>CM053766.1:50602933-50672701 GCA_028658305.1 Pachyuromys duprasi
ATATGTATATATATATATGTTTTCTATTTTACATGCATTGGTGTTTTGCCTACATGTATGTCTTTGTGAGGGTGTGAGATCCCTTGGTATAGGGTTTATATGTGAGTGCTTGGTATTGAACCTGGGTCTTCTGGAAGAAGAGCCAGTGCTCTTAACTACTGAGCCATCTCTCCAGCTCCCAACACATGGACTCTCTTGCAAAGAGTACAGTATGAAAATAGAGTACAAAAAAGTCCTCTCACTCACAAAAATATAAGCCTATCAAGTATTTTCTCCAGTCTGATGGTCTAGGTCAATATCAGTGGTGATTAGTCCTGTTAATCTGATATGATGAGACTGACAATTGAAACTAGTGGTTTTCTCAAAAAAAAAAAAAATACCCTGCTTGAATACACATGAATACACAAACACTTCATCATCACCCTTCAACCGCTCCAGAACAAGATAAAGGACACCCTAAGACACTGTTGAAACCTTGGGGAGCTAAAGTTCTGTGATGGTCAAAGTTGAATTCTGGACAGGATACTGGAAGAGAAAATGACAATAGGAGAAAGGAAGAAATATGAATAAAATACAAACTGTTAATTTTAGCTAATAAATAACATGCCCCAATAATTCCTCAACTCCAAAATTTTCCTAAAATTTAAAGTTTAGTTTAGAATTTATAAGAAAGTGTAATGTCAATACATGATAAAAGATTGCATATCACCAATTGCCCTGGGCTGAGTTTGCGTTCAAAAGAAATCATCTCATTGGTCTTAACCACGTCACCTCTGATGACGCTCTGATTGACAGTATGGCACTGTTTCTTGACTAATTCATTAAGATAGTTTCAAATGTTTAAAATATCTTTAATAATTACAAAATAACTTTTTATTAATATGTGCAGGTGATAAGGAGAGCATGCCATTGTGCACTGTGGAGGTGAGGGGGAAGCTTTGTGGACCCATTTCTCTGCCCTCTGCCTTTATGTGGTGTCTTACCTAATTATCTTCAGTTATGGACTTGACAAAGTCTGGAGTCACCTTAAGCAATGTCATTTAGGAGACCATAGCAAGTCAGACTTGCCTGTGGCCATGTCTGAGACTAACTTCATTGGTGATTGATTTGAGATGACCCAGCCCACCGTGGAAGGTACCATCTTTAGGTAGGTGGTCTGAGCTATATAAGCAATGCCGAGCTAGCTGAGTATGAACCAGAGAATGACCAAGGACTCAATGGCCTTTCTGCCTCCAGGTTCCTGCATTGTGTTCCTGTCTTGACTTCCCTCAGTAATACACTATTACCTAGAAGTGTTAGCTAAAACAAACCCTGCCCTCTCCTAAACTGCTTTTAGCCATAGTGTCAATCACAGAAATAGGAAAACAAACTAGGACATAAGAGTCCCAGAAATCAAACTCAGGTTACCAAGTTTATTTTAATTGCTGAGCCATCTGACTGGCCCTAAAAAAGAACTTTTGTATAGATAGACCATACCTAGAAAATGAGACATCAACTAACTATGTCTTCAAATACACATTAACACAGAGCTAAATTTAGTATCATCGCTGAAGTAAAATTAATGTGTTCATCATAGCAAAGGTTAATAACCTCCATGTTGTAATTGGATTCTCATTTTCAGTTCCTCTCGGTAGATTCTATCTAAAAGAGATAATGTCCATAACTTTCTCTAAGTAGAAAAATCATTCACAATAATATTGACCCGGTATCTGGATGAGAACTTTTAAAAGAGACAATACATAGGTTAACCAATGAGACATAAAAACCCAGTTCAAACCAAGTTAGTTAGAGCTTTGTCTCTTATCAGATAATGACAAAATTCCAAGAAAATTAAGTGTTGAAACATACAGATGAAAACATCAATATTTTTGTTTTCATGAACTGGAGTAGGATGTTAACTACATTGCAAGAGCAGAAGATAAAATGGTGATGAATCTAAATACTGGATAAAACATAATATTTGTATTTGGGAAATGATCAAAAGTTTAATGAAATCAAAACCAAAATTACAGTTGGAAAAACACTTTGAATTTTATGATAAGGGACTCACTTTACAGAAGAATGCATATTTCAAACTGTTAGGGAAAAATGATTTGACCTGAAAGTAGAGAAATCATATGATCATACAGCTGAGCAGAAACCAATGCATAGTATTCCAAACTTATTAATAGATGTCACATTAATTGTGAATGAAATGCAATGACACTGACACTTGGATCTTCCCAGTTTAATCCTTTTATTTTTTTTCAAAGGTAAGTTATATTTACACTATAACATACTGACATTATTAGTGGAAATAAGTGTACTTATACGTCTATGTTTATAAGAAATCAATTGACAGTACTCAGTGTTGCAGAGGCAGGTGGACCTTGTGAGTTTGAGGCCAGCATGGTCTTTACAACAAGTCTAGGACAGCCAAGGCTACAGAGAGAAATCCTGTCTCAAAAAAAAAAAAAAAACCAGAGAGAAAGAGAGGAGAGAGAGAGCAATCAATTGAATGACATCCATTAAAATGTTAAAGGTATATACCTTTCCATCATAAATTCATCCTAAAGTAATTCAAGGATACATTTACATTTATTTCACAGACGCAAGTAAAAATATACTTTTCAGCATTGTTCACAAAAGGAAAGGTTTAACCCAACATCAAGGCACATTCACAGAAAACAGTGACTCAGTCTAGATTGCCAGACTTCATGAAATGACATGTACTGACTTTTAAGACATACTAAATGAAATACATGTACAGAAAGATACTGACAAAGAAGAGGGGTATACAAGCAAACACTCACCCATGTCTGTGCCTTTTAAAACCATCATCAAAAACTTGAATTCTAAAGTAATAAGTTTTTCTCTTTTATGAAGATTAAAACTTAGGTCTACAGATAATGTTTGCCTTGATGTCAGGGAACATCTAATAAGTTATTAGTATTTCAGCATCAATGGCTTATATACAATATTAATAAAAATATGAGGCTGGATTTATGCTACCATAAAGAGCATTATAATTTTGGAAGTGAATTCAGTGAAGGCTTGTTTCTCATTCTTGGTACATGTCAGACAATGTGATCTTCCAATTTCCAATCACAACTGGTCACTCTGCCCTGTTCCTCCACTCAATTCCCACACTTTTTACACTCACAGTAAAGAGCAGAGGATGTGTTGGGGTGTGATGAATCAGTTTATAGACTGTTTAAAACTGTGCTTGGGCTTTGCTCCCAACGTTCTTGATGACAGTGAAATCTCCATTCCATGCATCCAGGTTGAGGGTGAAAAGTCACACACAGGTAGTGATGTGTGTGGCCTCCACTCACATTTTGATGACTCCAGAGGATTTTGTGGCTATATTCTCCTTCAAAAAGGATGGTTATGTTCTTATTTCTTACTAGAAAGCACATACCAATACCGGGGAACAAGCCCTATGATTAAATTGGCGTTTGCTTCTCAATCCCACCTACTGCTGACTCCTTCAAAACCTAGTGGTTTAGCTCACTGATCTTTCCAATTCCTCTTTTTACAGCACTTCAAGTCCTCTCCCTTTTAAAGAAATATAAAACTTTTTGTTGAAGTGGAAGTTTCTGGTTTCCTTGAAGACTCAGTTTTGTCATGTGATGTTTTGCTACAAGCTGGGCAAGTGATGTTTTGCTGGAGGTTGGCTTGTAAGAGGGCACTTGATGTTTTGCTCTCTTGTGTGAAGGGCATGATTTTGGCCAGCTGAGAACATCTGTGGGTGGACTCTGAGGAGAGGAGATATACAGAGGCCTTCCCACAGTGAGACATTGCTTTTTGGATAGACATATCTGGGCGGATCTTCGTGCTTTGCCACTTGACTTTGCAGAGAGAAGCGTTCCAAAGAGCTTCTCCCGGCAACTAAACTGAGTCTTGTGACTTTTGCTGATTTTGTGTTGCTGCTTGGTGTTGGCTTTTGGACTGGACTGCTGGTATCCTGACAAATGAGTTTGGTAAAGACCCATTAACCCTAATCAACAGGAAGTAGATAAAAGAGGTCTACAGTGCTTTTTCCTACTAATCTCCTACCTTAGGTGGAGGTGGGAAGTTCAAAGGGAAATAAAGGAGTTTAATGAATCTAAATGAGGTAGGTTTGGTGAAAATCTAAGCCTCTGCTTTGTTTCTAATCCTAATACAGTATTCCATTCTTTTCCTCTTATAATCTTGTTAAAGACATAACTTTTGGTCTTTACTCTCACAGGTTCTACACACTTCATCATGGTTGTGATCTGCTTCTACCACCTCTGCTCTATAAAAGTGATATCCTCAATATTATCAGTATCTCAATGATTACAAATTCCAATGAGTATATTTCAAGGATTTTTATTGATATAAAACTAGAAGAATAGCAACTATTGACAGGAGGAGCTATGCTTAGGTAAGTCTAGGTCCAGGACATTTACTTGAGCCACAAAGTCAAAAATAATGAAGGATTATGTTCTTCATTTCACAGCAGTAATATTTAGTCTATGTTCTCTCTTTCCTAAAATACTTAAAATTATATTTGCCTGAAAATTACAGGCTGCTCTCATCTTGAAGACTTGGAGTCAACCTCAGGAAGTCCTAAGAGAAGGAATAATCAATGCTCTCCTTCATTTTCTTGAGGCAATTTTCTATGAATATATAGTATTTTATTACTAGGAAGATCAAACACAAGATGATGACATTGAGTGAAATTCTTAGATATTGTACATGATCACTATAATATCATTCTGCATCAAAGGATAAGTTAGTTTTCTTCAATAGAGTCTTACTGGATATACTAACCACACTTAATGACAGGTCTCATGCCAAGCAGATAGCCAACACAAAATGAACTCAGTATTTTTATAGGCTTGGTACTCCCTATTCTTAAAGGTATGTTTTCTGTACCTCTAGTTCCCTTAAAGAGTAGACCCAAAAAACTACTTCTTGCTTGACTATATTACTGATTTTTCCTAAATTTAACTTGAACTCATCATTTATACCTCAATAGATAATTGCATTTAGACTGCTCATCTCTTCCATATAATATCATTGACTTAATTTCCTTACTATGCTCTGAACCCAAACTGGTTGATAACATTGCTTTTGGATATGTGGCATGGCAGTAAAAAAAGTTCTTGACTCACAACAAGAACTCATGCAAATTAATCCCATATTGTCCATGGCCAGGAAACAAAACATAGAGAGAAGAGGGCTGAGAGTCCCTACAAATATGTGCCATACAATGACCAAAGGGTTCCTTCATTGTCCACCTCTTAAAGATTGAAATACACCTCAGTAACACCACTGCAGGTACTAAGCCTTTCATACATGAGCATTTGCAAGGCATTCCAAATCCAATCTATAGCAAAATCACTATATAATTGAAGTTACCATAGTGTTTAGAAGAGTGAGTAGGAGCTATGACAAAAATATAAATGAGGGGAAGGAAGAAAGAAAGGAAGGAAGGCCAAAAAGAATTGCCACTGAAAAAAAGAACCCACTAACAGTGGTGGGCTGTTTGTTAGACATAAATAAGAAAGTTTACTTTAAACACCAGAATTCCATCAGATCCTCTGAAATAGAATTGCACATGGAGCTACATACCTTCCTTTCCTTATAGTGTTATTTCATTTTATTTTATTTATATGGGTATTTTTCCTGCATTGTATGTGCCCTACGTATATGCCTGTATGCTTAGAATCCAGAAGAAGGAATCAGATCCTCGATAACTAGAGTTATAGATGTTTGTGAGCTGTTATATCGGTGTGGGAACTGAACGCGGGTCTTCTGGAAGAGGTTCTCTTAACTGCTGAGCAATTTCTTTGGGAAGATGTTGTGAATTCCAAGTTTGTTGACAATAGGATTTCTGAGAACTGCACTGATACTGGGAATGACTTTATTCAAGCCATATCTCTGAGAAAGATACTCAGAGAATTTTTGACTAACAGCATTACAATTAATTCTGCATTAAAAAAAAAAAAAACAGATTGCCCAGTGTGTGGATTTCCCAGACCTTTTGATTGTTCCGCTTCAGGCTATTTAGTTGCTCATTAGAGAGTGGAAAGAAGAAGGGGGAACATCAGTATTCACGGTTAAGATGTATTCATAAAGAGTATGAAACCATGGAGACTAAATGCTGGGTTACATTGTTGTATTATATCAAATTCTCATTATCGCAGATAAAGATAAATGGACTTTATTCATTCCATGTCTTTCTGAGAACTAATTTTGGAAACCTTCATTTTGCCATCACTGCGAATTTTTACCCATTCACACATACACTTCTGAAGTCCATAAGGTGATCTGTCACTAACTAAACAAACATATAAATGACTGCATTGCTAACCAACTGCAAGCCTGAGCATATACCTTCCAGCAGATGGTCATATTATTGGAACAATACTTCAGTTGCAAGGAAATAGTGCCAAACTATTTAACTTAAATTAGGAGAGTAAATATCTGTGAAAAATTCAAGCATAATAATTTCAGCTAACATAATTCTTGTGTAAATCTCTAAATTCATGACATTTTTGTCTCTATCTTTAAAAAACCACTATGGAGTTAAGCATTTCTTTCATTTTTTAATTATTATCATCATTACTACTGTTGTTGTTGACTGTGTGCACATGCTTGTGTATGAGAATGTTTGTATGAACATGCCACAGCACACATGTGAAAGTCACCGGCCATGTTTTTCAGTTCTCTCTGATATTTTTTAAACTTATGTTTATGATCTGTATTTGACTGCATACACTTTGTGTATGCTGTCATGTTCATGCTAGGAACCAATGTTCAGTCCTGGGCAAGAATCACAAGTATTCTCTACCATTAGTTTATCTGTTTAGCCCCCGGTTTCTACCACATTGGGGCAGCAGCTCTCTTGTTTCTCCTGCTGCACAATGTTTTATTATGTAGGCCAGTGGTTCTCAATCTTCCTTTTTTATAATTTTTATTTTTTATATTAATCACAAGTTATTTACTTTATATCCCAGCCATAGCCCCTTCCCTCATTCCCTCCCAAACTCACACTCCCTCATCTCCTCCCTGCCCTTTTCCAAGTCCACTAATAGGGGAGGACTTCCTCCCCTTCTATCAGACCCTAGCTTATCAGGTGTCTTCAGGACAGGCTGCAATGTCCTCCTCTGTGGCCTAGCAGGACTGCTTCTCCCTCGAGGGGAGGGGGGAGGTCAAAGAGCCCGCCATTGAGTTCATGTCAGAAATAGTCCCTGTTCCCCTTACCAGGGTACCCACTTGGATACCAAGCTACCATGGGCTACATCCAAGCAGGGGGTCTAGGTTATATCCATACACGGTCCTTGGTTGGAAATACAGCTTCAGAAAAGACTCCTGTGTCCAGATATATTTGGTCCTTGTGGAGCTCTTGTCCTCTCCAGTCATACTAATTCCCCCTTCTTTCATATCATTGCCTGCACTTTGCCCAAGGTTTGGTTATGAGTCTCAGCATCTGCTTTGATACACTGCTGGGTAGAGTTTCTCAGAGGCTATCTGCAGTAGTCTTCTGTCCTGTTACTTGTTTTCTCCTACTTCCAGTGTCCATCCCATTTGTCTTTCTAAGTGAGGATTGATCATCTTACCCTGGGTCCTCCTTCTTCTTTATCTTTTTTAGGTGTACAGATATTAGTATGTTTATCCTATCTTACAGGTCTAGTACCCACTTATAAGTGAGTATATACCGCGTTTGTCTTTCTACTTCTGGGATACTTCACTCAGGATAATCCTTTCTACCATTTGCCTACAAATTTCATGATTTCCTTGTTTTTAATTGCTGAGTAGTATTCCATAGTGTAAAAGTGTCACAATTTCTGTATCCATTCCTCAACTGAAGGACATCTGTGTTGTTTCCAGCTTCTGGCTATTATGAACAAAGCTGCTACAAATATGGTTGAGCAAATGTCCTTGTTGTGTACTTCAGCACCTTTTGGATATATGCCTAGGAGTGGTATAGCTGGATCTTGAGGAAGCACTATTCCTAATTATCTGAGAAAGTGACAGATTGATTTCCAAACTGGTTGTACAAGTTTACATTCCCACCAGCAGTGGAGGAGGGTTCCCCTTTCTCCACAACCTCTCCAGCATGTGTTGTCACTTGAGTTTTTGATCTTAGCCATTCTGATGTGTGTAAGGTGAAATCTCAGGGTTGATTTGATTTTCATCTCTCTGACAGCTAAGGATGTTGAGCATCTCTTTAAGTGTTTCTCTGCCATTTTATACTCCTCTACAGAGAATCTGTTTAGTTCCATACCCCATTTTTAATTGGATTGCTTGATTTATTGCTTTTTAACTTCTTCAGTTCTTTATATATTCTGGATATCAGCCCTCTGTAAGATATAGAGTTGGTGAAGATCTTTTCCCAGTCTGTGGCTGTTGTTTTGTTCTGACGATAGTGTCCTTTGCTTTACAGAAGTTTTTCAGTTTCATGAGGTTCCATTTATTGATTGTTGATCTTAGAGCCTGTGCTGGTGGTGTTCTATTCAGGAAGTTGTCTCCTGTGCCGATGAGTTATAGGGTGTTCCCCAATTTTTCTTCTAACCAATTTAGTGTATCTGGTTTCATATTGAGGTCTTTGATCCCCTTGGACTTTAGTTTTATGCAGGGTAATAAATATGGATGTATTTTCATTTTTCTACATATAGACATCCAGTTGGACCAGTTGAAGATGCTGTCTTTTTTCCGTTGAATAGTTTTGTCTTCTTTGTCAAAAATCAAGTATCTAGGGAGATGATCATGTGGTTTTTCTCCTTCAGTTTGTTTATATGGTGGATCACATTGATGGATTTGTGTATATTGAACCACCCTTGCATGTCTGGGATGAAGCCTACTTGGACATGGTGGATGATATCTTTTATGTGTTCTTGGATTCGGTTTGCAAGTATTTTATTGAGTATTTTTGGATCAATGTTCATAAGAGAGATAGGTCTGAAATTCTCTTTCTTTGTTGGGTCTTTGTGTGGTTTAGGTATCAAGGTGACTGTGGCTTCATAGAATAAGTTTGGTAATGTTCCTTTTGTTTCTATTTTGTGGAATTGTTTGAAGAGAATTGGAGTTAGCACTTCTTTAAAGTCTGGTAGAATTCTGCTCTGAAACCATCTGCCCAGGGCTTTTTTTTGGAAGGGAGACTGTTGATGACTGCTTCAATTTCCTTGGAGGATGTAGGGCCTATTCAATCTTTCTACCTGATCTTGACTTCATTTTGGTAAACGAAATCTATCAAAAAAATTGTCCATTTCATTTAGATTTTCAAATTTTGTGGCATCGAGGTTTTGGTAGTATGACCTAATGATTGTTTGGATTTCCTCAGTGTCTGTTGTTATGTCCACCTTTTAATTTCTGATTTTGCTGATGTGGATAGTTTCTCTCTGCCTTTTTGTTAGTTTGGCTAATGATTTGTCTATCTTGTTGATTTTCTCAAAGAACCAGCTCCTGGTTTCTTTTATTCCTTGAATAGTTTTATTTGTTTCTAATTGATTTATTTCAGCCCTGAGTTTGATTATTGCCAGTCATCTGCTCCTCTTGGGTGTATCTGCTTCTTTTTTTCTAGGACTTTCAGTTGGGGCATTAAGTTGCTTAAATGAGATGTTTTGAATTTCTTCTAAAAGGCACATAGTGCTATGAATTTTCCTCTAAGCACTACTTTCATTATGTCACATGAATTTGGGTATATTGTACCTTCATTTTCATTGAATTTTAGGAAGTTTTTTATTTCTTTCTTTATTTCTTCCATAACCCAGTTGTCATTGAGTCCCAAGTTGTTCAGTTTCCATGTGGGTGTAGGCTTTTTGCTATTTCCATTGTTGTTGATGTCCAGCTTTAGTCCATGATGGTCAGATAGAATAGAGGGGATTATTTCAATCTTCTTCTATTTGTTGAGGCTTGCTTTGTGACCATCTATATGGTCTATTTTGGAGAAGGTTCTATGAGGTGCTGAAAAGAAGGTATACTCTTTTGAGTTTGGATGAAAAGTTCTGTAGACTTCTATTAGGTCCATTTGAATTAGGGCCTCTGTGAGTGCCTTTATTTCCCTATTTGGCTTCTGTCTAGATGGCCTGCCCCTTGGTGAGAGTGGGGTGTTGAAGTCTCCCACTGTTAGGGTTTTGGGATAGATGTGTGATATAAGCTTTAATAATGTTTCATTTACGAATGTAGGTGTTCTTGTATTTGGGGCATAGATGTTCAGAACTGTGATGTCCTCTTAGTGGATTTTTCCTTTGATGAGAATTTAGTGCCCCTCTTCATATTTTTTTATTAATTTTGGTTGAAAGTCTTTTATTAGATATTAGGATAGCTACCCCTGCTTGTTTTCTGGGTCCATTTGCTTGAAAAACATTTTTCAAGCCCCTTACTCTGAGGTAGTGTTTATCTTTCTTGCAAAGGTGTGTTTCTTGGATGCGGCAGAATGTTGGATCCTGTTTCTGCACCCATCCTCTTAGTCTGTGTCTTTTTATTGGAGAGTTGAGTCCGTTGATGTTGATAGATAATAGTGACCAATGAATGTTAGTTCCTTTTATTGTGGAGTTGGTGGTCTTACTGTGATTCATTGCTTGTTTTCTTTTAATTTTTGTAGGGAAATTATCTGTATCCTATGTTTTCTTGGGTATAGTTGTTTTCATTGGATTGGAGTTTTTTTTCTAGTATCTTCTGTAGGCCTGGGTTGCTGTGTAGATTTAGTTTTGTCATGGAATATTTTGCTTTCTCCATCTATGTCAATTGAAAGCTTTGCTGGGTATAGTACTCTGGATTATTATCTATGGTCTCTTAAAGTTTGCATGACATCTGGCCAGGTCCTTCTGGCTTTCATAGTTTCTGATGAGAAGTCTGCTGTAATTCTGCTAGGTCTACCTTTATATGTTATTTCTCCTTTTTCCCTTGCTGCTTTTAATATCTTTTCTTTGTTCTGTAGATTTAGTGTTTGACTCTGATGTGATGTGAGGAGTTTCTTTTCTGGTCTAGTTAATTTGGTGTTCTGTGGGCCTTTTGTATGTTTATGGACATCTTTTTCTTTAATTTGGGAAAACTTTCTTTTGTGATTTTCTTGAGGATATTTTCTGGACCTTGGAGCCTGGAATCTTTGTTTTCTTCAATTCCTATTATTCTTAGATTTCATCTTTTCATGGCATCTTTGATTTCTTGATTGTTTTGTGTTTGGGACTTTTCATGTTTTACTTTTTCTTTGAGAGAAATCTCATTTTATGCAAAAGTATCTTCAGCACAAGCGATTCTCTCTTCCATCTCTTGTATTCTGTTGGTGATGCTTACCTTTGTGGTTCCTGATCTTTTCTCTAAGTTCTCCAGCTCCAGGGTTCTCTCTGTTTGTGTTTTCTTTATTTATTCTAATTCTGTTTTTATGCCTTGCACCATTTCCTTCATCTGTTTGAGTACGAATTCCTGTCTCTCAATGATGTTCTCTATGTTTTTGTTTGTTTCCTCTCTATATGCCATTAATTGTGTCTCTATTTGTTTGGCTATATTTGCCTGTGTTTCTTTGAGAGCTTTGTTCATTTCCTCTTTATTTGCTTCCATCTGTTTGGCAATTTCTTTGAGAGATTTGTTTGTTTCCTCTTTATGTACCTCTAATAACTGGATAAGCATATCTTTAAAGTCATTTTCCTGTGTTTCCGATGAAATGGAGTATCCATTGATTTGGGGGGTTGCTGCTGAAGCCATGATATCCTGATTTTTGTTGGATGTTTTCTTTCACAGATCTCTGGCCATTTGCTTATCTGTAACCTTATCTGTTTGTTCTTGGATTCTGCAGTTCAGACTGGTACCAACTTTCTCTGGTGTCTGGAGAATTCTTCAGGAAGATGAGAGGGGTCCGGTGGTTTCAGCATGTGCATTGGTGTTTCAGTTGTACCTTTGGGAGGAAAGTTTGAGGGCACAGAAGGACAAATGCGGGCGAGCATGTGAGTGTGCATGGGAGTGTGCCTTGAGGGACAGGGTGCTAGAGAATGTGGAGGCCTTCAGTGTGAGGGAACTGTAACCCTTTAATACAGTTCCTCATGTTGTGATAAAACCCAACCATAAAATTATTTTCTTGCTACTTTATAACTATGATTTGCTGCTGTTGTTAATGATAATTCAATTATCTGATATGCAGGATATCTAATATGTGACTGCTGTGATAAGGTCACAACCCACAGATTGAGAACCACTAATATAGGTCATCTCTCCAAAGTTTCTAGATGATTCTCTTATCTCTACATTCTATCTCACTGAAGAGTGTCATGATTAAACCTATGCATAGCCACATCCAGGTTTTTCAACATGTGGAGGGCAGAAGTCAACTAGGTGTTGGTCATCTGGCACTAACCACCTTGGGTTTATGTGAGGATCTCTCAATGGGACCTAGATCTGAAGATTACACTAGGCTGGCTGGCCAGTATCCCTCAAGAGTTCTGCTTCTTCCTCCCCAGCACTGGAATTACAAGTGAATGCCACACCTGGCTTGTTATGTGGGCTCTATGGGTTCTACTTATGTCTTTACATTTGTATAGCAAGTATTTTGCCAACTGAACCATCTCTCAAGCCCATTGATTAGCTTTTTCATTGTAATTTATATAAGTGCAATCATATTGAGACAGATGAGAAGAATCCATCTCTCCCTAGGGCCCTGGGGCAGAGCCTAAGTACTTTGAAATGTTGTTGAAAGTGTTAGTTTTGTATGAGTCCTCTAGTCTTCTGTATGAACATCCCTTTGAAACCTGCCAGAAGCAGACTACTCAGGCCCTTGAAGGCCAGTAGATAAGACCCTTCAGCATTACAGCCAAGAGCACAGACCTATCATCTGGGAGGCACTCTATCTGAAAACCAAACCCATGCCAACAGCCCAGCTGTCTTGAACACTTTAGGATCTCTCTGAGAATCCTCCAGCGGAAAGTATCTCTGGACCAAAGTCCTGTTTCCTACCCCAGGAGGCCTTGCCGCTGTATGACCACTCCAGGCAACCTGTTCTAACCTTAGATGACAGGCCTCCCAGGCATTCCACAAATATTGGTAGTCATAAGATAAGCCAGAAGCATGTGTTTCAAGATGAAGCTGTTCACTTTCCCAATAACTCAGTGAAAAGCTAATGATTGATGCAAAGAGAGTCTTCAGGAATTGCCTGTTGTCAATGAAACCTGAACTGTCCTGTGACTGGTGAAAATACAAACCTTCATTTGAATGACACATGCAGGCATGTGCTTTTTCCTAGCTACATAACCAGACAGCAGAGCTGTTTTCCAATCCATTGCCCACTAGAGTTGCAACATTAGGCCCAGTAAGAGTCTTCTCCCAAATGGTGTTCTTTTGCCAGCTTTTGTTTTTGTTTTTTGTTTGTTTGTTTTGTCCTATGCAGATAGGGTGTGCTGAGCTGACAGAAGAATGCAGCAGCGGCAGCGGAGCAGTGGTTAAAACAATCATTACCTTGCCAGGGTGGCAGCAAGAGGGCAGCTGCAGAGAGAAGCACACCTGGGGACTTTAAGCAGGATTCGACACTGACTACCACCAGCAGCTGCTACAGAAAACAGCCAGTGATCTGCTAATGCTTGTTCTCATCTGTCCTGCTTCTGCTTTTAAAGTAACATCACCAACCAAAGAGAATGCATGGGCTGAACATAAACTCCCTACACTTATGTAGTAGATGTGCAGCTTGGTCATCATGTGGGTCCCCTAACAATTGCAGAAGGGGCTGTCTCTGACTCTTTTGCCTGCCTCTGGATCCCTTTCCTCCACCTGGACTCCCTTGCCTGGCCTCAGTGGGAGAGGATGTATTTAGTCCTGCTGTGATTTGATGTGAGGGGGTTCCCCTTCTCACAAAGGGGGAAGAGAGGTATGAGGGTAGTACTGGGAGGAGAGGAGGAAGGGGGCTGAGGTCAAGCTAGAAAGTGATTGAATACATAAATTAATGAAAAATTAATGTAAAATAAAAATATTTAAATGCAAAAAGGTAAAATAACATAAAACAAATCTCATGGATTCTCTGTAACATTACACCTTTTCTACATTAAAATTAAAAAATCTCAAATTTTCAAATGTCCTAAAAGGAAAAAGTATGTGATAAAATTTCAAGAATACTGTTCTAAGTAGAGACAGTAACAAAGCTGCCTATGACAAAGGCGCCCTAAACAATGTAGCCCAAGAAAATGGCATCAGCATGCTGTCTTCTCCCCTCAGGATGTGTCTGGTACTTAGGAGAGGAGGAGACAACCGAGAGAGAGGATTGCAATTTAACAAAAGCATAATGTCCTCTCCAGGAAGAGGAAAATGGTTCCAAGTCATTAAAAATAAAATAAGCGCTCCATAAAAGTATAAGAATTTGATTGAAAAAGATTACTTCGTTCACATAGTTCCCGCAATTATTAATACAATGTAGCCCTTTCAAAAGTAAAGATGTCAAATCACCTTTGCAATAGTTTCTACAATGTAAACAAAAGCTATGGTTCTAGCCAAAGAACTGTATTGAATCTTTCCAGGTGTGTTACTGTCTATAAATGTGGGAAGGTCAGAGTTTTTATTATGAAAGGAAGACGAGACACAAGGAATTTTCATGTTCCATTTTATTTACTGACATTGAAATTATTTGATAGGGATGTTTATTGGAAGACACACAGACACAGCACAATCCATGCTCAGGGAGATGGATTTCTTGCAATTTCAGAAGTCAATGGGATTTCACAAATACTCTCAGTGCATATTATTGACTTTCAGGATAGATATTCCTACAAATGAAATGAATCGGTGCTTCCTGAAGCATTGATGACACAGATAAATGCCAGCTCACTTCAAATACTCACCAATGTCATGATAGTTTTCAAATTGGTCTCTGTTGTACAACTCTCCCTTCAACAGCGTTCACTTACAAAGTTAAGACACAGCGGAGAAATCACCATCATCAACACTTTGACCAAGATCAATAACATTTAATTATAAATTAATTATAAATTAAATGTACATGCAAATAAATACAGAAAAAATTGTAGCTGAATTATGAGAAATTGAGAAAATAAAAACGATTTGTTATTTTACACAATTATGGGAGAAAACAATTTGTATAATGCTACCAAACATCTTATTTTCTCTACTTTTGGTGATATAATAAAAATTTAATTGAGTAAAACAAGTAAAAAAGTAAGTTATTTTCCTAGGCTACAGAAACTTTCTGTACCAGCATATGGGGTATGTACACAATACAGTGTATATGTGAGTGTGCATGCTCAAGTATGTGTGTGTGGGCGTAGGGAGTGTGTGTGAACTCATGGCCTTGCAGCTTTGCACACAGAAAGCAAGTTATCTACTCCTGGGTTACACTTAAGCCCCAATCTTTAGTTTCTTCGTCTTTTTCATAATCATCTTTCTCACTAAAATTATATTATGTGGTTTTCATTTGTATTTTCTAATAACTCTTGTTGTTTTGTGCTATTTCTATTCCAAATTGCCATTTGTATGCCTCTTTTGGAGAAGGGTCTATTTAGACATAATATTTATTTTAAAACAAATGTTTAAAGCTGTGGCTGTGGTTTTTATTAGTATTCAGTATGGAATTTCTTTTTTTTTTTACATATTCTGGGTATAAACTCCTCTCTGGATATATAGTCCACTAATAATTAATTCCACTCTATATGCTCTTTACATTGAGTTCATGGCCTTTACAACACAAATGAATCAAAAACACTAAATTTATTCCCTGTTAATCATGACTTTTCTGATATAATTTTGGCTACTTAATGCTTATTGTGTCTATATTCAGTATCACCTACATGACTATAAATAAGCAAATATCAATCAAATTTAAATATATCCTAAAAATATTTAATTTTATTTTAAAAGGTGGTTTACAGAAAGTTATTATAAAACCATAATATTCATGACTTGAGGATGAAAATAATAAAAAGTTGTCAACTATACATTAAAATTGTATTCTTTTGAAGAAAATTATTCTTACATGTGCTGGTGGAAAATTTACTTCTTACAATATTTCTTTGTGCTTGCATTTCTTGCTCACCTTTTTTGTTCATTGTGTGTATGAGACAAGAATGTAAAGTGTTATATACCGAAGTGTGAAGAAGTGAACACTGGTCCTCTACACACACTTGTAACTGCTGACTCATTTTTCCTGTCCCCAAACGTAATTTTTAATTACAGACTAGGTCACAAGTTTTATAGGAGTAGTTACATTTGTGTTCATCAACTTAACCATGCAATTCATATTTTTTTAAAAAAAAATCCTAATTTACAAAGATTTGGATCATTTAAAATTGTATTGCAGGCACTCAGCTTTAGAATACTTCAACGGTATTTTTTTAGTTACCTGTAAAGGTGGACAAGCTCAATTATGTCAAACAGAACCCCTGCAGAACAGTAAGGCTGTGATTGGCACTCCCGTCAGGACTAATCTTGAGTCCCACTTACTTCCTTGGTTATAGTGAGAAACTAGGCTGGAATCTTGTTCTTCAGTTGACTAGCTCAGCGTCTGGTGCGGACTGCACTGGGCGCTACTAAACTGGAAAGCCTATGCTTATGGCAGGCTTACAAGGGTAATGTTTTAAAGACTTAACTTTGTTTTGCTGCTCCTTGTAAGTGATTTGAGCACAGACCTTTAAGACATAGTGACCTGCCTTGTATTCAACCCTAAAGTGAAAACTTGAAGAAAATATTCTTATACCAATCACACAAGAAATATTTTTTAGTAATTTATTCATTTTTTCCAACATTCACTAACCAAAATTTATTGAATACTTCTTTTTTATTTATTACAATGTATTCACTTTGCATTCCAGCAGTAGCCCTCTCCCTCCCATTCTGCCCTCCTTCCCTATTCTCCTCTGAATACTTATTTTTTAATATTTATTTTTCTGAAATGGAAAGAAATGGTAAGATAAAACTTATCTACTGGGGACGGTGGTTGTTGATTATTTTGTTGAATACTTCTTATGTGTCAAAACAGGTAACAGGGAGGTACCATCAGTTCTATGTTTTCAAAATTGAGCTTCATCACAACCAAGTAGCTTTTTCTCAACTTCTGAGGCCCTGAGAGGTCTACTGCCTATCCTCTCTGAGATGCCCAGCCCCTCACTCAGCTACCCATGCTCTGAACAGTTTCCTGTGCTTGCTCTGTCAATAGATTTGTAAAGGAAGAAAATCCAGAGCTCAAGTACACAATACAGTGGAAAATAAATGGACATTTCTATCAGCTTAGCTTAATATCCAGTAACTGAAGGCATGTTGTAAGTGGAAAAGAAGCCAAGCACATATTCACTCCCTGACCAGGCTGATCCTCTCTCAATCTGATACTATATTAAAATTTAAATCATATATTTTAAAATTCTTTCCGTATTCCCATCCCTTTGTTGTTGGTGTTGTTCTGAGTCTCTCATTCTTACCAGGAAGCATATAATCGTATCTTTGTCTGGATTAAATTCGCAAAGAAAATTTGATTCTGAACAATGCACATCCTATAAGAAATTTCATGGTTGAAAAGATGGACCAGAATGTGAATATTGTTGTTTCTTCCTGTGCCTCCAGTCTCTGGTGATAGAAAAAGGAATACCATGAGGTTCAAATACAAAAATACTAGATTTCTAAAGTTGAGATTCTTGTCAGTGTACATTTCCCTACTAAAGTTTGTAGTGTATCTTCATATATACTTAAAATTTTGTCTCAATTTAGAAGGAAGTGATTTAGCATACATGTCTTATTGAGGGTTTATGTTTTAATTAAAACTTTCTCATCTGACTTTCTCATCTTCTTTTGAAATTGCTTCCACTGACTGAGAATAATAAAATGCCAGTGCCTGACTCACTGGCAAAGAGAAGACAAGAATGTTCTTCAACCCTGTGGAGAAGACCACAATGTTTTCACTCCCAGGCATTTTCTAGTTCTGGTTCTACGATGATTCATTGAATAGATAGGAAAAGAAAAACATATAAATGAAGAAAAGGACAGTCTCAGGGTTTTAATGCTGTGATGAAATACCATGACTCAAAAACAAGTTGAAGAGAAAAAGTTTTATTCAGCTTACAGTGCCAGATCATAGTCTGTCACTGGAGGAAGTCAGGACAGGAACTCAAGCAGGGCTGGAAGCTGGAGACAGGAGCTGATGCAGAGGCCATGGAGGGGTGCTGCTTACAAGCCTGTTTCACGTGTCTTCCTCAGGCTGTTTTCTTATAGAACCCAGGTCTACCAGCCCAGGGATGGCACCACCCACAACAGGCTAGACCGTCCCTCATTGACCACTAATCAAGAAAAGGCCTTACAGCTGGATCCCATGGAGGCATTTCCTCAACTGAGTCTTCTTCCTCTTTGAGGACTCTAGCTTGTATCAAGTTGAGACACAAAACCAGCCTGTACAAGGACCAGGGGCTTAGTGATGTCTGTGCAATCTTTGTAATGTGAATGGAATTCTAAGCAGACCTAAAATAGAGCATCATTAAAACAACCATAAGGTCTCCTGAAAGGAAAAGGCACAGTTAAACAAACAACCTGTGGAACCATGAGGCTTTAAATGCTGGTACTTACAGATATGTGCTTTGCTCCATACAGACCCACATCTGACATGTATTTTCTGAGCACTGTACCTTGAAATGGCATTACAGCTCCTGCTCACTGGGTATTAAGCAAGACTGCACTGGGAAGCTAGGCTTATCTTTAAGCATGTATTTGTTTATTTTTCAAGTACAACATTGCCATCTACAGGACACAAAAATGGAAAATTGCACAACTCCTTTTACAGGATGTTTGACATGAGAACTGGGAAGCATAGAAGTTGAAAAATGTATGTGTTCACTCAGTCCTGTTTGATGATCCTGACAGACACTCTATTTTACAAATTATCCTATAATCACACAACTCATCAAAGAAGTGGCAAGAATACATGAAGTCAACTGCCTCGTGACACAGCTTTCTTTTGGAAATTATTGGGAATTCACTCAAATGTTCTATTATGATAATGTAAATTCACTGGAAGAAACCTAAAAACAGAGTGATGTATGTAGGGCCTTTGGTGGTTATTGCTAATACCAATCTACTTGAACTTTTCTGGAGATAAGCTTCTTACAGAGGAAAAGTAACAGGGCTAAGGATGCAACTCCTATCTTAGACTGCTTGCCTACTATACGCAAAACCTTGGGTTCAATCCCCAGTAAACTATGTAAATCCCTTATAAATGCCTCATGAAGACACATGCCTGTAATCCCAGCACTCTAGAAGTAGAAGTGGGAGAAATAAAGTTCAAGGTCATGCTCAGTTATATGGTAAACAGCCTGGACTATATGAGATGCTGAGACTCTCAGCCAAACATTAGATGGAGCATGGGGAGCCTTGCAGAAAGTGGGGGAAAGGATAGAAAGACCTGGAGAGGACAGGAACTCCACAAGAAGACCAACATGGTCAACTAACCAGGGCCCACATGGGGCATACAGAGACTGAAGCACAAATCAAAGACCATGCATGGATTGAATCTAGGGCCTCTACACATACGTAGTCAACAGACAGCTTACTCCTCATGTGGGTTCCCTAGTAAAGGGAGCAGGGCCTTTCTCTGACATGGACTCTCTTGCCTGCTTTTTGATCACTTCCCTCCGTGGGGCTGTCTTGCCTGACATCAGTGAAAGAGAATGTGTTCAGTCTTGATTCTGTTTGAAGTGCCCGAGTAGGTTGTTGGGGGAAGGTTCTCATTTTCTGAGGAGTAGGAGAGGTGGCAGAAGTGGAAGAGAAAGGGAGGGTGTGACCAAGAAGAGAGGGAAGAGGGGACTATGATAGGCATGTAAAGTGAATTTTAAAAAATAGAAAAGAAAGATGGGGAAAGAGAGAGATGGAAAGAGAAAAGACAATGAGAAGAAAGGAGAGAAGAGAGGAAGGGACAGAGGAGAAGAGAGGAGAGGAGATGAGGGGAAAAGTTGGATCAAATAATAAACACAGCAAACAGTCTTTCTCTAAGTGACAAGAGGACAGAGGACATTTTGTATCCTTCAGTGAGTCTCATGAACTTACCAGACCTTCTAACATTGAAATGGAATAGAAAGGACCGTCACTTGGGTCAGTTTGCACTGGGGGCTGGGAAGGGCACAACTAGAGACCAAGCCTAAGAATATGCGGCGGTTTGAATGAAAATGGCTCCCCTGGGCCCATGGGGCGTGGAATTATTAGTATGTGTGGCCACGTTGGCCTTTTCTTAAAAGGCGGTGTATCTCGGGGTGGGGGGAAGCTTTGAGGTCTCATATGCCAGGCACAGTATCTCGCTCTTTTCCTGCTGCCTATTAGTCCAGATGTAGAACTCTCAGTCTACATATCCAGCACCATGTCTGCCCATATGATACCAGGCTTCCCACTCTGACAATAATGGGCCAAACCCCTGAACCATAATCCAACCCCAATTAAGTGTTCCCTTATAAAAGTTGTCATGGTCTTGGTGTCTCTTCACAGCAATAGAAACCCCTAACTAAGACAGAAGGGTAGCTCATTGTCAGGTTACATTATTTTAGCACAAGTAAGAGAAAGGAAAGAAAAGACAGCATAACTAAACTTTCCCTATTATGACACAAAGACTATAAAATATAACTTAAAACATGGAATATACAAATGGTATTAAGAAGATATTTTTGAATGATCAGTGTAACTTCAGGTCGGTTAAGATTAGAGTTATAATATTTATTAGGAAAAGCCTGAATGTTTCAGGAAAGGCTGGTAAATTCCCTAGTATACTTATAATCTCCCTTTCTGAAGATATTTAATATCAAGGTATATAATTAAGCTCACTCTAATTCACTAATCATTGATTGTCTGCACAGTAAGCTATGGATAGGAAAGCAATCATATGACCCTTCTCCGATTTTTCAAATTAACTTTCAGGGTAATGAAAGAGAATTATGTCAAAGCCACTTCAATCATATAAAAGTATGTGAAATCAAGTTTATTTTGTTACCACACTAACTGGAATGTGTTCTATGAAGACTTGTGAGGTTTTCTTTAGTTTCTCATCCTGTTTCCACAGCAAATTCTCTGGGTATATCAACCACATTTAATTCTCAAGATTAAAGAAAATAATCTCAATCACAAAGCAATCAAATTTTTGTCTGTAGTCTATCAAAGTGCAGTGATCAGATGTGGAACAAAATGTATATATATATATATATATATATATATATATATATATATATATCAACTAAGTGAGAATTAATTAAATAAGGGCCAATCTCTGGCTGAAGCAAGTACTATTGTTTTCACTGACAAGCAATTTATGTGATGTCATCCATTTCTAGTAATACACAAGATCTTTTATACAAATTGATTTTCTCATGGTCCTCAAGTATTATAATATTGCTAAGCCCAATGATCGTCTCTATTTCCTCAGCTCACTTAATTCTGAAGCATAATCTTCTCATCTGCTAAAACATTGTCCCAGCTGGGTTTTAGAATGCTGTATGGTCTTCATTTCCCCCTCCAACTCTTTGGCCATGAAACTCTGTCTCTTCTTATTGCATCTTCTTCCTTTTCCGTATCCTTGAATGTGAACGTCAGTACACCTGTGAGTTTCTTCCCTAGCAATAGTAAGGGTTGATTAGTCTGCTCTAGACACCATCTTCATGCTGAAGGCCACAATATGTACAAAAATGAATTTTGTCACTCTAAACTGCTAAGTCTAGTCACCTATACAGTATTTCCATTTAAACATGTATTTTTTTTTTGTTTGATGTACTTAAGAGTTTACTTTTTATTCTCCCAGGCCCCTATACTTGCTTTTCTCTTAAAGTTTTCACACCAAAAGATAATATTCTTAAGACACAAGATGGATATTGTAATTACTGTACTAATTAAAAAATAATAATGTGAGCTAAAAAGAGGCTGTAGTTGAAAATAAACCAATTTCAATATATAGAAGATGTTTGAGAATTTCCCACATAACATTGAGGCTTATAGGGTATTATTAAAAGAAGGCCCACCATACACACTTGTACTTACTTCACAGACTTTAAATGGCACCCCATGCCTAGACATTTAATTGTTCTAGAATTTATTTAGATACATTTTCATGCTAGCAAAAATTTTGTACTTCACACGCTATTGACCATAGAACCTAACCAAGAAAACAGTCTCTCCTGTCACTACAATATCCATGGATGCAGAAGATTGGCCTTCTCTGGTGACTTAATTAAGAAAGAAAGGCAGCAAGAAACTGCTTGCAGTTGATTGTGGAGTTCTGTGAGTCTTAGGATCACATGCATCTGTACCCATCAGCATCTGTGAGTGTCCATGTGAAAGATCACCACTCATTCTTAAGTGTTCAAAGCAAAGTAGAAACACTTGGTCTTTATTGATTTAGGAAAAAAAATGGATTTTTGAAATTAGCTTAAGAGTCATAGAATCCAGCTTAGTCTTGTGGTCTAAACAAATTTTAAAACACACTTTAAGGAGCAGCCTTACCAGGCCACAGAGGAAGACTATGCAGACAGTCCTGATGAGACCTGATAAGCTAGGGTCAGAGTAAAGGGGAAGAGGACCTCCCCTAACAGTGTCTTGGAGAGAGGCTTGGTTGGAGAGGAGAGAAGGGGTGTGGGATTGAGAGAGAATGAGGGAGGGGGCTACAGCTGGGATACAAAGTGAATAAACTGTAATTAATTTAAAAAAAACATGGTGGGCTGTGGACATTGCAAATGCTTTCCAAACCAATGCTTTGCAGACCAAATTAGCAAATTAGTTTTTAAATCAACTAAGTGAAATCATTAATAATAATAGAAAAACATAGGTATTTGAAAATGTTCAGAAGAATTCAAATCTTCCTCAGTCTTACAAATCCATAAGAAATTTGTAACATTTGAAACTTTGATTCATAAACAGCCCTTTTCGTGTGTACTGGAGACATTTTCTCTATGAAACTAAGTATTTAACAGAGAATAATCGAAATTTTATGTTTACACCTTAAAATTATCCAAATGTAATCCTAGACTATCTTAAAATATTTTAGGTATGATATATACTCAGTGAAAAAAAAAGAAATTAGATAAATAGATATTTGTAGAAAATAGAGGAAAATTATTAGACTGAAAGTCTGACCTTTGAGTTAAAAAAAAACAATATGCTCAGTTTGGTTCAAAAAATGAAGTATAGAAATGTGGCTATAAACTGTCATTCCGTAAGGTCAACAAAAAGTCTTTGAATGGCTTTTCATCCCAAAAGAATTGCTATGATCTGAAATGCCAAGAAACTAGAATAATTTCTGACCTTTCAATAATAATGAGAATATAGGCTGGGTTTACATAAATTTTATATTTTCTGCCTTCTAAACACATGCTTGCTAACCCCCAGCTGTGCCTGCAGATACAACAAAGTGAAACCAGGAAAATTCAACAAAGATGATTTTAACTGTAGAGCATACTTCTTCAAGCCTAGCTTAGGCTATAATGAGCTAAATTTCATCTAAGATACATAAATGTGACAGTGCGGAAACAGAGCATAGTGTGAATTTTCATTCTTCATTCATCTGTCAAAAGACCTATTTGGAGACACAGATATCAGCACATTGTTGATTATATATACATATGTATGTGTATGTCTCTCTCTCTCTCTCTCTCTCTCTCTCTCTCTCTCTCTCTCTCTGTGTGTGTGTGTGTGTGTGTAGAGGGAGAGAGAGAGGGAGAGACAGAATTTAGAAAATTGGCAATACAATCATAAGAAGTGCCCAGCCAGGAAAGACAATCACTAGCAATAATATCTCAGAAGCTCTTCTCTTATTTCTTATTATGTCCCAGAAACCTCCTTTCTCTCCATGTTTACTACATTTATGTTTCAAGAAATATTTGTCAACTATGTTCCCCAATTCAATATTTTCAAAGATATACAGGTGACACAGACAGGTATCAATAGAGTTGCTGAAGGTTTCACTTGGACCCATGTAGAAGAGCTAATCAGCCGCCCTCTCTTATGGTCTACTGGCCTCATTTATTCTTATGCACTTTTAAAACAAAATCTTTTCAACTTTAATATGAAACTTCCACAATTATTCTCTGTTACAACCCTAGGAAATTAAAGATCACTTCTCTTTCTTCACATGCTCCCCAACATTTATTGTCGTTTGTTTTCCTGGTGGTGGTCATCTGACTGGAGTGAGATGGAATCTTAAAATAGTTTTAATTTTCATTTTTCTATGACTACAAATGTTGAATGGTTTAGAAAATATTTGTCAGTCATTTGTATTTCTTATTTTGAAAGGAAAGAAGAATCCTTATCTACCATGGACGAGAGTATTAAGTAATTATTCTGCAAAGGAAACTAAGATGGAATCCTCTCAAGAAAATGAAAACAGAAATACCGTAGGACCTATCTATTTCACTTGTAGGCACATATTCAAAATACTGTATATGCTGCTACAGACAGCATGGCTATGATTTTCCTCATGCTCTAGTACTGGTATGGTTTTTCCAGCTGCACATAGTTTCTATGCATGTGTGGGATTTGAGGTTTTGGGAACTTTTCAAAGGCTGTATAAATGCTAGGGCCCCGAGAAGCAGGGTTGCTGTTGTTGGCTGGTTTGGTTGTTGGATACTGTTGGTAGTTGTTGACTGCGGTTTGTCAATCAAACCTGACTACACCAGCCACTTGTCAGGCAGTTGCCTTCTCCTCTTTCTATCCCTCCATTGTAACACAGACTCTTACTATGGCAAGAATGAAAGTCCATATATCTTTCAAGAAGCTGGAGACTAAAAGATGTAATCACAACCTTCCATTATTTGCATGTAATGCAGGCACTGAGGTCACCATCAAACAGGAACAGGAACTAGCTGATAAAACAAACAAACAAACAAAAAACAGAGTGACCCCAGAAAGCAGAATGAAGCATGATAGAAATTGAAGACTTACCTTCCTTAATCTTTCAAAAACAGAACAGCAATATTCTGCAATACTGCCACCAGTTTCTTCTCTGATTTAGGCAACCCAGATAGATAGATTTCATATAACTCTCTCCATTGCTAAAGCACTGGCAAGTAATTAAATATATCAAATTATACATGAGGTCTGTCACATTGAAGCGTGCAGGAACTCAACTAAGTGCTGTTCCAATATGCAACCTCAAGTCTACTGCCCCAATTTCTGTGTTGTGCACGCAGAAAAAACCTCTTAACTGATGTAAAGGCAGATAGCACATCTGAGGATCCCATAACTTTTAACACAAGCAAGTACTTCGACCATTCTCAGGACCTCAGAACTCTGTATGTTTCATACATGTAACATTAAAGATGAAGAAGTAATCTGAATAGAACATGGTTCTACTATAATAACTATTGCATGCTAATGTTGAATAAACAAGTAAAATAAATTAACACATTAGTTAAGAATTGTTTCTAAGAATAATACAGATGTTATGAAAAAGAAAATATAGTATTACATGACTGAAGAACCAAATGTCAAATGAATGCTACATGGAAGGGTAGTGGTCTCCAAATTCCCATTCTCTCTTATTTAAAAATAAGAGTTGTTAGGGATAAAAAGAATCATAAAACCCAGAGGAATAAAAAGCTTGATGTAAGATTGTGTCTCCCACTGGGCATGGTGGTGCATACTTGTAATCCCAAAACAGGGGTGGGCAGAGGCAGGTGGATCTCTGTGATTTCAAGGCCAGCCTGGTTTATAAAGTGAGTCCAGGAGAGCAAACACTACACAGAGAAACCCTGTCTCCAAAAAAAAAAAATGTATCTCCTAAAAATGTCAACAGCTATATCTATGAAGCCTTACCAACATGACTGCCTAATAATCCCATGAACAAGGGTGACTCTAGTACACATGTTAACATGGAAGTGTGAAAACACCTGAGGCCTCAACTCTATAGAAAGGAACAGAGGCATGAATGCTGAGAGCAGGAGAAATAGTCTTCACCTGCGAAGATCCCTCAAATTGGTTATGCAATACCAAATGGTCAGCCTTGAAAACATGCATACAAGTAGCATAGAGAAAAGCAGGTTGTATTTAAGTACTTAGAAATTGTTTACATATATTAAATAATTAAGAAAGGGGGGCATTAATTAAAAATATAGCAAAGAGGGGACATGGGGGATTTGAAGGAAGGAAAGAGAAGGGAGAAATGATGTAATAATCTCAAAACAATAATTTTTAAAGACAATTACAAAAGGATTTGTGCGGGCCCACAGCTGTCAAATTCATTACATTTCCAAGCCTCTATTATAGCACAGGTGGACATAGCAATACAATCTCAACAATGAAACAGGAAAGGAAACAATGTACAATGATTTGAATTTTATATTCTAAAATACTGGACACCCTTGTCCATACTTTCTTCTTCCCATTGGCTAGAAGCTGAATGCCATGGCAATCTAGCATTAGTTATTCATTTGATTTTTGAAACTGTTGTGTAACAGATGATAAAATTAAAGTCTTGGATACATGAATGAAGTAGAATTTCCAAATAACTTAGACTCATTGCATTATTACTACCATGTGAGAAAACATTTCATCCCGGATTTTTTTGTAATTAGCAATCTAGCTTTCTCTCAAACAGGAAATGGAAGATTGAGGCATAAGATCAAGAAGATCTGTGATAAAGTTTAAACTTCAGGCAAGGGCCAGACTGTGATGACAAGAGAGCTCCCAAAGGGAAGTAGCAGCTTCTATAAACCAAAAGGTCAAAAGAAAAGAAGTTATAAATGCTTGGACAAACACAAATTGCTGCAGTGGGGGCAGGGGCACATTAGAGAGAGTTGGCAAGGTTCTGAAAAGACATATGATCCTGAATGTTGAACCATTAATTCACTTAGCATATATATTTTGGATTTTTTCCATTTTTTTAAAATTAAGATGCTATCGTTGTATTTGTGATGGTATCATCCAGAGTGATTACCTGGACCTCTGCCCCACAGAACAATCATGGATTGCTGTAGTTTTGTTTTAACAAGTGGTGAGAATTGTCCCTTTGTTTTGTCATTCGAGTAACATTCACTGACCTACACACTGTGGTCTGTATGTGCCTGAGGTTTCAAACAGAAACACAGGCACGTGTGTAGAATGACAGCTGAGGAAGGGTGGCTTTCCACCAAGAGAAAATCTTGCCTTCTGATGATATTTTAAGCAACCTTCAGATACACTTTAAAACCCTTCTAAAGGTCCTAAGATTCTTAAAGAATGATGGGCAAAGACCAGGATGCAAAGGTGAATGAGAAACAGGTATATCCTCACTTATTTAGACCTATAAGATAGGATAAACATACTGAAATCTATACTCCTAAAGAAGATAAACAAGAAAGAGGACCTGGGGTAAAGTGATCAATCCTCACTTAGATAGACAAATGGGATGGACATTGAATGTAGGAGAAAACAAGCAACAGGACAGGAGCCTATCATAGAGAGCCTCTGAAAGACTCTACCTAGCAGTGTATCAAAGCAGGTACTGAGACTCACAACCAAACCTTCAGCAGAGTGCAGGGAATCATATGAAAAAGGGGGAGTTAGTAAGACTTGGAGAGGGCAAGAACTCCACAAAGACCAAATAGATCAGGGCAATAGGGGTCTTTTATGAGACTGTTTCTCCAACCAAGGACCATGTATGGATATAACCTAGAACCTCAGCTTAGATATAGCCCATGGTAGCACAGTATCCACCTGGGTACCCTAGTAAGGGGAACAGGGACTATTTCTGTCATGAACTCAATGGCTGGCTCTTCGATCCTCCCTCCCCTAGGGAGGAGCAGTCTTGCTAGATCCCAGAAGTGGACATTGCAGCCATTCCTGAAGAGATCTGATAAGCTATGGTCAAATGGAAGGGAAGGAGGTCCTCCCCTATCAGTGGACTTGGAAAGGGGCAGGGATGAGATGAGGGAGGGATGTGGAGAGTGGGAGGGAATGAGGGAGAGGGCTACAGCTGGAATACAAACTACATAACCTGTGATTAATATAAAAGTAAATAAAAATTTTAAAAAGATTTAACATTTCAGAGGAAAGAGGAGGCTCACTAGATCAACAGTAGTTAAATCAAAGATTTCAGAAGTTAAGAAAAGTGTATAACACAAGACACCCCAAGCTCTACCTAATGTTTGGGTGTAAGTCTCAGCATCTGCTTTGATCCGCTGCTGGGTAGAACTTCTCAGAGGATAGCTATGCAAGGCTCCTGTCTGCAAGCATAGCAGAGTATCATTATTAGTGTCAGGGATTGGCTCAATCCTATGAGGTGGGTTTCAGGTTGGGGCAATCGTTGGCTGGCCATTCCATCAGTCTCTGCTTCATCTTTATCCTTGTAGGTAGGGTAAATTTAGGGTCAAAGGTTTTGTGGGTATATTGGTGTCCCCCTCCCTCCACTGGAAATCCTGCCTGGCAATGAGGTGACCAGTTGAGTTTCCATGTCTCCCTCTACTAAGAGTCACTGCTAGAGCCACTCTATATCCTTCCAGGAGCCTGTCCTGTTGCAGGTCTCCAGCCTGTCCCAAAGAAGGCCATCGCCCTCAGTTTCCCTTTTCTCTCCCAGCCCTCTCACCTCTCAACCTCCTACTCTCCCTGCATCTGATTCCTACTCTCATTCTCCTCCAGACATCCTCTCCCACCTAGTTAATCTACTTCCAATGCCTATTTGGAGGGATAGAAGGACCCAGAGGGGACAAGAACTTTACAAGAAGACCAACACAGTCAATTAACTGAGGTCTATGTGGGCTTACAGAGACTACCATAGTCTCTTTACCATAGGCATACAGAAAACCACCAACTAAAGATCAGGCATGGACTGGACCTAGGTCCCCACATACATAATTGATGGGCAGTTTGGTATTCATGTGGGTCCCCTAACAAGCAAAGCGGGGGCTGGCTCTGACATGGACTTGGTTGCTTGCTTTTAGATCACTTTCCTCTTCTCTGGTCTCAGTGGAAGAGGCTGTGCTTAGTCCTGATGGAACTGGATGTACTGGGGTGGGTTGGTACGGGGTGGGGCTCACCTCTTCTGAGGAAAGGGGGAGGGGGAAGAGGGGAAAGAGAATAGGAGGGTGAGGCCAGAAGGAAAGAAGGGAAGAGGTGCTTTCAGGATGTAAACTGAACAAATAAATAATTTTTTAGAAGAAAAGAAAAAACAAGTCTATACTTTAAGCCTATATTTAGTTTCTCCTTGTGAGGCATTAACAGAGAGTTCTGAGGCTGGAAGAAGCAGAAACACCAAACAAGAACACTGAGCTGAGAAGTCTTCCCACAAAGACGCACTTCTCTTCATGTTACCTAAAGTGAAACAGAAGAAAATAAATATTTGTTAATAAAGTTCTGTCCTTAGGCTGCCCTGAAGGACTTCAGTATTCTTTATCAATTTCTTCTTCATATACAGAGTGAGAAAATAATTTCTTCTAGGTAATTAAGGATTTGTGGCAGGATCTATGTTATGGTGATATGACTGGTGTTGGTTTATCTCAGGTTTGGAGAATGTTCTGACCTTTGCTTTCTGCTTGACAAAATAATGTGGCTGTCTGCACCTTCTGATGCTGTCTTGTCTTCCACAGAGGGGAGAGCAGAAAAGTGACTCCAGTGCCATAAGGAAGCACCTAATGTTTTCCTAAGCCAACTCTCCCCTCTGGTGAAAATCCTCCAGAGCATACCCATTCCTGTCAGGATTAAGAACTCCAGAACATGGTTTATGGGTCCTGTTGTGCCGGTTTTCCACTCTATCCCCATCTTTCAACATTGTCACTCATGTTCTTCAAATCTGGTGACCCTCATTTCATTTCTCTTGCTGTTCGCAGTGTCCTTTGCCTTACAGAAGCTTTTCTGACTATTATGAACAAAGCTGCTGTGAACATAGTTAAGCAAATGTCCTTGTCGTAAGATCAAAAATCAATAAATGGGACCTCATGAAACTGAAAAGCTTCTGTCAACAGAACAACACAACAGCCTACAGACTGGGAAAAGGTCTTCACCAACCCTACATCTGACAGAGAGCTAATATACAGAATATACGAAGAACTCAAAAAGTTAAACACCTATAAACCAAGTAATCCAATTAAAAAACGGGGTACAGAGCTAAACAGAATTCTCAACAGAGGAATATTGAATGGCAGAGAAACACTGAAAAAAGGCTCAGTGTCCTTAGTCATCAGGGAAATGCAAATCAAAACAACAGAGATTCCACCTTACACCCATCAGAATGGATAAGATCAAAAACTCAAGTGACAAAACATGCTGGAGAGGATGTGGAGAAAGGAGAACCCTCCTTCATTGCTTGTAGGAAAGTAAACTTGTATAAATATTTTGGAAGTCAACTTGGTGCTTTCTCAGACAGTTAGGAATAGTCCTACCTCAAGATTCAGCTATACTATTCCTGGGCATATATCCAAAAGATGCTCAATCAAGTGCAATTTGTTAATACAACCCATTATTGTGCTCCTGAGAAATATCTCACTTCCTTTTTTTTTCTTATAAGAAGGTAACCCTTTTATCCATAAACAACTAAAAGTTGAATTGATTAACTAGTAATCTTTGGTTAAATGATTCACTTCAACACATTTTATATTTAAAAAGTTAAGAGAAAAGCTATATAAGGTAGTATTTCAAGAACAATCTAAGAACTTTGTAAAATAACTTTATATCACTCTGAAAAAAAAACAAATAGGAATCCAGGTGCCAAGCACACACCTGTTATACCAGCACACTGGAAGCTGAGGCAGAATAATAGTGAAATTGAAGTCAGTCTTAGTTCACAGTGTGTTCTAGGCCATCCTGACATTTTGAAATGTAATTTTGTGTACACATATAAACTTATAACACAAGTTTTATAAAATTATACATACCATTGCTGCATTAATGTATCCTTGTATTTTCTCCTTTGTAATATTAAAATATTAAATATTAAAAGTAACTCCAAAAACCCCATATGAGTAAAACATACATGATGATACTGAGTAGTCTTATGTCTGGATGTAGCATAACATAAAAATTAACTCAGGCATCAGAAGTGTGATGGCAAATCTTTGTTGTCAACTTGCCTGGATCTGGAATCAGCTAAAACACAAAGCCTCTGGACAATCCTATGAAGAATTTTCTTTTTTTAAATGTAATTTATTTTTATATTAATCACAGGTTAGGTACTTTGTATCCCATTTGTAGCCCCCTTCCTCATTCCTTCCCACTCTCCACATCCCTCCCTCACCTCCTCCCTGCCCCCCTCCAAGTCCACTGATGGGGGAGGGCCTCCTCCCCTTCCATCTGAACATAGCTTATCAGGTCTCTTCAGGGCTGGCTGCAATGTCCTCTTCTGGGATCTAGCTAGGCTGTTCCTCCCGGGTGTGTGTGGGGGATGGTCGAAAAGCCAGCCATTGAGTTCATGACAGAAATAGTCCCTGTTCCCCTTACTAGGGTGTCTAGTTAGATACTGAGCTACCATGGGCCACATCTGAGCAGGGGTTGTAGTTTGTATCCATACATGGTCCTTGGTTGGAGAAACAGTTTCGTAAAAGACCCTGTGCCCTGATCTCTTTGGTCTTTATGGAACTCTTGTTCTCCCCAACTCTTACTAACTCCCCCTATATCAATATATGCATGAAAATAAAATGTTAGGAGAAAGATTGTCAAATCTAGGAAAAACATTTTCCTTGACTTATCTGATGTTGACATCACTGTTTATCATAACTGCTTATCTTTTAGCTCCCCCCCCCCACACAGTTCGTTTAAACCTGATTTCCCTCATTTAGTTATTTCAGGTACCCTTAGAAGAAGAAGGGCAGTGTGGTGGGCCCATTCTTGCACCTGAGGAGATCAAGACTATTTTGGGGAGCATCCCAGATATCTTTGATGTACGTATGAAGATAAAGGTAAATGTGCATTATAGGGCGATAGCATGGTTTTTTTTTTTGGTTTTATATATTTATTCTAACATTTGAGGTATTTCAATCCAGCTACATAAATCAATTTTGTGTGAAGAATTTTCTTAATCAGTTTATTTGAATCAGAAAGATCCATACTAAATCTTGGTAGTTCCATTGGTGGAAGCTTGGATAAAAAAAGCATACAAAATTAAAACTTTATTTTGCCAGCTTACCTTCACTCATGCTGCTGCATTCCTTCATTGGTATTGAAACCAGCTTCCTCAGACCCCACTGAAGACTGAATCCTACAGGAATCCTCCAGGCCAAATGGGAACTGTTGAGATCTCCAGCCTCATGAGTTGAGTAACTACTGTATTCTCATCCACTCCAGTGTGTGACAGCAGTTGGTGGAATACCCAGACTATATTGCATAAGCATATGTAATAAATCCCCTTTTAATTAATAATATTTTTATTCTATCAGCTGTGTTCCTTTCATAAGCCCTGAGAGGGACACAGGTATAAATTTATATTCACTCTCAACTAAGCCTTCAACAATTTAATCAACCAATTCATTCTCTCTAAACCTCAATGACCTTGTACTAAAAGGGGTGAAAGTTAATTTATCTACATGTTGAAGATAATAAGAGATATGACTGTGAAATTTTATAATTCAAAAAATAAAATAAAGATCATAAATTTTTAACCTAGTCAAAGAAGTAAAAAATAAAACTTGAAGGAAAAATGAAAACTTACTGAGGTGTGTGGTCAACTTTAGCAAACTATAGGTAGAGAGAACTTCAAGAGGAGTCAATAGACATGTCAGACTCTAAATAAATTTATATATCAGGGATTAGGGTGATATTAGAATGGCTTATCAAAAGAATATTTTCTATTTGTTTACAGAAGAGAATAGCACCCTGTCTGTTTAATGTAGTTAGGAGATGTTCTGTCCTTACTCACCCAAGGGGAAAATAGAATAGATTATTTGTGAGATTTATGTCAAGTCATATGATCCTACAAGCAAAGTCAAACAGCTATTCTGGAATGGATATGTAAATCAAATCTCTTTTTCAATGTTGTTTCCAGATTGGCCAAACAACCCTGGCTACTTAAAGATGTACACTGAGCATCCCACTGAGGTTGGTTGGATTACATCTACTGTAATCCTACTGTATGTGTGTCTTAGTCAATGCTCTATTGCTGTGAAGAGCCACCATGACCGAGGCAACCCTTATAGGAGAAAGCATTTAATTGAAGCTTGCTTACAGTTTCAGAGGGTTAGTACATTCTCATCACAGTGGAAGCACAGCAGCACACAAACGGATGTGGTGCTGAAGAAGTAGCTGATATTTCTACATCTAGATTCACAGGCATCAGAAAGAGAAGCCATTGGGCCTGGTTTGGACTTTTAAACCCTTTAAGTTCACCCCTAGTAACAGTTCTTCCAACAAGGTCAAACCTATTCTCCACAAGGCCACTCTTCTATTCCTTCCCGAAGAGTGCCACTCTGATTGTTAAGTATTCAAATCTATGAGCCTATGGGGGCCATTCTTATTAAAATCACCACAATGTGCCTCCCTCTCTGCACAGAGTCATCCACAATTTCATCTCCTCTCTACCTTGACCTTTAGAATAGGGTTTGCCAAGGGGAAATATGCAATGTCAGTTCAATAACCAAATCTCAAACCTTCCAGAAACATTATATTAATCAAATCCTTCATCCAAAAGACATATGGGAATTCCAAGTTCACCTGGTAGATACATGATGTCCACAAAGTATCAAGAGGAATAAGAGACTTGACTTCTATAGATTTTCTACAGTAATCTGGAAGTTATAGTGAATAAATATAAAACCTTCTATCCACAAAGCATGGTGATAGCTCATATTCCTCAACTTCTGAGGTGATTAAATAACAAATGTGCATAATAGCTTGTTGCTGGATCTGGTTCTTGAGAAAAATGATGTTAGGGATCACCCCAGTGAAGTGTGACACTTTTGAGATTCTGCTAGGCAGGCATTAGCCTAATGGACCTGCCACTAGGGTTGAACAAATAACTGAAGGGAATGAATATAGTTGCACTGTATGCACTGAATTAAATAGACAAATTACTAGGGTTCAGCACAGAGCTATATGGTGTGTAAGTAATCAGAGACAGATATTGTTCATTCAGCTGGAAACAAATTCTGGCTACTATTAAATTTTCAGCAGGAATGTTGGTCTACCATGTCACCAAAGGTTTTATCAAAATTCTCAGACAGCCAGATCAATCAGCTTCTGGCTTTCCCCTGTCATTTTTGGGCAATCCAAGGGAATCCCCTTGTTGCCCTAGGAGTTTTCACAAATAGAGTGATAGGCAGGCATGTCTTTCTGATCAGGTGGCTGGGTTTCTAGCAGCTAGTGTAAGAAGCTATTGTGTCAGCAGCATTGAGTGTCAGTAACTTCAACCTTGTCATGATAGTAAGAAACTCCAGACAGGTTGTAGCTTCCCCATCTATAGATTTACAATCGTAGAACAAAGCATACATGTTACCATATTTCAAAGGTCCTTTGCAATCTGAGCTCTGTATTATTTTTTACCCACTGAAGTTCTCACCTCACACTTGATTCACAGCAAACCCTAGACAGAACACATCCTCCTGCATCTCTGAACCCATGTGTAAGCTAAAGATTGCTTTTCTGATACACCCTGATTTCCTCTTTTCTATGACTGGAGGACACTTGCTTATTTTCACCCATTGACTCAAACATTATCTACTGTCTGAGTTCTTACCCTCTTGTCAAGAATTCACAGCATTTTTAATGCATTCTAGAATACAGAAAGAAGCTCACATCTCCTACAGACTTGAGCCTCTGTTGAACCCTAGACAGTCTGGAGACATGGTAGACTCAAAATGAAGAACTGATGCATGAATAATTTAAGTAAATATTTCTATCTCTTCTTATCAAAAATAGAGTAGAAGCACTGGAGCAGTTTGCAAGGATAAAAAATGATGGTAGATGCTGAATATCTGATTGGATACCAACAAGGAAGTCAGGAAGTTGAGCTTTTCCTTGCATTCCCTGTGACTATCTTATGCATGAATGTGGCTACCTTCAGACAACAGAATCATTTTCTGTAATGTAGGAGCCTCTACTTATGACCCAAGGATGAACTTTTACTTTCTTTGGTACCTACAATTTTCTTCATATTCCCAGAAATACTTAATGTACAACAAAGATTACAGATCATGATCTAGATCTTAATTTTTATTACTATTTACCCAGGCCAGAAAAACTCATGTATACCATTTTGTTGATGAAAATTATATGAGTCAAAGTGGCAGAAGAAACATAGGAATCACTTTCATATACTATTTTGTTCAGTGTGAAGTTGCTCATTTTCAGCATCATAAGTTAGTAAGAACTAATTTTGTGTTAAGTGCTTGTTCCAGCCAGCATTGTGCCTGCTCCTGAGGTGTGTGATGAAATCAGCATAAGGCATAAGTAATTAAGAATGAGAAAATGAGAATCCACAACAATTCTGGTGGTTACACAGAGAATGCTGTAGGACTTTGATGGAGAGTCCAGAGGAGAAAGGGTTTCTCGAAGACATGGGGAAGCACCACTGCTTCAACAAAAATGTGACAAATGAACATTGAATTTACATCAAAAAATCACAGTTGGAAGTAGAAAGATAGCTTAGTGATTAAGAGTGCTTACTACTATTGCAGAGGACCTAAGTTCAGGTCACAGCTCTCGTGCCAAGTGGCCCACAACCACCTGGGAGTCTGCTGCTAGGGAATCTGACATTCTCCTTGGCCCCTGGAGCACCCACACCCAGTTGTCCTATACACGTGCAAGCGCGCACGAAGGCACAATTTAAAATAAAGTAAATCTAAAGTGCATAATGAAGAAATTCCAGTTATAGTCCCATATCCTCACTTACCTATTCACATTCTGTGCCTCAGTTCTCCGGTCTACTCCCATGAGGAGAAGAAGCTCTCTGTCTACCTTCTATCCCTCACATGCTAACATTGCCCATCACATTCAGTCAAGAGAAAATAGAGAGCAACATTTTTCAGATAATAGTCTACCACACCACGTGACATGAAGTACTGTTGGAAGTGGTATGTAATAGTCTGTGTCAATGAATATATTAGTTTCCTCGGTTTGTTTTGCTTTCTCAAGTCCTCTTGACTCAGCAATTCAATCTAACTTTCTCTGTATTCATTAGCAATGTTTCTCATAAAACTTCCTATACATAAAATTTTACATGTAGCCAGCACAGGAAGTACAAGATGGAGCTAGGAAATATCACCTGCTTCTCCCTGGAAGCAAGAGGCTTCCTGATTACATTCTCCTAGAAGTAGGTGGAACATTTTAAGATCCCATTTATTTCTCCCTTTCAAAACATGTCCCCTGAACCTTCTGATTCCGGTCCAAGGTACACAATTCAAAATCACCAGTCCACTTAGGAGGCAGTAGAAATGGTATTGCACTTTTGAGAAGAAACACATTCACAAGGACAACATTTAAGGTGCTGTGTTATAAAGGACATCGAGCATGGGCTTTCTGTTCCAGCTTCACTTGGGAGACTGCTCTCGGAGTGAGCACATGCAGTGATTCGGTGTGTCTGTCAGCAGTGTTGTCATCAGTAAGGAGTACTTAAGTGAAACCCAAGGACAGTACATGTATAGTGATTAAAGCAAGAGGTGAGAATCCACCAGTGCTGTGTAATTTAAAAGGTTTTCATGCTGTGTGGAAAGCTGTAAACTTAAATTCCTTTGTCCCAGTAAAAGAGAAAATGGTTCTGATTTAAAAAAAAAAAAGATGGATTTAAAAATACTGGTTGCATGTGGGTACAGGGGACTTAAGGGACAGAGGAAGGCCAATAGGATAGTGACCATCACCCAGCATGTTAGAGGAAACACACTCAGTCTGTATTTGTTGAAGAGTGCTCTTTGGGAATTCTGAGTTACATACCCATTCAAATGATCTTTTTATTGCCTTTGATTATACAGTCTTTCCATCCCTCCTTGTCAGTTCCCAAATGCCTCCTGTTAGAGGAGAATTACAATCAATCTTTATATAGGAAAGCATAAACTTGAGGGGAGAGAAAGGACAAATGAAACTGGGTGTATGGTAAAAAGGGGATATATGAGTCAATATTTCATTTTGTACATTATGTTTGTACTACTGAGCCCACAATATATAAACATAAACAAAGACTACAAACAATTGTGACTTTATGCAACCCTGCAGGGCAGTGTTCTGGTCTACTCTGTGCTTCCTGTAGCGTTAGCTTTGTCTCAGCATTTCCTACACTTTGGAGGATACTTCTGTCATGACAGCGGCTGGTATTGTAATCTGTTAGGACCCAACCCAAGTGTGACAACAATGAGCTTTTGAAAATTCTACTGTTAGAAATTAATCTCTTGAAGAAATTGATTTTAACCATAGTGAACATTTAACATGATGCGTGTGGTTTACTGTTGTCATTTATAGTAGTGTTAGATTACCCCTCCACTCAAGCACCATGCTCTAACCCTCTAGAATCCCCAATAGTGCTTGAGATATTATTAGCACACAGAGGTCATATGTGTTAGCTTCAAACACAGTCTATATTCAACTGAGCGCCCTACAGCCATGATGAGCCTATACATAAGACTCCTCTCCTCTCTTCTACCATTTCAGGACAGCTGTTAGTCCTTCCGTCCTTTATGTAGGCTTTTTTCCACAGCTGTTTCTAAGAACCCTAGAAAGATACATACTCAGTTTGTGAACTTATGGAGTAACGACCTTTACATGACTATCTAACCTAAAATCCATTCAAATGTTACAAGTATAAATGACAATTTTTCTTATATTTAATTTACTGTGGCCATACTTTTAAAATTTGACAAAGATGGTTAAAGATATAGTTCAATTGTAGAGTTTCTCTAGTATGTACAAAGCCTTGGGTTTGATCCCTTGTATTAACAAAAAACAAGAAACAAAAGGACAGATAGATATAAATACCAAAGACTCTATTACATAAGTTTCTATAGATAGAAATTTGGTATATAATGTGTGCTAAAACAACAACAACAACAACAACTGTATATTGCTTTGTTTGATCCTCAGGCTCCTGCATGGTACTGTTTGTTCCACTAGAAATACAAGAAAAACTGAAGCAGAAAGTTCTTTGCTTATGGTCTCATATCATAAGCAGGAGAGCCAGACTTAGAAGTTGGTTTTGGTTTGGGGGTATATCTTAGTTAGGGTTTCATTGCTGTGAAGAGATATCATAACCAAAGCAACTCTTTTTTAATTTATTTAATAATTTATTTACTTTTATTTTATTTGCATTGGTGTTTTGCCTGCATGTGTCTGTGTGAGAGTGTCGGATCCCTGCAACTGGAGTCACAGACAGTTGTGAGCTAAGGCAACTCTTACAAATGAAAACATTGAATTGTGGCTGGCTTACAGTTTCAGAGGTTTAGTCCATTATGGTCAGGGCAGGAAGCATAGCAGCACACAGGCCAGCATGGTACTGAAGATGGAGCTGAGAGTTCTATATCTTGATACAAGGGAGAAGATTGATTTTGTTTCACACTGCACATAGCTTGAGCATTTAAGATCTCAAAGCCCCAGCTCTACTGTGACAAACTTCCTCTAACAAAGCCACCCCTACCCCAATAAAGCCACACCTCCTAAAAATGCCAATCCCAACGTGCCAAGCATTCAAACCACTACACAGTGTGTGCCTAACCTCCTCTGTTTTTCTCTCCCCCTCCCTCCTTCCTTTCCTCTCTCCCCTCCTTCCCCCTCCCTACCTCTTTCTCCCTCTCTCCTTCCTCCCCGCTCCAACTACATGTGTGTCTGTCTTTGTATATGTGCCTGTGTGTGTCTCTGTGTGTGTGTGATGTGTGTGTGTGATGTGTGCTAGGGTTTGAATCCAAGGGTTTGTACACGCTAGACAAGCATTCTACCACTAAGTGATATCCCAAGCCCAAGAGTCAATATTTTTAACCACTGTTCAGGATGTAGAAAGGGCAAAACCAATTTCTCTACATCTCTGGAACCAAGAGAGTGTTTACTCTCAAAGCTGAAATAGGGGCCTGGAATGTAAAAGCATGAGCTTATAGACATTGCTGTAAACCTAGACCAAGTTTAATTAATAGAGAAAGGTCCAGTATCTCATAATTTATAAAGTTGGAGGAGTGATTCATTATGAGAATGGCATTAGATTTGTTTTTTCTGTATAACAACATGGAATTTAGAACAAAATTTAAATTCCATATTTATAAAAGAAGTATCAAATTACCTGTCATAATACTCAGGGATTGACTAAAATGAGTTCAATCTCTCTGGGTTTTCTAGTCTTTGGAAACCTTTAGTTTTCCTTGAAGGTTCTTCTAAAGATCAGTACTGCTCTGAAACTTAGCTTACAGCCTCTTTGCCAAAAGAAGTTACTTTGCATTTGACCTTTAATGATATGGAATAGGTGTGTTGTGACTGCCCATAATTTGATTTACACAAATTACATGAGTCATTACTTCTGTGGTCTTGTACCTCATCTACCTCTGCTACCCTTCTCAGGCCTTTTCCTCTCTAGTCCTTTCTTTTCTTTCGAAGTCTAACTAAAGTCTTTACTCCTTGGCCATCACTGTTCCCAAGGTAGTTTTCCTCAGAATTCTATCACCTGCTGATACTGTAACTGAGTTATAGTAAATGGCATGGTCCAATATGACAACCCCTTAATTTATGGTATGGGCTTTGAGCTTGTGGTATAGGTATAGTCTCCCAGTCAGGGTTCATGGCACAGAAGTGATGGGGGAAATACCAGCAAGAAGAACACACAGACCAAAGAAAGTCAGGGGAGAAGGGTGAATAAGATCACTATCTACAAAACTGCTTTAATGAAACTCACTACTTTGTGTGCTAACATAAAATTAATAAAAACTGGTTTTGTGATAGTGCATGTAAATCCCTTAGCGAATCATCAAAACATAACAAGTCTATAATAAATTACCACACAATCTCATTATCATTTTTCAGTATGGCCTTTCATCTTTATAATAAAAATAGAACCAGTATGTATCTAGTCTTCAGCATTGCTGTCACTGCCTTCTTTTGTCATTAACTGATTAACTGTTTTTTTTTCCAAAAGCATGATTTACAATAGCTGAGTAAAACTCTTTTTTGTGGATGCAACACATGCTACACAATCATTTGCTTTACTGTTAGACATTGGCATGGTTTTCGTGTAACAAGCATAATAGGTAATAGCTATCTATTTTCTGTACCTCTGAATGCAAACTATTTTGTGTACCTCTGATTAAAATCAGAATGCATCCCCAAAAGTGCAACAGGAGGAACCAATCACATGAATCATTGTTAGATTCATGTGTAGGGAAATAGCATATGTGTGTGTATGTATGTGTATGTGTGTGTGGTGTATGTGCATTTGTGTATATAGGTCTATGAGTTCATATGTGCACAGAAACCAAACAACAATGTTGGATATGTTGCTCTATCACTCATGGCTTTATTCATTTGGGGCAGCATCTGTCACTGAACCTGAAGCTAGGCAATTAATTCTAAAGCCCCATCAATCATCATGTCTTTTATCTCCAAAATATTAGGGAAATAGGCACAGCTGGCTTTTTTATATGGATACTGAGGATCCAAGCTCAGGTCTTCGGGCTTTCTCAGCACATGTTCCTGCCCACTGAGCCATCTCTCAGCCCAAGATCCTTAACTACCAACTTGTTCTGTGCAAAGGTTATGTGATGTGACATTTTCACCAAGAAGACTTACAGTTAAACCAAAGTGGGGATATTTTACTACCTTCTCCTTGCAATAAACAGTTCTTTGCAGGAATTTGCAGGTATGCTTGTAGGGGTCTTTATAAACTCTATGGCCAGCACAGAAATGAACCTAGAGATGAAAGGAAGAAACTCTGTTTAGCACAACTTAGTTAGCTGTGCTGGTTCAACTTTTTGTAGTCTGACCCCAAGCTGTTTGTTTGTTTACATATTTCAGCACAGTATAAGTTTAGAAAACTATTTCCCCATGATAATTATGACAAGAAAACTTAAGGCATGACTACACCGAAACTCCAAAGGGTGTGTCTTTTCCAGAGTACCTGTGACCTCTTCCAAAAGAATGGGGTTTGACTGAGAAATGGTGTTCAGCATAAGGTTCGAGAGAGGAACGGTTTGTAACAAGCATAGTAGTAAAGTTATTTTGCATAGCACATGGGACCTCTTTTGTAAGAATGGGTTCTATTGACTGGGGAAACAACGCTCAGGAACCTGGGGCATTCCAATGAAGCCTGGTTCTACAGAAATGATGAGCATGTATTAAACAACATCCACTCCCAGCCTTTTGGATGGAAAACGGGTATGCACGTCCCTTCTGTTGAAAAGAAACGCCTCTGTACATAACTGTACATTCCTGGTTTCTCTAGTGCTTATCTGTGAGCATGGGGATCTTCATCTTTCTACATAAGCCATCTCAAGGAGGTTAGGAGTTCTATAAGAACCTATTACTGTCCTGCTTTAAGCATCTTATTCTCGTGTTAATTTTTTGAGACAGTAAGCCCTATTCAGGAAGTAGACTTAAAAGCAGATTAATGTAGCACTGGAAATTTCATTCCTGTGTGCCTCTGCCCTCCTTTTCCTGTTCCCTGACAATCAGGAGATATGTCTCTACACTTCTTAGGCATGATCTCCCAGAGTCCAAACGCTGTAAGGAATAGAGCAATAAGCACAACCTTGTTTTAGTATCCCACCTTAAACAAGAACAACCACAGAGATAAATGGATATGCGATTATACATTTTAATAGGTTATGTAAGAAAACTTTTGATATTTAAGATCTTGCAATGGAAAGACTAGTTCTGAATGAAAGGAGGAGACATGATCTAAAGAAGTGGTGCCTGTCCTGAACCTGCTTTGTGCAGCAAGTCCAAAACTTATTTGAGGACTTGAAAAGCAGCCAGCATAAGAAAGAGTGAATAAGTGTGTGAGTGGGCAAACTGAGATGGCAGATTGTGATGGACTGTATTAACCATATTACAGAGTCTAAATTTACCCTAATGACTCAGCAGTTTTAACAGCAGTATACTCATAGACTCCTTTTACTTGTATCTAGAGATCAGTGGGAGACAGCAAACAATTATTCAAGAACATTCTGCCTGCGACTATAAATTTTCTCCTGTTCTTCGCTGGACACATTGGCTTTTGACCTTGAAGAAAAGATGAGGGCCTCAAAGATTTGTGGTTTATCCTATATCAGTTTCCAACCATCACTATTTAAAATGAGCTGGTGTGTGGATTGTCAAAAATGGAATTTTGCCTACCTACTGTTTCAATTGATGTGCTAAAGTGACCTGGCTTCCTGGGACATGTATTAATACCTGCAATAATGTTTAAGATAGCACATTCCCTGCTAAGAAAATACCTCTCAAAACTCAGCCCCAGAAACAAAGTACATCATTAGTCAGGCAACACTTGCAGAATCCCAACTGTGAACCAAATACACAATTTGTCTTTTTGAAGCAAGTAAATAAGTTATATTGCTCACAAATTGCTGAAACTCAAGGCTGTTCATGCAATGAGAGTACCAACAGAATTGGCCTGCCTTTGCCCACACCTGTCTGGAGGAAAAACAAGACTGATTTTTCATAGAAGGTCTACTTTTCATTTAGTGGGATGCCCTGTGGGTTGCAGGAGGAATCTCAACACAAAATACAGTGCCAGATTCATGCAGCGGCTGGGCCTGCAGTGGGCTTTGTGTGTAGAAGAAACTGTACAAACTTTTCTTGAGAAGACTGTTTACAAAAGCTGCTGTGTCTCTATATGATTCAAAGAGCATCTTACTGTTGCTTATCCGCCTACAAGCACTAGACCCAACCTTCTCTCTTCAGCTCTGCTCTAATATGCTGACAGATTCATTAGCCAGACATACCAAATTGTCACAACTTTGAAAGCATGAAATACATGCCTAAATGAAGGCAAAGCAGAACAAAAATAGCCTTCTAATCAGCTTTTAGAGGGGATAGAGGTCAAAAGATCAACAATCCTGCTAATTATTCACGTTTCAACATCTTGCCAACAAGACACTTTAATTGGCCAATTTCCAGCTGTTCTGCCCAGCATACACAGTATATAATTCTGTGAGAGGACACAGGGATCATTGGCCCAAGTGCAGCACACAGCATTTGGAGAAAACTATGTGTGTACTTCTTCCAGAAAAAAAAAAAAAATATATATATATATATATACCCCCTACAATATCCTACAGGGATGGAAGAATTGGAAATAAAATGAATTCACAGCTTGACAAGTGGGTAGCGAAATATTGATTTTTAGCTACATAACACAAGTAAAATACATGGACCTGGGAAAAAGCCACGAGTAGGAGGGAGTCGTGTCTTATAAAATGAGAGAGGAGAATGAAGCAATCTAAGAAAGCAGGGTGGACAACTCACTCACAAGAAGATCGGAGGCTGTCAGATGCTCTGGTTTAGGAGAGCTGGGTTGGGAGGAAGTGGTCCTGCAAGCACTATCCAGGCACTTCATGGTACTGAAAGGTGTCTTTGCTCCAGAGCATATGACACACAGCATGAGGCCAGGGAGCCACCAGGACACCTCAGGGTTTTTTTTCTTTTTAGAGACTGGGTCTCACTATGTAGCCCTGGCTGACCTGGAACTTAGTCTGTAGACCAAGCTGAACTCATAGAGATCCACCTGCCTCTGCCTCTCAACTGCTGGCATTAAAGACATGTGCCACCACTGCCTGGCTGACACTGTATTCACTGTATTCTATCTATGCCTTTGGAGTCTCTGTCTCAGCCTCTCACATGATAAACATGCCGATCTCCTAAGAAAGGTTCTCCCTTGTACCCAAAAGGCAACTCAGTGATAAGGGGGAGGGAGGTCTGTGCTTTCTCTACAAAGCAGGGCAACACTAAAATTGGCAGAACCTTGGGCTTCAGCCAGGGACCTTGGAACTCTGGCCAATTACTTGTCATCTCTGAATCTCAGGAACTTACCTCTTGACTTAAGGGCAATGGCGTCTTCTCTGCTACCAAACCAAAGCTGGTGAAAACAAACAAACAAAAAACCAGAAAATGTAAAAGTGCTTTATAAATGTGATGTGCCAACACGGAAGGGAAAACACAACATTAGTCTGATACTAAGTACAATGGTGGTTCAAGAAGAACAAAGAACTAAACAGTAAGAAAAGCACATCCGCAGAGGTGATGTACAGGTGTTAGAGCTAATGGTTTCTAGCTACTTGGGAACAATAGAATTGGGCCATGCGGGATACTTACATTCACTCAAGTTTCTTCTGTAGGTTGAAAGAATCTACAGTACATGAGAGAGCTCAGGGTAAGTGAATGCCTTCTCTAAACAAAGTTTTGGTTTTTGTTTTTTCGTTTTTTTTTTTTTTGTCTGACTGATTATTTTGTTCATTGTTTTGTTAGTGCTTGTCTTCAACCTAAAACTACATAACAGCAGGCTTTTTATTGAGCACCTTCTCAGACTGCAACAAGCTCCTGGGTGATATCTATTCTCCCAGGCATGGATATGGCATTAACTTTTCCTGGAAGAGGTGAATAAACATTTGTTCACCCCAAATGGGGCACCAGTGACAAACTAAAAACAAAGAAAAGATTCTATCCATCTAGCTTAGTGAAGCAATAGATTTATTTGGGGTTACTTATAGGATCTTGGATGATGAGTTACTGAGAAAGGCATAGGTAACTTGAAAGGAGCTACACTATCCAAAAACAAAACAAAACAAAAAAGCCTCTGAGAGGAGAGCAGGATCCTTCTGAGCCCATCTATTATGAAACATTAATAGGCCCAATCTTGTGAGTGTCTCATGGTAATTGTGCTGTTCAGAGTTCAAGAAGCAATGGCTGTGCTATGCCCATAGGGTATCACTCTACAACATTGAAACAGCCTAACTGTAGATGGTATGAGAGAAAAGCCTAGAAGAAACTCATTATACTGCTCAGTTTGAAAATAGAAAAATAATTTACAACTCTAAAACAAAGTATGAAAATGGAAGGTCACCTGATCTGCCACATATCACCAGAATAGGGAGATTTCATTGCCCTAAAATATATCTCATATTTGCTCTTGGAATTTTTCTATTTGATTTAGTTTGGGGTTTTGTTTCTGTTTTTGTTTTCCTTTTTGATTCTTTCTGCTTCCCTGTATCTATTTATGTCCCATTTGGAAGAAAGGCACCAAGGAGATTGCAGGTCCGCTATACCTGAAATGGTTATGAATCGTGGTATCTCTTACCTTAGGGACTTGGGGCATCTTACAAATTGCTGAAATACTTTCAGAGATCATTCTATTGTCCCAGTGCATACTGTGTGGCTTCTTTGTATGGTACTAGTATCTTTAGTTTTAATTAATATTTTGGTTAACATAGAAACATATGGCATAAAGTTATCGTGAAATTCAAATGCTGATTTCTGTATAACTATATTTGGTTGCAATCTTTGCTCTGAGAATCTTCTGTCTTGATACTGTGTAAACACTACTCCCTAATTGTTCCCTGGTATGCCAATAAAGCAGCTTACAGCCAATTGTTGAGCAGGGGAAAGAATAGGGCTAACCTTCCTGCCAGCCAGGGCAAGAGGAGTGAGAGGAGAAAGTACAGGATTCAGCCATGGAAGAGGTCCAAGAGACATCAAGAGAAGGAACTGAAGCAAGAAGCTACAGTGTGCAAGTATCTCAGGGATGTACTGGAAGGAAACCAAATCATATTAGAAGGTTAGAAATAGATTAATAACTGCTTAGTTAATGTGTTGTTAAGCTTATTAGTAAACATATATTAAAGAGTCTGAATTATTTGTGTGGTAGCCAGGTTAAGAGAAAAACTAAGAAACAAATACAGTTTTGTAAAAAATAATAATAATGTAACAATTATGACTTCAAATATTTCCACCTTCTGAATTATGACCTCAAATACCTTCTGTTTTCATGAAATATATATTCCACTAGTTTCTGTTACCCCTGCCTACTCTCCAAAAATATAAATGCAAACAGCTCCCAAATGATCCCACCAATAAACAAGCTAAAAAAATATAAGTAGACAGTACTTGAAGGATGATATTTTGAATGCTATTTTCATAACGGTGAGCCTGGAATTATGCAAATCTTACTCAGTTTGACATGGAAGATAATTATCTTCTAACCATTGGCATTCTTGTCTTACCTGAGATTCATTTGCCATAGTTAAATGTTGTTGAGTCTCAGCAACATTGTTCAGACTTCAAAGAAAGCATATTAACTGCAGTTATAGTATTTGTGTAAAGTAGACAGCTCATTGCTGACTCTTCAGCCCATAAGTCCAGTCACCATGACTGAAAAACTACAGCCCATTGTAAATGGACTGCCAACATCTTTCTTTTCACCATCTCTCAGTTATTGGGCTGGCCCCATGGCATTTAGTTCACACTCAGGAAAATACTTCCTTGTCTTTAAAGGATGAAACCACATGCTATTTTACAAACATGGGCAATCCCAAAGAGCAAACTGACAAAGACGAGAGAAAGCACACTGAAAAAAACAAAAAACGAAATGAAATTGTATCTTTTTTTTGAAAACATGAGTGAACTTGCTAGTGAAGTTTAGAACAAGACTGATTTATGCTATTATAATATCCACAGTGAAAACTTCCAAATAATGGAAAAACATAGTCAACTTGCTCCAATTGCTTTTTCATAAATTGAGTGGGGGATAGAATGTTGCTTGTTGAATTGAATTAGAGCATTAGAGAATAGAATGAATTAAAATAGAGCATCGACTTCTATTTTTACTTGAAAACCAATTTAAAAATGTAAATCTCAATCAATTTTGTCTGCAGTCAAGCCAAATCAATGTAGTCACTACATTTTTTTTTAAAAAATCAGAATCATAAAGTAGTTAAAATGTTTTTTTATTTCTAGGAAAGCAGTTTGCGTCATGTTACAAGTTGGCACAAATTAACTAACATCAAATATTTGGGAAAGCCGGAGCTAGGACAGAGATATTGCTGTGAGGATTATACCCAGATTTCAAAGAGATATAGAAGAATGAAGTCCTAAAAGACATGACACCAAAGAAAGAGGGAGAGAAGGAAATAATTAAAGAAGGAAGACAGAAAGGAGGGAAGGATAAAAGGAAGGAAGGATGATCAAAATGATCGAAAGTGCTGCACAGCTGAAAGGAAATGAGGCAACAGAAGCTGATCTAAAGTTAGAAAGGAATATGACAGTTTCTCAAAGCATGCTAAAGATGGTCGGCCCTACCCAAGGTCGGAAAGTAAGACAAAGACATGTGCTTGATTAGTTATTTACAAAGAAGTAAAACACTTAGCTCTCAGGGCTTGCAGTGCTCTAAATTATGTTATACAAAACGAATACTGTTCACTTCTGTTTCTGTGTGTGTTTCTGTGAGTCTTTAACACTTAACAAAATATTAAAGTAATAACTTTGCCATTGATGATTAATATGGCTGCGGTAGTCTGAATGAAAACTGCTCTCCTAGGCTCATAGGGAGTGGCATTACTTGAAAAGATTAGGACATGTAGCCTTGTTGGAGTAGGTGTACCCTTGTGGCAGGAAGTGTGTCATTTAGGGTGGGCTTTGAGGTTTCAAACGCTCAAGCCAGGTCCAATGTCACTCTCTCCTCCTGCTGCCAGCAAATCTGGAAGTAGCACTCTCAGCTACCTCACTAGCACCATGTCTGTCTTCGCACCACCATGCTTACCACCATGACAACAACGGACTAAAACTCCGAGCTGCAAGACAGCCCCAGTTAAATGTTTTACTTTATGAGAGTTGCTTCGGTCACATCTTCTCTTCACAATAATAAACCCTCACTAAGGCAATGAGTGTTGACAATTGTTTATTGAGCAGTTACTTTTATTACTAGGAACAACCACTCAAAATGAAGATCACCAGCCCACCCCCGGTAAAAAAAATACCGGCAATTAATGATTGCTGAGAGAAGAAGTAGTCAGTCAGGAGTGAGCCCCTAATTGGTTATCCAGTATCAAGTGGACAGCCCTATGCAATACTAAAAGAGCATATTAAGTTATATGTATATATTTGTGTCATTATATATAACAATAATAATCAAAGAGAAAGTGGCCATCAATTTGAGAGGGAGCATGGAAGGGACTAGAATGAGGAAAGGGAACAATGGAAAGTGATATAATTACATTTTCATTAAAATGAGTAAATTTTTGAAAGAAAAAATAAATGTATAATACATGTATTTTTGTGGTTAATAGTTAAAAGTCAAAGTCTAAATACCTTGGCTAAATAACTTTTAAATCTAAGTTTTGAAGATAAAACATAAACACTGCTTCTTTGATTTCTCAACTATGAAAACAGGATACATACATAGACAGAGAGACGGACAGACAGACACACAGATAGATAGATAGAGATGTGGGTCTCTTCTTTCCTGGGGACCTGATGGCCACCAGCCTACAAAGGCAGGAGGAGCAGAATGAGAAGCACAGGTCTCCGAAGGCCATGTGCATGAGAAAAATGACCTCTGGGAACCACTTCAGGGAGATAGTTCAACTTTATTTGAGGAGAAAAAAGGCTACATAGTCCTTGGCAAGTAGGTAGGTGGCTCCCACAACAGGTGTACATAATTGGTTGGAACTAGGCACTTCAAGAATGCTTGGTTTGCATTAAGCAACATGCTCCTTTCATATGAACAGTAACAGAGTATCTAATTATCCTCTAGGCACAGGGATGTGAGACCTAGCAGGGAACTGTGTCAAAGGCCACATATCAGACATGGTTAAAGGCATCTGTGACTAAAGACATTCTCCAGATGAGGTCAGGCTAGTAAGAGGCCCTACTAGGGAGAGGGACTCCTCCATCTAGTGCCAAGCTCAGAATGGCCATCCAGACTGAGAGAACTGCATCCTCAGACAGCACGGTCCTTCCAACAGACAGACAGACAGACAGCCACATAGATAGATAGATAGATAGATAGATAGATAGATAGATAGATAGATAGATAGATAGATAGATAGATAGATAGATAGATAGATAGACAGGCTAACAGATAGAGATATGTAAATCCAAAGGTAGAAAAAGTCCTGGACTAAGATGGAAAGAGGCCTGGTTCGAAACCTGGCTTGACTGTAAGCTTTCTATGAGATTTGGTGATATCCCTTTATTCATTCTGCAAACACTTCCTGCCAAATACCCAGCTATGTACTGAGGACACAAATTGAATATGATATAAGTCTGGTCTCAAAGAACTCATAGTCTATTAGAAGATAAAAATCAGAAACGGCTATAGTACAGTGCTCACCTATAAATTAGGACTACTAATGCCTACCTCTTAGGATGGCTGGGAAATGAAACTACATGGGAAGTCACTTGTTATAAAGTATAGAACTGCCCCACTCCTGTAATCACAGCCTCTGACAGAAATCATACTGGCTTGCTTGCTTGCCTGTGGTAATTCTCACCACACGGTCCTCAGACCTGTCGGATCAGAATTCATCCTGATTATTGTTCATAATGCAGACTCTCAGGCGCAGTCCAGACCTTCTAATTGAAAATTCTGGAGGTTTGTCTCAGAAATCTAATCCAGCAACCCCTACAAAGTGATTCTTACAGGGTGAGAGCCTTCTAGTCACTTCTCTTAGTAATCACTTAAGAGACAATGTAAGTTCTTATACATGTGAGAGCCCATAGATTGTCATTGAGAAAGTCAAAGCAACATATAACTGAGTTTTCCTGTGTGTGAGTGTGTGCATGCATATGTGAATGTCCCTGTGTGTGTAGATGCTTGCACAATGGTTTTGGAAATGGTTTTGAGTTTCCCAATATTGGTGCCGGGGCTTGAACTTGGGTCCTCTGGAAGAACAGTATGCACTTTTAATCACTGAGTTATCTTTCTTGACTATCAAAAAGCAATAAAGCCATTTTCGTATTTGAGAATTTCCACTGATTATGACCTAGGGAATGCAGCAATCAGGATCTACACACACAGCATTGAAATACATTGAATCTTTTGACATTACCACACAAAGCTTTCATCTACAAAGTCAACACTGGCAAACATTGACATACAGTTCAGGGGGGGAAAAGCATATAGATACACAAAGAATCTCATAATTTTTCAAGCAAGTTTACAATTTTGTGTAAGATCACATTTATAACTATTCTGGGCTACATGTGACCATGAGTTGGACACACATGACTGTAGATATTCATGACAATGCTATCCAGGACCTAAAGAAACCTGGAATATGGTAAGCACTCAAAAAACACTGAAGGCAAGAGTGAATCCCCACCATTGGAAAACAATAACAATAATAGCTACATGCTGAGTGCCTAATATTGCCCATTAGGTTCTATAACATGAATGCTAATATTTCCATTGTTCAGACAAGAAGGATGAATCTCAGTTAGACAGGCTTAAAAACAAGCAGGCATTATTCATCTAGTGAATGACAAATTAAAATTTGGAATAGTAGACTCAGAGACTCAGGATAGAGAGATGACTCTAAGACTGTTTGCTGCTTTTCCAGGGGACTGAATTTGTTTCCTTACACCATGCTGGCCATTTCTCAACCACCTGTAACTCCAGCTCCATAAGATCTGACACCCTTTTCTATAACCTCTTAGGACACCTGCACACATAGTCAGACAGGCAAACACACATACTTAAACATTTTAGGGAGTGGAGGAAGCTCTGAGGGAATGTGTACTATTGATATGAGCACAGTCATGTCAAGGACCCCAAAGTCTCAGACCCATGGGAATTGAAAATCTTTCCTAGGTGGGTTCAGGAAATTAGCAAAGCCTTCCTCTGGTCTAAGTGTATGAGGAAATTATCAACCAGCTTTCCTTACCAGAATGACTGCAGGCTAAGACTGCTGCCCTACAAAGACCTTCTACTGAGATTATTTAAAACTGCCTTTTTGTTCACCTGTATTCTTAAACCTGCCTCAATATTTAGATGAATACAATAAACCCACCTCCCTGATTCGGATGTATAAAATGAGCACACTCTTCCCTGGAGTCTCCATCATAGTGCACATACCACCTGATTTCAGCTTTTCTGTATGTGTTTCTGTTGTTTCTTCACTGTCTGTCCTTTCTTCATTTCCTCATTGCTCCAGACGGAAATCTTCAAAGCTGTGTAGGAGCTGGGGTAAAAAAAAGAAAAGAAAAGAAAAAAAGACCTCTCTCATTATTTAAAATGTATCTTTCTTTTTTATTTACTTTACATCCCAAGGGTGCCCCTCCCTCCTCTCTGCCCAGTTCCCCCTTCCTCCCCCTCCCCTTTCCCTCTTTCTTCCCCACCAGAAAAGGGAAGCCCCTCCCCCCCATATCAACCTTTCCCAGCACATCAAGTCACATCAGGACTGAGCATATCTTCATCCCCTGAGGCCAGGCAAGGTATTTTCTGTGTATTAGTGGAACTTCCTCAACAAGCTAAACTAGAGAAGTGCATGATAGGGTGTGAGAGATGACTATGTGCAGTGCCTACAGCTTCCTTCCCCTTCTCAGCTATTCATCATTACCATTTCAGTTCAGGTATTTATCCAGAACTCCCCCTTTCTATTGATTAACCTATTTAGAATAGCAGAATCCTAGAGCACATGAAGACTTTTGCCATGGGAAATTACCTGGCTGAGGACCATACATTGGGTTCTTCGTTTTATTTGTAACAGAAGCACAGGTGCTAATTAGATGTTCCAGATGCCCAAGCAAAATGTTGAGGGTCAGCTGCTATCAGTCTCATCATCATTTGCCTGAAGAGTTTCCATATGAAGCACTTGACACATTTGACATGTCCTTGCTTTTTTTCATTATTTAAGTGATTTCTTGATCAGTTCTATGTCACCTATTGCTGATGAATTAAAGCAGGGACCTTCTGAGCACCCTATTTCTTCTGTGAAGAACCCTAACTCTAACAGAACCACTTCTGAGCTATGCCATCACCTTCACATACAATGTTTTTTCTAAATCTCCAGTTAGCAAATTTTTTGCAAGCGTCATAAAACCAGGATTTAGATAACAGTATTTTAATGTTTTGCCCCACCACTAGAAACTTCTGAATATAAGGAGAAGAGATTATTTCTTGCAGGAAAAATTACCTCTTTAGGGTATGTCTCTAACCCAGGTAGGGGTCCCTGCATGTTTGCAAAGCAGTGAACAGGCTGCCAAAGAAAAATGTTGCCATGCTAGAAAGACCTGTCCTGAGAATTCAAGAAGAAAGCCTAGCTACTCAAGAAAAGAATTCCCCAAATGCTGCATAAACTGCTGCTCTTTGTTTAAAATTGATATTGCTTTTCTATTGTTCCTGATTTTTCAAATTTTGGGTGAATAATTTCTAAAGCAAATAAAAAGATAAAAAGGATTCTGATGTGGTGGCATTTCTCACAGCAGCCTCAGGGCTAAGCCCTAAGGACACCAAGTTTAAGGCTATCCTAGATACAAATCAAGACGACAAAGTAGGGAGGCAGAAAGAGGAGAAGGGAAGGGAGGAGGTGGGAAATAATTTCTCAAATTTATTTTATTTTAAAATGCTTCCTGACCTACTTTTTTCCAATATGCTGTAATAAATTAAAGCAACGCAAAGAAGGAAGAGTCTATTTTAGCTCACATTTCAAGACATAATCCATAATGACATCAGGATCTTGAAGCAACTAATCACATATGTGATTTCCCAAACTCAAATTCGCAGTAAAGCTCTTTGATCCTTGGCCCTGGTACTTTCCCAGGTCTTGTTAGAATCATTAGAAGGAAACAGTGTATGCTGATAGTTGAGAACTGTCTAGAGAAATATATAATAGGTCACTGGATCAGAATGGACAAGCCCTGAGAAATGAAGAAGAAAACTAATAAATAAAACTGAAAATGATATGTAATATACTTTCTACCCATAAATCTACTAAAACAATAAAAGATAGAATTATGTTGTCTTTTATAGCAAAGTCCTATATTTATGATTTTATGGCACAATATGGAGAGTGCAGTAGTTATTTCAGGGTTTCTCCTGTTTTTAATATCATTACATAAAAATTCTTGCTGATATTTTGGTTTTGCTTGAGAGAAAGAGCCCATTACAAGTAAAACCCTTGCTGAGTGCTGCTGCTTCATCAGGTTTTTCCCTCACTCATTTAGTGATAAAATATTAATTTTACCTTTCTAAAGTCCTTAATATAATTATATTCATAGTACACAAAACAAATTAAAATACTTGACTCTAGGACTTGTGAGATGGCTCAGCAAGAAAAGTTCAGTGAAGAGTAAATCTGCTGAATTAGCCAGATCAGCAAGCTCAGGGCTCATCAAGAGAACTTGCATTACTGAATAACTTCTAGCCTCTGTTGCAGGAGATTTGATCCCATTGCAACCCCCAAAACAGTGAACTGTAAAAACTGGTTTCTTGTTTGGTATGGCCCAGCCCTAACACATACCTTTAATCCAAGAGCTTTCTGATTACTAAAAAGAAATATTTGTGATATAACTCATCCCTAGCACACACCTTTAATCAAAAAGTTATCTATAAACAGAATTAAATAAAGTTAACCCTAGGTCAAGAGTCAGAGCAAGTAACCAGCTGACAGAGATTAAACAGAAAGAAAGTACTCTGAATTGAAGGGTATTTAAGAGAACATGAGAAGAAGAACAGGCTCTGGGCTTTTTCCTTCTGGGACATAGGCTGAGTAGGAAGATCAGGTGGGCACTTTTTCTGCCTCTCTGTACTAGTAGTTTTTCACCCCTGCATCTGGTTCCTGAGTCTTCAACAGTAAAATCAAATGTTTGGGATTTTCTTTCTTAAAAGCAATAAATTTCCACACATACACACACATATGCACACACACAGAAACACACAAAATGTGCACTCATGTAACAGATCAAACTTAAGACGTCACTCATTATGTCAAAGAAGACTAAGGATCCAAAGTTAAGGCAAAGTTCATGTATGTGTACAACTTGAAGACATGTGAATGAAGTGTCAGTGACCACTACTAAAATGGAGTATTAACAAGCAGATCTGAGAGCATTGAAACAAGGTCTCAATAGTTCCATGAACTTACTGAGTCTGACCTGAAGAAGTCAAAGCGAATATACACAAAGGCAAAAGGTAGATCACAAAAACTTTGCACTGTACTAACTACTTGGCCACATATGAATCACAGCTTTCCAGTGCCAAGGGTTAGATATGCCCATGTCTATGTTTACATCTATGTCTGTTTGTATTGCAGTTAGTCTATATCTCCTGACCAGAGGGCATGGTTTCTAGAAGAAGACAGGATGACAAAGTTCAATTCTTTTATTTTACTTCTATTTCTCCCCCCCCCCCACAAACACACACGAACACACACTCACAGGCAGCAACATGTGCTAGGATACCTCAAGCGGAGATCAGACAGCAACTTATGAGAATGGGTTCTCTCCTACTGTGGGGGTTCCAGGGATCAAACTCAGGCTTGGCAGAAAATGCCTTTGCTTACTAAGCTATTTCATCAGCCTAAAGTATAATTCTTTGTTTTTATATTTCCATTTAAAAATGCTTAAGAATGTCATCTAAAAATTAAAATAGATGTTTTTTCTATTTATGAAAGAGCTATGTGGATTTTGATTGAGATCGCATTTATTCTATAAAGTGTATTTGATAGGATTGTCATTTTCACAACATTAACTCTACTGATCCATGAATATGGAAGATTGTTTCATTTTCTAAAGTCTTCTTCAATCTTTCTTCAGAGATTGAAAGTTTTCACTGTAGAGGTTTTTCATCTTCTTGGTTAAGTTTACTCTAAGATATTTGAATGTCTTTGAAGCTATTGTAAATGGGATTGAGTCCATGATCTTTTTATCAATGGATCATGAGAATCCTAGCCCCAGTGAAAATATCTATAATTCAACTCTGGCTCATAAGGCCCAGAGAACTTCACAGAAGAGGACTTAGAAAGATTATAAGAGCTAAAAGACTAAGAAATCAGATGTGAGATTCTGTCTCCTAGAAATTGTAGGGAAGCTATACATATGGCTACCTAAGTAAGACCTTATCAATGACAATATCAATAGACAGGCTAATACGGAAGGTATATCTCATGGAGTCCTACTCCTGGACAGTGAACTACCAGTAACTAATGATACTGAGGGAGAATTAGTCTTTCCTGGGATAAGCTGCCTAATCAGTTATCCAACATAAAATGGTCAGCCCTAAAATCATACACACATGGACAAGGAAAACAGACTTATCTGATTAAATTTATATATTTATGCGTATGTATGTAATCAAAGAGAAAAGAGCTATCAATTTGAGAGGGAATAATGATAGAGACACCAAAAGATTTGGATGACAGGGACATGGGCAAGGCTGGGCAGATGAAAGGAGAAGTGGGAAGTGATACAATAATATTCTAAATAAAAATAATAATATATAAAAAGTTAAAATAGTTTTATACAATTATATAATTTTATATTTTGATCAAATCCACCCTACTCCACCCTCTCTAACTCCTCCCATAACACTACCTATGAACGTTACCCTTCTGAACTTCAAATACGCTTTATAAAATTTGTTGAGTCTAAAGAGTTTTGCCAGTTTGTGTGTGGATATAGGACTAAGCACTGGGTATTAGCTACTGCTCTGTTTCTGTAATAAAATACCATGGCCAAGGTAATTCACAAAAGAGTTTATTTTGCCTCACATTTCAAGGGGGATAGAATCTACACGTTGAATAAGTATAACAGCGATCAGTAAACATGGTGGCAGAAACTGCGGGCTAAAAAATCACATCTTAAATAGCAAGCACAGAGCAGAAAAAGCGAGCAAACTGGAAGTGATACAGAGTCCTTAAGATCTCAAACTCTACCTTCAGTGACATAGTACCTCCAACAAGGCCACACGCTTAAACTTCCACAAATGGTGCAAACAACTTGCAACGAAGTGTTCAAACACATGAACTTATGGGAAAGTTCTCTTTCGGACCTCTACACACAGGGCCATGGGCCACAACTTGTCCGGGGCCACATCTGAAGAAAACTGCCTCTTCATCTCTCTGTAACCAGCAACTGATAATAGGTCCTCAGCTAGGGTTACAAACTACATGAGTCACTCCCAATCCGTGCTGGGATCTTAGCTGCCTTGATCTCTGCAGACGTTGTCCATGCCGCCATTACTGCACTGAGTTCATGTGAGCAATGCCCCTGTCACAACCAGAAACCTAGTTTAATTCTTTCATTTTAATCATTTTAAATTCTTGCTTATGGTGCTTTGACATTATACATGTCTGCATACCACATGTATACCTGGTTCCCATGGAGACCAGAGGAGTTTGTTGAATTCCCTGCAACTGGAGTAATAGATAGTTGTGAGCTATCACCTGGGTGCTGGGAATTAAACCCAAGTCCTCTAGGAAAGCAGTAAGTACTCTTTTTACTTATTTACTTCTTTATTTATAAATTACAGTTTATTCACTTTGTATCCCAACTGTAGCTCCCTCCCTCATCCCCTCCCAATCTCACCTTCCCTCTCTCTTCTCCTCCCATGCCCCTCCCCTAGTCCATTGATAAGAGAGGACCTTCTCCCCTTCCATCTTACCCTAGCCTATCAGGTATCATCAGGACTGCCTGCATTGTCTTCCTCTGTGGCCTAGCAAAGCTGCTCCCCAATCAGGGGGAGGTGATCAAAGAGCCAACCACTGAGTTCATGTCAGAGAGAGAGTCCCTGTTCCCATTACTAGAGAGCGCACTTGGAGATTGAGCTGCCATGGGCTACTTCTGTGCAGGGGTTCTAGGTTATCTCCATGCATGGTCCTTGGTTGGAGTATCAGTCTCAGAAAAGACCCCTGTGCCCAGACTTTTTGGTTCTGTTGCTCTCGTTGTAGAGCTCCTGTCCTCTCCAGATCTTTCTATCTCCCCCTTCTTTCATAAGATTCCTTGCACTCTGCCCAAGGTTTGACTGAGTCTCAGCATCTGCTTTGATACCTTCCTGGGTAGAGTCTTTCAAAGGCCCTCTGTGGTAGGCTCCTGTCCTTTTCCCTGTTTTTCTCCTTTTTCCGATGTCCATCCCATTTGCCTTTCTGAGTGATGATTGATCATCTTACCCAGGGTCCTTTTCAAGGTTTATTTAAAAGTGAACAAATTATAATAAATTTTAAAAGGAGGGGCATAGGAGAGGAAGAGGGAGGGAGGGTGAGACTGGGAGGAGATGAGGGAGGGAGTTACAGCTGGGACACAAAGTGAATAAATTGTAATAAATAAAAAAGATTTATTTATTATTTACATAGTACTCTGCCTGTATGTGCACACTGGAATAGGGTACCAGATCTCATCATAGATGGTTGTGAGCCACTATATGGGTGGTTGGAATTAAACTAAGGACCTCTGGAAGAGAAGCCAGTGCTCTTAATCTCTGAGCCACCTCTCCAGACTCACAGTCAGTACTCTTAACCATTGCTGGCCCATCTCTCCAGCTCAATGTAGTTCCAAAAGAAAGCTTAAAACGAGAACAATGATTAAAGTGTAGATTAAGGTGTATAAGAAGCAGAATCATACCCAGACACTGGAAAGGCTGACAGAAATGAGAAGCAGAAGAGTTAGGCAGAACAAGGGTACTATGGCTTCTTAGAACTAAAATCCTCAAAACCTCATATTTTCAAAAACTTGACTATACACAGTGAACTCAAAGTCTAGTTATAAACTTTCCAGCCACTAGACTGGATATCACTTCAGTTTTCACAGGAATATCGGTGAGCTTATTCCATATTTGGTACCTGCTTCTCTACCCTGGGAGTACATATTTGTGTGACTGTCCCCAAAGACAAATACTAAATTCATAGTCAAATATGGCTCTTAATTTTGCTCCTCTTAATGTAATCATCATATTCCATGATAATTTTTATAGCTAATTTTATTATATAAATACATTAGATTCATATCCCTTTCTTCCTTTTTTCAGTGGGTTGTTTTCAGATGGAATCATGCATTACACAGGAATATACTTCACAAAGCATAAAACATGGCATCTACAGAAACACTAAATGAATATTGATAAACAGTTTTACTAAATACTCATAGAATCCCAAGTAACTGATGCTTCTGTGAATAGAGATGAGAGTGATAGATAATATTAGCACCGGTTGAAACTGCCCCACTTTCATCTGGTTATGTTTTCTTTGCCTGCATGCTCTGTTGCCTAGTTAACCACTACTTTCAAGGATCTTCTCTATAATCAGCTGATGACTGCTCAAAGCAAGTTATTTTATTTTCTCAATTAGTGTGCTCAGAAGCATGGTATTCAAGAATTAGAATTAGCTTGTGAATTGGCTGATGGGCAGAGAACAAAAACATTTCACTACCCAAGGATGATTTCTGCATACCACTGCTTTCCAAATCCTACATGACAGTGTGGGGGTACAATCAGCCTATGTTGCATCGTATTTTAACTAAAACTAAACTCCAAAGATTTGTCAAACAATCCAGCTGAAGTGCACAGTATTATTAAATTCTGAGATTGATTTTCATTCTCTTTCTACAAGAAAATTATATTGTCCTTTACTATATTTCTTCAGCTATGGAAAAAGCTTTTTAAAAATCTTTTCTTAAAAATCCTTCTATGAAGTATGAAAGTGTAAATACTTCTGTATTTTAAAATTAATTCATGTAAGATTATAAAATATGTTTAGGACCCTGGAAATGACTTATTTGACATAATTTGGAAACACCTGCCCAAATTGGTCAGGATTTTTCTTTATTATGATCAGGTAAATTATTTACTAATCATAGTTTTATGCTATACACAAATTTTAAGTAAACGAAGTGGACAGGATGGGAGAGACAATAACACACACTTCTTAGAGCTTGGCTGATAACTATGGTTTTAAGACAGAAATAAAGGAAAATTTAGAAATTATGAATATGGTTACATTCATAGTCCTCCCCAGCCAGATAAGGAAACTGAAGAAGAAGAAGAAAGAAAACAGGAAACAAGCTAGGAGCCTGTCACAGAGGGCCCCTGAAAGGCTCTGCCCTGCACAATATCAAACCAGATGCTGACCAACTGTTGAGCAGAGTGCATGGAATCTTACGAAAGATATGGGAAATAGTAAGATAGGGAGAGGACAGGAGCTCCACAAGAAGAGCAACAGAACCAAAAATCTGAGCACAGGGGTCTTTCCTGAGACTCATACTCCAACCAAGTACCATGCATGGAGAAAACCTAGAACCCCTGCACAGATGTAGCCCATGGCAGTTTAGTATCCAAATAGGTTCCATAATAATGAGAACAGGGACTGCCTCTGACATGAACTGATTGGCCTGCTCTTTGATCACCTCCCCCTGAGGAGGGAGCAGCCTTACCAGGCCACAGAGGAAGACAATGCAACCACTCCTGATGAGAGCTGATAGACTAGGATCAGAAGGAAGGAAAGGAAGACCTCCCCTATCAGTGGACTTGGGGAGGGGCATATGTGGAGAAGGGGGAGGGAAGGTGGATTGGGAGGGGAGAAGAGAGGGGTTTATATGAGGATACAAAGTGAATAAAGTGTAATTAATAACAAAATAAAAAATAAAAAATATATATCATTTGATTTATGAAGTAGAAAAAAGTTAAACTGAGGAATTTTTTTCAACAGAAATACTGAAGTTTGACAGGCAAATGAAGTGGTAATTAATGTGTAAGCCTTGGGTTAGGAAAATTGGATTTAGAACTTTCTATGCTGCCAAATTATTTGTAGACTTTGATAATTTCCATTGCCTCTCAGGACCTTAGAATTCCTGCTAAAAGGAAGCAAGTAAGCCCTGTTACATGAATGTCCCTAGGGAGGTCTGTGATGAACTTATTCACTTGTTTTACTCACTTAATTACTCACTTGTTTTCCCGTAGTAATGGGATTTCTTCCTAATACTGGTTTCACCTAATCTCAGGGCCATAATAACAACTTCACTTCCTGTGTTTCTTTGCAACTAAGCATGAGTAAATGGGTTAATTTGTCAGTGACTCATGAGTAAAAGTGTCTGTGCCCTCCTTTCACCAATTTTCCTGCTCACTCTCCATAAAGTGGAAGGTAATAGGCCTTCCTGAGCCACTTAACAAAGACAACATCCACTGATGATGGAAGAGAAATGTCATATGAAGAGCCCAACCCCTCCAATACCGTAGAGTCAACACAGACTCAGGCATTGAGGTCTGGACTACAACAATTGAGAGCAGTAAGCTAGCTAGCTTTACGGCACCATTGTGAGGGAATACCTTGTAAAAGCTGAACTTGACTGCTGTACCCAAATGATATCATTGCAGATGAGGTTGAAGCTCCATGGTGAAGCTCTTGTCTGGTGTCTGTTATAATCAGGATCTGATGCCCAGAACTGACAAAAGAGAAAGTGGGAGGGAGTAATGTGACACAGTGGAACATCATGAAATGATAAAATATAGATCTGAGATCGCCACTCTACTAAATAATTTTGGAGAAGGTACTAAAAATCTCTGAGCCTCAGTTTTCTCATTTCTTAACAATACAGATAAATTGAACCTCTTAGGGTTTCTCAGGAGAGAATGGTTGATCAATAAATAATACTCATGGAGATGTGTCTGTTAGCTGATAATAGCATGGTAATTGTTCTAAGAGAAACCTCGTGTCCTTCGGCATTGTTTTATGGTGATTTACATCTTTAGAAATACCAAACTATTATCATGTGCATTAGCTATGTTTCTTGTCACAGTGACTAAATGCCTAAATGTTGATGAGAAGCAACATGAGCAAAGAAGGACATATTTTAGTTTCCAATTTGAAAGTATATTTTACCACAGCATAGAAAATACAATAGTGTAGGCAGTTTATAGCAGTGGTGGCAGGTGTTTATGGCTAAATATTCACATCTCACTAGACCGTCAAACAGAGAAAGTGACTGGGACCAATCGCTGGTCTTGAGACCAGCCCTAGTCTAGCAACCCATTTCTTCCTGAATTTTCCACAAGCCCCTAGACAAACATGAGCAGTTATGAACCAAGTGTCTAAACACATGAGCCTGAGAAAAACAGCTTATATCCAACATTGGATATCAAGTAACAGAATGAGGGATGTATGATTATCCTAACATGCTGAAAACCTGTACATGTTTTAATCACAAACTCCTCTGCCTATCCCCCAGACCAAGTTTTACAATCAGAGAGCAGTGTGGAATGCTTGCAAACTGGTAGATCAGAATCTGCAAGACTTTTGAATCAACTCTAGTTATGAAATGAGACAAGGTTTTCTCAAAACTCAATACTTGAAATTTAGAATCCTATGACAATGATGACCAACACTGAAAGTTTTAAATAAATAATACCTTTGTGGAGACTTGCCTTTAATGTGCAACCCAGACCTGACAATGAAGAGCTGGAGCCCTCTTGCTCCTCCATAACTCACCTCTCCCTTTCTCCATCATCCAAACTCAAACTAAGGCAGGCAGGAAGAAAGATAATCTAAAATCTCCCTCCAGGAAAGGACCTCTTACCCCCAGAGGCAGGTTTGAAACTAATTTATTGAATGGCATGAAGATTTTTTACTCTTCCCCTCTGAAATTCTAGACATGCCTTAGGATAGAATTAAATTACAAAACTGGCTGCATTTACACAGGAAGATTTTTTTTTTTACATTTTCTCTGAAATGCTTATCAGAACTAAAAGTTTATCACCACCAGAAGCTGCCATCAAGAGAAGCCATGACACAAGCGTGTGCCCCTACAAAGCTCTAAGGATATGTTGCTTTTCAATTATGATTTGTACAGTTGGATCTGTAACCCTTTTTTATTTTTAAATAAATACCTGCTTGAACCTTCAGAGAATTGGCACAGAGTTTTGAATTATACTTCAAAAAAAAGGATTAATGTTTTAATCATTAAACAGTTTTTACCCAAGAAATAAGAAGAAAGTGACTCACACAGCCATTGTTATCTAATGTATCATTTGGAATTACAGGTTTTTTTTTTTTCTTCAACTGGCATGCTTAAGTCTTCTCTCTACCTGCTTGCCATTTTTCTGTCAAAGGAGTGCTCACATCATTTTTTTTTTGCCTTTCAAAACACTTCATTTTAAAATTTAATTGCAGAATGTTCTAATATTTTTTTAGGTTATATCACAGCATAAAATGTAAAAGGGTCCCACTTTTCAAATGCCAGCCTTAAGCAGCAGAAAAAAAGATAGATTTAACTGACTTCTTGTCTTTTTGAAGTGAATTGGTAGTCATTCTTCTAATTTCTCATAGCGTTCTAGAGCTTGGAGTTAGTTCATTCACTCTGACAAACCCTCTATCATTGTAGAGAGGAGACACATGAGTCCAAGTCCCATCATCCTATACACGTAAATTCTGTCATTCTCTCTGGATGCTTTCTATTCAACTCTCTCTATTCAACTCTGGTTTCCTTGCAGTTAAATGTTGAAGTGCAGACAGTGATCCTCCATATGAAGTTGAATTATGTCTTTTTTCAGGTTATATTGATCATGTTCCTAGCTCAGATCTAGAATCATCCCATGACCAGTGCTCAAGAGAAAGAGAATCAGTGTACCTGCTTAGAGCATCACAGACTGTTAGTGACACTTTCCATTCATCTTAAGCCTACTCTTTAGGAAAGGGGAGAATGTAAATGACCTCGTACAATTTTTAGTCCTTGTTTTCTAGAGGACAGAATTCTCTAGATCAGTAGTTCTCAATTTGCCTTTCTAAATCTGCAACTCTTTCATACAATTCCTCATGTTGTAGTCATACAATCATTTTGTTGCTACATCATAACTGTTATTTTGCTACTGTTATGAATCATACTGTAAGTGTCTGATACGGGAGATATCTGATATGCAATACCAAAGGGGTCACAACCTACAGGCTGAGAACCACTGCTCTGGAGGAACAGAAGAGATAGAGTGAAAATTTTACAAAGGAAATTTTGATAGATTGGCATACACTGTGTAGGCATTAAAATCCAGCAACGGCTGACTGAAAACTCAGTAGCTGTTTATTCTATCAGGCTAGATGCTTTAGCATTGCCAATCTGGCACTGTAGTCCTGGAGATTTCCTAGAGAGCTTATGAAAAACAATATCGTAAAAAGACCCCATAAATGGAAGGCCACGTTTGGAAACTACAGAAGCTGAGTTTTGATGCTGGTGAAGGACGTCAGTACAAGGACTAACTATCATGAGATAGATGTGCTCACTGCAAGACATGAATGCAGGCAATAGGCAGCGCTGCTTTCTCCTGACATTTCTTTCCCTCAGGGCTGCTGCAGGAAGGTTCTGCCTGTTCTGAGAACAGTCTTCTCCACTCATTTGTCCGTGTTAGTTATGCATTTGTGGATCCTCACAGAGGTGGATTTCTTAGTTGATTCCAGAGCCAACCAAGTTAACCGCTGACATTCTCCATCACCCAACATGGTCTTCAGGATCTGTAATACCTGGAAAGTATATCTGCACGATTCCTGTGAAATTTAATGTTAAGGACAATCTTCATTTCAATGTTGAGAACTACTGCCTGTGATTTTCAATGTGGATGTTTCTCTCCTTAAGACCATTATCTACTTTCTCAGGAACTCAAGCCTCATCAGAAATGCAATTTAAAGGCATTTATTTAAGACTGAAGTGAGAATAACGTAGAAATTGTTCCAAATGCATATAACTAAAGTGTGTGTGTGTGTGTGTGTTTTGGATGGTGTGTGTGTGTGTTTTGGCAAACAGGATTAAATTACTTACACTGTTTTTCTCTGTTTTATAGCTTTATTGTGTCAAAGGTGGAACAATTTATTTTCCAGCTCAGCTGGAATCACAGAGTACTTGAAAGCTCATTTTAAATAAAAGATATCATTAACCTCTTGAGCCAAAACAGTGATGTGGAAGGTTTGACTGAGGAGATTACTAATGAGTTAGTAGCTCTAGATGTGACCTTCATCAGACAAACTTAATTCTACCCCACGGAAAATGGAGTGTGGTTGTGGTACGTAGCTTGTTCCTTTACATGAGTGGAGGTCCCTGACCTACTTAGCTTTAATTGTCAACCAGATGCAGCCTGGAGTCATCTAAGAAGAATGCATCAACTGAGAAATTATCCAGATCATATTGGCTGGTGCATATATGAACAATGAAGGTCTTCTTCATTGTTAACTGATGTGAAAGGGCTCAGCCCACTGGCACTATCTCTAGGCAGATGATCTTGGACTGTGTAAGAAAGGCACCTAAGCTACCAGTGAGTTTGCAAGTAACTCAGTATGCACCTTTCTCCATTATCCCTTCCTCCAAGTTCCTGCTTGAGTTCCTGTTTTAACTTCCCTCAGTTACAGGCTATGACCTGAAAATAAGCTGAAATAAATCCTTTCTTTCCTACAAAGTGTTTCACCACAACAGCAGAAAGGAAATTGTCACCAATCCTAAATGGAAAATCCTCAGGCTGTTTTCAAAGTCCTAAGATGTTTCTTTCTGCTACTGTTAACAATTTCATTTCATTCAAATTCTGTTTTATGTTGCTTCTCTGTTTCTTATACATTTGTTCTTTCTTTTCTTTTAATAGTTTTGACTATGAATGATATCCCAAGGAAATAAGTGAGCTATGTTTCAAAGACAAACTTAAACAACATTGTCACACTCTAATTTGACGGTTTAAGCAGTCATGTAGTTATCTACACTGTCTTTCATTTGGTAAGCAAGCACACTTTAGGGAAAGTGTGAAGGGAGAATATTGACTCTTGAATAATCATTGCTCTTAGGAAACTCACTCTCTAATAGTGGAAGCAGAAGGAGTATCAATTATTTATGTCCACAAAATAGCTATCTGAAATCTAACCAAAACACTTTATTGGCTTGAGGAAGCAAAGTGTGTGTTTATTTAAGCAATGAGCCTTTGAGTTGGTGTTATAGTCTGGATCATTATGTGGCAATTATTTTGTACTTTACTGGGCTTACATGTCTGGGGCACCTGGTTGTGGCTGACAGAGTCTAGTTTGAAGCTATAATTAGGGCGAAATGACCATGCCTTAGGCTTTCTTTTTCCTCCATGAGTCTACCCCAGTAATATTCTCAAGACAATGCTTGAAACACAGATAGAACCAGGAATATTTGAATGTTCAAATTTTCTGCAATGACTGCCAATATACCACTGACCAAACAAGACAGAAAAGGGACTAAAGAGCAAGGTTAAAAACCCTAGTTCTGAGTAAGACAACCCTTAATGTTACACAGTGCAAGGTACATAAAAAGAGAAACAGGAGCTGACTGGCTATGGTGCTTGCTGTACACGCCTGGTGACCTACGTTTAAGCCCCAGAACTCATATGGGAGAAGAGAAACAACTCCAGAAAGTTGTCATCTGACTTACACACACACCACATACAAACACAATAACAACAATAAACTAAATAAAATACATTATTAAAGAATCTGAAAGAGTCAAAGTTATCATTTGCCACAGGAAGATGAACAAATAAAATAAGGTATTTTTTTCTTTTTTAAAATAAGGGAATGAGTACTGTAGGGAAGATAAATATGAATACAATGGGATTCCAATATGAGCCCTCACTATCTTCTTCCAGAAAAATCAACAAAGTTTCAGGCAAAGATGTGAGATTTAAAACCAGCTCCTAAAAGCCATCCCTCTGAGAGGCAGGAAAAAGTTCCTGTTTGAAAGGAAGTTCACAGGTTATAACAGAGATCAACTCAGATGTTCTGTGTTGGAGATAATAGGGACCAGTGTGCCTGGAAGACTGGACCAAAGAGAAAATAAGGACTATTGTTTGTGCTTGGGCTGAACCAAGTAGAGATCTCTGGTATGCCAGATGTCATTCTGTTTACCTTATTTTCTTGGTTGAAAAACTAAGGAAAAGGCAACACCTTTGGTAATCTCAGTATTACCCACCGTGCTGACACATAGAAGGTGTGTGATAAACAGCAACTACAATGAATTCCACTTTACTGATCGAAAAGGAAAAATAATAATAATAGGTAGGACATGATATGGGATAGATACTCAGTGATGTGCAAAGACCTTATTTCAAGTAAGGAAGGCTGGAAATCATGTTTTCTCCATCAACTCCCAAATTTCTCAAATCTTAAGTATATTTGTGGACACTAATGAATTTTAATATTACTAGAAAGTCACAATAATTTGATTGTTTCAACCGATTTGATCTTTGTTCCCATGGAACTTTTGACAATTGGAACACATATAAATTGAAGGTGTCTCCATGATGTGAGCCTCAGCTATTTGGATTTTGTTTACAAGATTTGGTGTTGGAAAATAAGAGAAAATCCAGGTTTAAGGTACCATTAAGAGGATTGAAGAGGGAAGCTCCAAGCAGGAAGCACAGGGTTCTTTCAACCCCTTGTAAAATTTATACCTGCATTTATACCTGCCAGAAGAGGGAATCAGTTCACATTATAGATGGTTGTGAGCCACCATGTGGTTGCTGGGAATTAAACTCATGACCTTTGGAAGAACAGACAGTGCTCTTAACCACTGAGCCATCTCTCCAGCCCCCTTTTCAGATAATTCTTGTATCTACTACTGGAATAAAGAAGAAGACTCAAGAAAGATAAGTGGAAGGGAAAGCAGTATCTAACATAATAGCTCACTTGCCAAATGAAAACCCAAGTGAGTGCTTGCTGAGAAATCCTGAATAAGCAGCACAATTCTGCTACTAATCCATCATCCAGATTGAGAAGCCAATCCTGAAAACATATTCTAAAATTAATAGAAGTACATTTAGAGAAATAGCAAAAGCTATTCTTTATTATTCCAAGTGAGGCTTCAACTCTGGCAACCACATACAATGAATAGCCCTTATTCAAAACTCTTTAGCCTAAAAGTGTCCCTATTTACATATATGTATATATAGTTTCTATATTTATAGATATTCATATTTTATATGAATATTTACATATTTACATATGAATATCTATAAATATATAGATATATTTCACATATCTAAAGAGTTATTTTCAGGATATAACCCAAATCTCAAAGTAAAAGATTTTATGTTTCATGTTAACTTTATTTGTAATAGTCTGAAGTTAGTTTTATGAATATTTTTCACTTGCATGCATGTTGACTCCAATTCATCACTTGATGGGTCAGATTGAAATTTTCAACTTGTAGCCTTACACTAGGCTTGGAAAAGTTGGATTTTGGAACCTTCTGGATTTCAGATTTTTGAAATAGGGATGGTTCATCCTGTACATGTAAAGTAATGGAAAAAAATGAAACAACTAAAATATATTGAATAAATAATGTGTGCTAATAAGAAATCTTTTATGTGTCCTGATCATGAATAATACATAGATCTCCTCCTCCAGTTCACACAGCCAGGTGGAAGGATAGACACATGTTATCCAGGGAATTCAAAACCATGTACAATCTTCTGTATAGTGGATGTGGCTCATCATTCCAGGGTTAATGTGTGAGAAGCTTTATGGAGAACATGATTTTTTTTGTTGCTGTGATAAAATATCATGACCAAAAGCACCTAAAAAATCAAGAGAGAGGCTATTTTGGCTTATAGTTCTTGGTGGTTAGATGTCGATAAGGAGAAGGAGGCTGGGACTGAACCCAAAGAACAGAGAATAAAACTCGAAGTGCAGCAAGGTGGTAAACCTCAAAGCCTATCTCTGGTGGTATAATTCTCCCAGTAAGGCTCTTGTTCTAAAGTTTCCATAACTTCCCCAAAAAACGCCCACCGGGTATGAAGTGTTCAAATACGTGAGCCTTTTGGAGACACTTCCTAGTCAAACAACTACATCACACGTGACTCTTTCTACACACACTCCATCGCGGTGACAGCACTCCCAGAGCTGGGCTAATGTTCACACTGGACCCTTGAACAATACACATCTTTGCTTTGTTCTGCACACATGCTCATTTATTTTGTTACAACCACAGAACAGCAGACTGATGCACAACCTTATCTGAACCTTCTAGATAATAAATTGAGGAATGTCATCCTTGTCCTATTTCATCAGTAAGGGATATTTATTTATCAATAAACATTGTGAAAGCCACTGAATAAGTTTTCCAAAATTTCTCAAGTACTTGTCACCCAAACTCTATGGTTAAAAGTAATGAAATGGGAACACAGAATTTTTGAGTTGTCAGTAATGTTCAAGAACTTTGGATCCAAGTTTTTAATCCTTGCTAATTAACACATAACGACCCTGAAAAGTGGGGTGTGTGGTCACACACAATTATACAGAACTAAACTAACATCTCACCCAGAGGTTCGGGAGAAGTGAAACCTACTACATATCAATTGTGAGACTAAGAAGTTTTTTTTTTCAAGTTCTTAGTTATCCTTTTTAGGAAGACATTGTGATCCATATTTTACAGACAAACATAATAGGTACACAAAGTATATTTCATGTGTCACAGCTTGCAGTGACCTAGTCAGGCAAAAATCAATCAATCAATCAATCAAAACTTTCTAACATTCACATCAGCAAGCACCCCTCTCTCCAAAATGCAGTTATGTTGGCAGATGAAGTATTGCTGTTGTTGTTTTGCTTTGTTTTATTTTCTTCAAGCAGGATATCTTCAATCTCTTTCTCTATGGGATACGTACCAACACCCAAAGTGGATGCATGAAATTTCTGTTTCATATACTGTTAAATCACATATATGCTATATTTTTCCCAAATATACAGTTATAATGAAGTTTTAATTTCTGGATCAAGAACAGTAAGGGATTAAAAACAACAATTCATAATAAAATAGAAGACATAATAATATACCGTAATGAATTTGCTAGCTTTGCTACTCAGGTACTTAAGGACCAATATTAAGTAAAACACAAGCACTAAGATGCTACAACTGACACAAGTGGATGTGACAACAAATGGCTACTGAGGAAGGAAGGAAGGAAAGAAGGAAGGAAGGAAAAGAGGAAGGAAAGATGGGTGGGTGGACGGATGGATGGGTAAATGGATGGATAGATGGTTTCCACTGTGCTTCACAATGAACACTAGGGACAAACAATGATTCGTGTCCTACACAAAGCAGAGTAGGAGGCTCCAGATTTTATCATGTTCCTCAGAATGGCATACAGTCTTGCTCTGTGAATTAATTTTGGGATTTTCTTTTCTTTGTGTGTGTGTGTGTCTGTGTAAATCTCAGCTTTATGTTCATTTCATTTAACATGATACAGAGTTTTTACAATTTATTATTCTGTTCCTTGACATAATGTTATAGTCATACATATAGAAAGGAAACACTGGTGGTTTCTTTACAAGAACAAGAGCAATTATTGATTAATGAAAATTATTATTGTTTTTATTATTATTGATTAATGAAAATGCGCACTTATTAAAGTACCAAGTGGCACATGCCTTTAATACCAGCACTCAGGGAATTAGAGGCAGGCACATGGCTTTGAGTTTGAGGCCTGGTCTACAAAGCAAGTCCAGGACAGCTAAGGCTACACAGAGAAACTCTTGTCTTGAAAAACCAAAAACCAAACCAAACCAAACCAAACCAAACCAAACCAAACCAAACCATGATTCTTGTGTTTTTTCTTCTTTTTAATTTCAATTTTTATTAATTACATTTTATTCACTTTGTATCTCCCCAAAACCCCCTCCCTTCTCCCTTCCCAGCCCCACCTTTCCTCCCTCTTCTCCACACATGCCCCTCCCCAGGTCCACTGACAGGGGAGGTCTTCCTCTCCTTCCTTCTGATCCTAGTCTATCAGCTCTCATCAGGAGTGGTTGCATTGTCTTCCTCTGTGGCTTGGTAAGGCTGCTTCCCCTTCAGGGGGAGGTGATCAAAGAGCAGGCCAATCAGCTCATGTTGGAGGCAGTCCCTGTTCCCATTACTATGGAACCCACTTGGACACTGAACTGCCATGGGCTACATCTGTTCAGGGGTCCTAGGTTATCTCCATGCATGGTACTTGGTTGGAATATCAGTCTCAGGAAAGACCCCTGTGTTCAGATTTTTTGGTTCTGTTGCTCTCCTTGTGAAGCTCCTGTCTAGATCTTACTATTTCCCACATCTTTCTTAAGATTCCATGCACTCTGCCCAACAGTTGGCCAT
>CM053766.1:50681617-50703788 GCA_028658305.1 Pachyuromys duprasi
GTATCCCAAAAGCAGAAAGATGCACATGGTATATACTCACTTATATAGACCTATAGGATAGGATGGACATGCTGAAATCCATACACCTAAAGAAGATAAACAAGAAAGAGGACCCGGGGTAGCAGGTGACTCTTCTTAATCCTTAGAGTATAGGTTGTTTGATGCTTTGAATAAAGTTATTTATTACATGATACTTTAATGTGCCTCATTTTTAGGCCCTGCTCTCCCAGGTTCATGCCACTAACTAGAGCACTAAATAGCACTTATATAGATTATTGGCACCTATGAAAATTCTAGGTTATTGGTACTGAAAATGATGATGTATCTATAGCTATATGGCATAGGTTAAAGATCCCAAACTTGGTAGTTACATTTATTTGGGTTCACGTACTTAAGCACTGTGAGGGGCCGCATTCACATTCGCCATTACAAGATGGCGCTGATATCCTGTGTCCCAAACCGATAAACAAGAAAGCTGCGCATGTGCGAAGGAAATGTCCACTCATTGTGCTCTGCCTCTCCCGTGGCGTCACCCGCCTGATGAGTAACAGCCAATCAGAGGCTGACACATCCTAAGCGGAGGATAGTTTTCTATATAAGGGCTGGGTTTCTGCTGCTCGGGGTCTCCGTCTCTACTCGTTGTAAGCTTATGCTCTCCCTCTCAAGATGCATTAAAGCTTTACTGCAGAAGGATCCTGTGTGTGCCGCGTCGTTCTTGCTGGCGAGACGGTAACGCGAGCAACATATTTATTTTTTTTCCTTAAAATTCTTTTAGAAACACCAAATCACATTGATTGTGAGGTGGAGAGTGACTGTAGTTTGAATTGGTGAGGTGGCATTTGGAAATACATAAGGCTGTTGAAGAACCTTCAGGGTTCAACTGGGGAATTTTATAAGTGAACACTTTTCGGTTAGGGAAGTGATGAATTAATTGGGCATTTGACTGAAAGAAAGGGATTCGTATAATAGGTGCTTAATCATTCTGATTAACAAAACAGACTGTGCCTGTTTGTGTTCACATGAACATGATTAATCTAAAAAAATAATTTAAGGAAGAGCAAGAGTAGAATGTATTGTGGACTAGAATTAAGACTGCTATTGCTACAGTCCAGGAAGAGTGCACAGAAGGCTTGGACCAAATATTGCCAATTAGATTAGAAGGAGGAAATGAACAGCAAGCATGCTGCACACCTGGAAGAGGCGTACGTAAGTGATTAAATAGGTAAGGCACATGCCAAACTTAAAAGGGACACCCCTAGGTATTGAGCCTAAGTATAAATTGAAGAAGAATGGGAAGTTTTGGTTTCAGCAAGAACATAAATTCATTTGTAAATAGATGAACAATGTGAGTTCAGAGCAGCAGGACTGCTGTGTGTTGTTTTGTTGATTTTTCTTTAAAATGTCAGTTTATCAAATTCTTTCACTTTTTAAAATCTGTTCCTGCCAACACCTTTTCTTTCAGTCTTTGCTGGATTGATGATACAGGTTTTCACTGTTTAGTTTTGAGGCCATGAGAAAATTTCCTATGGTTCTATCTTTGGGGAAGGATGCCTTTTGTGGGATCCAGTTACATCCAGTCATACCTCCATCTGAATAGTCACCAACCTTAGAATGGCCTGTCTGTCTACTAGTCTTTCCTTGTAGAAGATGAGGATCTTCCTAGTCCTAAGGAGAGCATAAGATGCACAGAAGGCAAGTACTGAATTAGTCGTTGTTTAGGAGTAAAGGTAAGAAAACCACTCAGCACGACCAAAGTTCAAATTGAGAGTTTGTATTAAGTGATTAAGCCACTACCTGGAAAGGAACATGTTTCACAGAACTCTTCCAAAAGCAGGGAGTTTTAATACAAAGAACACAGAAAAATGACACCCAGGTTGGCAGTTTTAGGGGGAAGCAAGCAAGCAGTTTAACAAGTGACAGGAACATGCAGTTAACTGGGCCATTTCCATCCTGATTTTCTAGAACAGGGTTGGGTGCTTTCCCATGGGGCTTTTCAGGGTGGGAGGTAGAAAGTAAAGATGGCTTCAGCTGAGACAAGATGGATAAACCTTTGCCCTGTTACACTCAATAAACTTAAGTAGAAAAATCAAGCAAATTATTAAAAGCCATGTGATCAATAAGGGGATGATTCTCCCTTTTCTTATGAACTCCCGGTAGATACAAAGATAGCCTTCTGCACTTGAATATTCTTTCTTAAGTGTCAATTTATCTAACTTCTTAGATTTAAACTCATGTCTATTATTTCAGCAGCTTTCTGAAAATATTCTTTGTTTAATCAAAGCTCATTTGAACAACTCTCTGCATGGAAGGTGTTTCATTCTTATGTGGTCCTTTATACCTCCAGGCATCAATGTAGTAAGAGAAGTGACTTTAGAGATTTCTTTCTTTCTTTTATTCTCACAGCTCCTTGAGGTATAAACCAATTTTCTGGCTCTAACAGCAGATCCTTACAAATAATTGTTTGGCTCTGAAATAAAACTCTTGATTATAGCAGTAGTGATAAGATACCAGTAGGACAATAAAAATATAGGCCCTAATGCATCCGATGTTAGCACACTGGGCTGACAGATTCCTGCAGGTAGTGAGCAGAGCCTGGGCAGAACTGATTGCCTGAGGTTCAAGTGTAATCAGAAGTGATTTCCTTAAATAGCGTGGCAGACTATGCTGTCTTGTGTGCTGTGAAGAATAAAAGGAAAGGGGCTACCCTCCTTGGGAAGAAATGGACTGCTTTTTATGTAGCTGACAAAGAGAAGCCGACTGATGACATGTGCTGTGGCATTTGTTGTGGGTTTTAAAAACATATCGTACCACCTGGTTGGAGAAGCTGAAATTCTCTGTAGAAATTGCCTGTGACAGGTAAGGCAAGTCAGCTCAGCTCATTAATGATAGGAGAAACGAAATATCTCCCTTCACCATGAAGGAAAGAAAATGTATTGGCCAAAAGGCCAAAAAGTACATGGTGGTCTAATAGAGTACAAGGGGTTATTTCAGTTTTCTTATATTTGTTGCTTTGTGTCTGAGTATGTGGTCAAATTTGGAGAAGGTTCCATGAGGTACCAAGAAGAATGTGTTATTCCTTGATGTTTGGATGGAATGTTTTGTAGATATCTGTTAGGTCCAACTGACTCATAATGTTGGTTGGTTTTATTATTTGTCTGTTTAGTTTCTGCTTGATGATTTGTCCATTGGTGAGAGAAGTGTGTTAAAGTCTCTTTTATTAACCTGTGGATTTTGTTGTGTGATTTAAAATTTAGTAATGTTTCTTTTACAAATGTGTGTGCCCTTGCATTTGGGGCATATGTGATTAGAATTGAGACATCAAATTGGTCGACTTTCCTTTGATGAATATGAAATGTCCTTCCCCATATATTTTGATTAATTTTGGTTGAGAGTTTATTTTATTTGATACTAGAAAGCTACTCCACCTTACCTCTTGTGGCTATTTCTAGTCCTTTATTCTGGGGTAATGTCTATCATTGTTGCTGAAGTGTGTTTCTTGTATGCAATAGAATGATGGGTCCTGTTTATACTCCATTCTGTTAGCCTGTGTCTTTTTCTTGGGGAGTTGAAGCCATTGATATTAAGAGATATTAATGACCAGTAGTTGTTAATGCCTATTGTTTTGATGTTGTTGTTGGTAGTGTGTATGTGTATGTGGTGTGCCTCCCCTCTTTTGGTTTTGCTGTTGTGTGGTTGTCTATTTCCTGTGTTTTTCTGGGTGTGATTAGGCTCTTGGAGTTGGAGTTTTCCCTCTAGTGTCTTCTATAGGGACAAGTTTGTGAATAGGTACTGTTTAAATTTGCTTTTGTCATGGAATATCTTGTTTTCTCCATCTATAGTGATTAAAAGTTTTGCTGGGTATGGTAGTTGAGGCTGACATCTGTGGTCTCTTAGTGTCTTTATCTTTAAAACTGGGCCCTTCTTACTTATGAAGTTTCTGGTGAGAAGTCAGTTGTAATTCTGATAAGTCTGCTTTTATATGTGGCTTGACCTTTTCCCCTTGCAGCTTTTAATATTCTTTCTATGTTTTGTACATTAGGTGTTTGACTATCATGTGACAGGAGGATTTTCTCTTCTGGTCCAGTCTATTTGGTGTTCTGTAGGCTTCTTGTATGTTTATAGGCTCCCCCTCTCTCTTTTTTTAGGTTGGGGAGGTTTTCTTCTATGATTTTGTTGAGGGAGGGAGTGGGAGGGTGGGAGGGAATGAGGGAGGGGGTTACGCCTGGGATGCAAAGTACTTAACCTGTGATTGATATAAAAATAAATAAATTAAAAAAATAAATAAGTAAGATACAAAAAAAAAAAGGAAAATATTATCTGGGCTTTGGAGATAGGAGTCTTCTCCTTTTAATTCTATCGTTCTTACTTTTGGTCTTTTTATAGTGTCTGAGATTTCCTGGATGTTTTATGTCAGGAATATTTTAGATTTAACATTTTCTTTTACTGTTGTACCTGTTTCTTCAATCATATCTTCTACACCTGAGATTCTCTCTTCCATCTCTTGTATTCTGTTGATTATGCTTCTGTCTCTAGTTCATGTTCTCTTCCAAAGGTTTTCCATTTCCAGGATTCCCTCAGACTGTTTTTTTTTTTTAATTTTTTACAATTGCTTTTGTATCCATTTTTAGGTCTTGGACAGATTTATTCATTTGCTTCTTCTGTTTGATTGTATTTTTCTGTGTTTTAAAAGGGATTTATTTAATTCCTTTACCTGTTTGTATTTTTCTGCATTTCTTTGAGGGATTTATTTTAAGGCCCCTATCATTTTCATAACCTCAGCTTTAAGATTGTTTTCTTGTGTTTCAGGTGTGATAGTTCCTCAGGGCTTGCTGTAGTAGGAAAGCTGTGTTCCGGTGGTGGCATAGGGCCCTGGATTTTGTTGCTTGTGTTCTCATGCTGACCTCTAGCCATCTGGTTGACTTAGGCATTAGCAGGCCTGGTGGTCTCTGAGGGTTGTTAAGTCTCTGGGGTTGCAGGTCGAGCTCTTGGTCCCAGACGGCCACAGACCTGTGATTTTCCTGTTGCTCTCTGATAGGTGCTAGTCTCTGGGGCCACAGATCGGGCAGGGTTTGGGAAATGGCACAGGCCTGGGAACTGGGGTATGGGGTGCACAGGGGAAGCAGAGTATAGAGGAATCTGGGTAGACCTTGCCACTGTTGCTGGTGGGCTGTGGCAGGCCAGTAGATGAAGAGGGCATTCACCTGCTGCTCCCTGGTCCCTGTGCTAGTATCAGGCTGCAGATCATGGTACATTCCAGAACATTTTTTTCTTTCTAATCACAGTAGGGCTTACACCATTCTTCTTGCATATTATTCTCTTTCAGGCTAAAAACAGCCTAACATTGATTGCAATATAAGAACTCTTCACTTCTATTTTATCCCAATTGTTGCAAAGTGAAAATAACTTTTATAGCTGCATCTGTAGCAGTCTGAGACTTTTCTAGCCTGGTTTTCTACCTCTAGGACTGTGTTTGTGTATGGCGGGAAGGCAGGGTATAAGTGCACCCACAGATGTCTACTGTTGCTCTACTGCCCAGCATTCCAGTGCAGCGGGATGGAATACGACAGAGCTAGAAGCTTTGAGCCTTGGTTAACTGAAGGATGTTAGAAAATCATTAATTTTTATTTTTTTTATTAATATCTACATATGTAGTATCTCTGGATGTTAGGGATGGTTTTTTAAAAGAAAAAAAAAACCCAGTAAGATAAGTTCTAGAAATTACAAAGAATGACGGACTTTGAGGATAGTAGTGATTTCTGTTCACTTTCAGATTGTAGGCCAAGTTAATATTATTAGTTTGAATTTTCTAGTCAGTTTAATGAAGGAATAGAAAGACCTACTCAGATTAATAGAGTGTGAAAGGCCAGACTTAGGGTAAAGGGGCAATAATGATAGAGCATCTCAGGAAAACTTCTCTCTAACAGAAGTCCATCAGTATCCCTCTGAGGCCTGTTAAAACGGACCCACCCATGGTGAGAAGATCGGGGTAGCAGGTGTATTTTTTTATCTTCAGTTCTATTGCTTACTATTGTCTTTTTCTTGTTCAATTTTTAAATTTATTTTTATTTATTACAGTTTATTTGTATCACCCCTGTACCTCCTTTCCCAATTTCACCCTCCCTCCCCCTTCTCCACACATGCCCTTCCCCAAGTCCACTGAAAAGGGAGGTCTTCCTTTTCTTCCTTCTGATCCCAGTCTATCAGGTCTCATCAGGAATGGCTGCATTGTCTTTTCTATGGCCTGGTAAGGCTGCTCCCCCTTCGGGGGGAGGTGATCAAAGAGCAGGCCAATCAGTTCATTTCAGAGACAGTCCCTGTCCCCATTACTATGGAGGCCACTTGGACACTGAGACTCATACTCCAACCAAGTACCATGCATGGAGAAAACCTAGAACCTCTGCACAGATGTATCCCATGGTATTTCAGTGTCCTGTAGCAGGTGCTTTTAAAACAATTGTGGAAAACCTCAGAACCTGGACCTGACAAAGGGCAGCATGAGGGAGGGAGGAGAAGGTTGAGACACAAAAAGTATAGATCCATCTGTATCTTTCAAAGGTTCCTGGCTGAGAGGATGAGGATGGACCTTCACAGCAGTTCTGTGAGTTATGAGAGGCTTTTAAGGGACATTAGCAAAAAGTTAGGTGAGGAAGAAGTTTGGATATCCAATGCAAGAGGCTGCATGGTGGCATAAAGACCTACTTAAGCACACTGTGTACTTAGTAACTGTGTGTGTGTGCACATATGTGTCCAGGCATATGTGCATGTGTACCTGTGGAGGCGAGAGAGCAACGTGTTAATCAAGTGGTCTCCATCTTGCTTCATGGAGACAGGGTGATTTGTCTTGACTGGCTGGCCATTGAGCCCCAGGGATCTGCCTGTCTTCGACTACCCCAGGAGCATGGCAAACACTTTCCTGACTGAACCATCTCCTTAGCCCTACGAGCTGATAATTTCTGTACTGTATTTAAATGCCGGTTTCTTACTTTGAAGGTGGCAGATACTAACATCAATCACAAGTCATTTGTAAAGATAAAGTAAATACAAGAATGTAAACTACTAGTGATTGTCAATGAAACATATTAGGACTTAAATGGTAGCACTATTGTTACAGTTTACTACTTAAAAGAGCTTTAAATCCTAGAGTAAGATGGAGAGTACCCAGTATCTAATTCTTTATTGACTTTAAAGCCGTTCCACCACAGATATCTCTTTGAGCAGACAGGGTTAAAATTTTATAGCATCTTCTCTGAAAGAAGGCTTTCTGAAGAAGCTGTGTGCTCTCTGTGATGAAAGAAGCATTGAATTCGGGTAACACAGTTGGACACGTCTGTTTTTGATTGTTGATAAATATTTCATTTTACATTTTAAATTCATAGGGGCCACAGAATCACTGAAGATGAAAAAGAATTGAATATGAGGCCGACGCTTTGCAGGATTGTTCCTTAGAACACACTTGTTCTCATTTTGTTCAATTGAGATTGAAGCTCCTTGGTAGCTGGCCACAGACAGCAAATTCACTGCTGCAGCTGCACACCGTGAGGGTGAGCCTCCTTCCCCTTCATTGGTGGATCTCACATAGCCCCCCTCCAGGATGAACTCAGAAGCAATCATTACTCCCCCAGATACAGGCTTGATGCCTCAACTCAAAAAAGAACATCTTTGTGCTGGCATTGCTCCCTGTCTCCCATCTCATTGTAATGGAGAGAAGTGTAGCTGTTTTGTCGGGTTTTACATTTTAACGCCAAGAGCCAGCACATCTTGGAGTTAACCACAGAGTGGGCGTTTATTATACACATGGTAATAATGTCAGATTTTATAAATTCTGAAAACAACAGACTGTGCTAAAAGAGCAAACGTTTACAATCACAAGATTATGTTGCCTCCTCCAATTTAATCAGCTTTTTTTTGAGGACTAAGCCTTCTTCCATCTTAATGTCAATTTATAATTAACAGTAGGCCATCTTCACATTGGTATACTCACTTTATCTAATAGAGTGTTTTTCATCTAATTGCCTCCAAATTTATCATATAAATGTCAAAGCCAAATTTTCCTATAATAACCCATTATCTCTACAGTTCTGGTTCAGTGAACCCAGAAGAAATGGCATCTTAATCATTCCTGGGAGGGTGAAGGACAGCAACTTACCCGTGAGGAAAATGATGGGCACCTTTTAAAAATAATAAATCTTGGCCGTATTTTAAAATTTTTGTTACATTTCTCATCAGTTATGTTACATTATCTTCTAAGCAGGGGATGAGCTTGGTTGAAAGAGGATAGAGGAGGCAGTGGGGTTCACTGAATACTAGGAGCAGGGGACCTGCATGCAGATTCTCCCCCGGGGGCCTTTGTATCAGTCATCTCTTCTCCATTTTCTCCAACCCTGTGAGAAGGTCAGGCCCAAACCATCATTTCTCAAACTTTTGTCGCCTGTACAGGCCCCTTGCCTAACCCTGCTCACCTACAACATTCTGTTTTCTTGAGTTACATGAAAAATACATTTGAAAAGAAGTTATAAAACAACAACAACAGTAGTATGAAATGCTTGTAATGAATCAGTAAATTCAAAATGAATAGAATTACCTACACAGCAGTAGCAGAAGTCATATCACAATCCATGTTCCCATGAGAAGGTTGCATCATTTATACAGTTGCTGAGTTATTTCATTGATTGAATACTTGCCACTTGAGCAACATTGGACTAGTTACCTTTGGGGGTCTTTTATGGATTCCAAAATTTGTGATAAAGTTATTTAAGGAAAGATCTTTTAAAATATTTTTTATGGAAATGAGGTATATCTAGCCAAACAGCTCTTATGCAGCTGTTCCCAGAATGTGATGAGTGCTTACTAGGGAAGAGATTTGTAGAGATCAAACAACCATTGGCTTGTTGATTTTGAGATGAGATTACCTGCAGGAGCCATGTTTTAGGAAACGTTTAAGATAACATTAAGGTGACTAGTAGTCCACTGTATAAATGTTTTACAATTTCTGTATCCATTCCTCAACTGAGGGACATTTAGGTTGTTTCCAGATTCTGGCCATTACGAATAAAGCTGCTACAAACATGGTTGAGCAAATGTCCTTGTTGTATACTTGAGCATATTTTGTATATAGGCCTAGGAGTAGTATAGCTGGATCTTGAGGTAGCACTTTTCCTAATTGTCTGAGAAAGCACCAGACTGTTTTCCAAAGTGGTTGTATAAGTTTGCATTCCCACCAGCAATGAAGGAGGGTTCCCCTTTCTCCACATCCTCTCCAGCATGTGTTGTCACTTGAGTTTTTGATCTTAGCCATTCTGATGGGTGTAAGGAGAAATCTCAGGCTCATTTTGATTTGCATTTCCCCAATGACTAAGGGCATTGAGCATTTCTTTAAGTATTTCTCTGCCATTTGATATTCCTCTACAGAGAATTCTCTGTTTAGCTCTGTATGCCATTTTTTAATTGGATTACTTGATTTGTTGCTTTTTAACTTCTCTAGTTCTTTATATATTCTGGATATTAGCCCTCTGTCAGATGTAGGGTTAGTGAAGATTCTTTCCCAGTCTGTGGGCTGTTGTCAGCAATTAAAAACAAGGAAGACATTAAATTTTCAGGCAACTGGTGGGAACTAGAAAAAATCATCCTGAGAGAGGTGTCTTAGAGGCAGAAAGATACGCATGGTATATACTCACTTACAAGTGTATATTAGACACATAATATAGGATAAACATATTAAGATCTGTACACCTAAAAAATCTAAGCAAGAAGGAGGACCCTGGGTAAGATGAACAATTCACATTCAGAAAGGCAAAAGGGACAGACATTGAAAGAGGGAGACAACAGGGAACAGGACAGGAGCCTATCACAGAGGGCCTCTGAAAGACTCTACCTAGCAGGGTATCAAAGCAGATACTGAGACTCATAGTCAAACTTTGGGCAGAGTGTAGGGAATCTTATGAAAGAAGGAGGAGATAGAAAGACTTGGAAGGGACAGGAATTCCACATGGAAAGCAACAGAACCAAAAAATATTGGCAAAAGAGTCTTTTCTGAGACTGATACTCCAACCAGAGACCATGCATGGAAATAACCTAGAACACCTGCACAAATGTAGCCCATGGCAGCTCAGTCTCCAAGTGGGTTCCCTAGCAAGGGGAACTGGGACTATCTCTGACACAAATTCAGTGACTGGCTCTTATATTCGCCCCTCTCCCCCTGATGGGGGAAAAGCCTTACTAGGCCACTGAGGAAGACAATGCAGCCAGTCCTGATAAGACCTGATAGACTTGGGTCAGAAGGAAGAGGACGTGGGGAGGGGCATGGGAGGAGATGAGGGAGGGAGGGTCAGTTTGGGAGGGGTTGAGGGAGTCAGCTACAGGTTTGATACAAAGTGAATAAACTGTAATTAATAAAAATAAATAAAAACTTTCAAAAGAGAACATTAAGCATTAAAAAATTTCAGCACTTTTCACTTTTAGGGAGGTTACAAGGAAGGTGCATAGAAATACAAATCTGACATGATCATAGTCAGAATGCTTGTTCCATAGAAATAGGATAAGTGCCATCCCCGCAGATCATCAGGAGGATGATGATGATTACATTCTTCCTGGAATCTAATAGTCGTCCGGCAGATGACAACACAGTGTAGCCTAGCAGCGTGTGCTACTTTCTATTATTAGTAGAATTATATACATCATAAGTTATCCTTGATTTTTCTGTCTTCTTAGTGCCTCAGAAAACTGTATTATACTTTACCTTGAATATAATGATGCATGTTGTAGTAGATTTTCAATCAACATTTGTTGAAGAATGGATAAAGTAATATTTAAAATTTAAGTTCTGGGGATTAAACAGTGATACCTGCATTACTCACTCCAGTATACAGCCTTTATTTCTGAAGCCACATAGTTTGCTGTGTGAATAAACACTTGTATTATTCACTTACTGTTTCATGCATATTTGCTTTGTTTAAATCTTAGAATCCAGGTTTCTTCGGAGATATAGATTGGAATAGCAGCAAGACTGCATTGCAAATTCATGCTTTGAAGTCTCTTTCTGCAACAAACATACAATGAAAACAAATGAAAATTTAAAAGAAAAGTTTTGGCACTAGCAAGATGGTTCAGTAAGTAAAGGTGATTATCATCAAGTCTGATGACTTGAATTCAATCCCTGGGACACATAGAGAAACAATTCTCTTAAGTTTTCCTCAGACATGTGCTCATACATGACCCCTCCCCTCAAATAATACAATATTTTAAAAGGGGGAAAACCCCAAATACCTTTGTCTGAGTGGTCTTAATTAGGTTGCAGTAGGAACAACACCATAATCTTAATTCGTTGAAAAATGCATTTCTTGCTCACAGAACCTTTCCACTGTGATAGACAGGGCCTTGGTCCATGGTGTGGTCACCTTCAGGTAGGTGGCAGTATTCCCACTTGAGGAGTCACTAATGTCTGTGGTGATGAAAGGAATGTGATGTCATGAACTGTTTTATTTTATTTTTTGTCTTTGATCTAGAAAAGACATATATAAGTCCACTCTTGTTTTATTCACCAGGGCAAGTCACAAGGCCAAGTCTACAGTAAAGAAATAAAATCTTGATGTCTCTAAAAGAAAAAGTGGAAATATATATATGTTGAAATAATTTTTGTTGTAATAATCATGCTGAAACCAACCACACATTAGTCCTAAATTGAACAGAAATAGAGTGATGAGCACCAAGAAGTGAGAACTCTGGAAGTCAGAGGCAGGGAGTGTTAGTCAGGTGTTCTCTCAGGGGCCAAATGCTCATCAAGTGCCATATATTTATGTTCTTTGGGAAGAAAACTGTCTCTGACCTAGTGGTAGATGGGTCAGCTACTTACTCAGCAATTGGTGACATCTCTCTGATGTCATAAATATGAAATTATATTTTAAAGATCCCTATAAGAACTTGTAGAAACAGGAGAAAAGATCTGAGTCAAACATTTCACAGTTACAGAAGACTTTGTAGACAAAAATTTTAATCACACAGAAGTACTACTACAATAGACAAGAAAATCATATTACAATGCGTATTCATCCCATTTATTAAAAACTTTGTTGTCTGAAAAATGATTAGCTGTAAAACGTCCAAAAAGGGAAAGAAAATAGTGAAAGGAAGAAATAGACACAACTAGGGATGGAAGGAATGAAAGAGTAGACACGAAGAAGAAACACTTGGAAATTTTAAAAATACAAAGTGATGGACACTGTTACAGAAAGGGACAAGTGCTTAAAAGGCAAACCACTGACTGTGGGATGCCTGGCCCCCGTGGACACAGCTACACCACAGCTACTACACCTAAGGCTTAGGGGGAAAAGGGGAGTAAAAGGATTGCCAGGGCCAGAGGCCTAGGATGTCTGTTGTGAGACTGCGTCTTCTATGCATGACAAACATGTGGCACACCTGGAAACTCAACAATATGGCTTTCCAACCAAGACCTGAACAACACCACCAATATGGAAATGCCAATATGGAGTATCACAGGGCTCACGAATAGATGAAGAACTATAGGCAATTCTGACTACTAAGAGAGGGAGAATCAGTCTTTCCCAGGGATGAGCCCCTAATTGCTTGTCCAATAACAAGGGCTCAGCCTAAAATCATAAACATTTGAGCAACACTAAATGTATGTGTATTAGATTGCATTTGTGTATTTATTTACATGGATGAAATAATAATAAAGAGAAGAGGCCCTGAATTTGAGGGAGAGTAGAGAGGACACAGGAGAGATTATAGGGAGGAGAGGGAAGGGAAGCATTAATATAAATACAGAATTAATATAAACACATATGAAATAAAAATTGTGTGATATATACATAGAGCCCTTCCCCCCACAAAGCAGTCAGTGAAATAAATGAACCAACATTTAAGAGTACAACCTCAAGGCTGAATACTATGAAAAGAACTGGCTGGTAAGATGGATAGACTGAAGGATGAACCCACAAAGTAGAATAGTGATACAGAAAAAAATTAAGATTTGAAAAACATTTTAAAAGAAAATGCAGGAATAAGACTATCGAGCACAACTGGAAACAAGATACTAAAAGGAACAGCAAGATAAGAGTGTGGAAAGAGCTGTAAGTCTGCATCCTCAGATAAAAGTACATTTTAAGAGCTAAGGAGAGTAAGTGAAAACATAAACCACTTAGGCATATCGATGAGACTGTGAAAAATCTGGTAGAGGTGAGGAACAGTTGTGTTGTGACTGAAAACCTCAGCAGCAGCCAGTGAGAAACAGATGACTTGAAAACCAAAAATTTAACTGATGATCTACAACTAACAGTGAATGCCCAGGATAGTAGAGTGACACTTGGCTACATACGAATGCATAACCTTGTCATTTAGCACCTGCCCATTCCATTCTTGAAAGAAGAAGAAGAGAGTCAAGGGTGGTCTCAGACCTATCAAGAGTAAGAAAGCTATTTATTGCTTATAGGTCATTATTGATTGGACCACTGAAGATGACATTTCAGTAAGAAGAAATTGATCTAAATGTATGAGGCTGATGCGGTAAAGAGGGACAAAGGCCAGAATTAGGAAATGGTTTCATCGAGAGTACATTATTTTAAAATCTGCAATAATAACATACAAAAGTTTAGCTGTAGAAGAAAATGAAAAGATTATAAAAGATCTTTGTGTTGGGTCACGTTGATTTCTCTCTTACCTCTCCCCAAACATGTGACATAAAAGTAAAAAAAAAGTCTTATTAAAGGCTAAATTAAGTTGAATATGAACTTTAAAAAAATTGTTTGAAGTTGAAAATTGGGACTAAGCTCTGTGTGATATTGAAATCTCTTCCATTATTTAAATCCTTAACATAATGCTGAAAAGCCTAGTTTTGTGAAACCATTAGCTAATTCAAAAGATTTTGTCCTTAAACTCTAGGGAAAAAATAAACCACAAGAAAACAATCAGCGTGATTTAAAGCAGTCATTTGATTCAGGTCAATGGAGGGCTCATCCAGTCACCAAGAGTTTTCACATTTTCCTCAACCTTTCTCCATTGTAATTATTGGCTACAGAATGCCATGTTTTAAGAGCAACCAGTCATCCAAAGAAATTTCATACAGATACACACACACACACACACACACACACACACACACACACACATTCATTTTAGTGCATGTGTGAGACAATTAATGGAAACTGGTGCTACTATGTAGGTCATCAGGCTTGGCAAAAGCCTCCTTTACCTTCTGAGCCATCTTGCTAACCTAGACCTTAGTATTCTTACATAACATTTTGGAAATGGATCCGATGAACTTCAAATTCCTTAAATGAGTTGTCAGTTTATGATTCTAGAATGTTCCATGCGTCTAGATAGTCTGATTTGCTGAGGTTTTAGGCTGCCACATGTCTTTGTGGCTTATGTTGTCGGTTTCCTGGAGTCTGCTTTGTTCAGATATTCTGAAACAAGACTTCTTAGTTACATGTTACTTGCTCTTTTTCCTGTGTCTTTCTCTTTCTAGGGAGAAGTACTATGAGGAGCACCCTGTAAAGGGCGACACACAGAAAAACAGAGTTAGAGGTGTACTAGCCATCTTACCCACAATGATTATATAATACTGGACAGAGAGTCCATACATTTGTAAAGGCTGTGACAATGGTACCTCTGTCCAACTAAACATGAGCCATGAGAAACCTTGCTCAAAGAGATGGGCTGGGGTTGCTGTGACAACTTGGCACTGGGCCACCTTCTCATCAGTGACATTTATTGTGGAGCAGTATTCAAGATCTTGATTGGAGACTCAATGCTGAGCAACACAATAAATGTAATATCTAGAAAAGAAGGGAGAACAGATGTGGCTTGGTTGCATAATCCTGTGCGACACTGGCTATCCTTATGAAAAGAATAAATATCAAGTTTGAAAGACAGAAAATATACACAGCAAAGACAGAATTCTGAATCATTGAAAATGATGCCTGTAATTTCCTTATGTGTAAAACCCTACCAGAAGGGGCAAATGGGACCAAGGAGTGTGTTACCTTCTACATAGTTGTCCTTTTCGGGTATGCCTATCTCTCCTCACTCCGCTTGATTGGGTGTTGTTGAACGTGCATAATGGAAACCAGCTGCTGAACTTCACACTAATGTAACAGCTCCGTCTCTGCTTTCTTATGTGCTCGGCAAATGAGTCCATAAAACATTTAATGATATTTTAATATAAAAGGATAATTTCATTTCTTACTGCAAAATATTTTATAATGAAAAATTATGCATGTTTGGTGCTTATATTTTTGGCTATTCCTATGAGAAAGGTCCCTGAGAGGGAGATTACAGAACTTGGCTGAAGAAAAAGTAGACCTCAAATCACATATTTAGTTAAAACCCCATCTAACAAAACAATCCTTAATGTTTTATTCTCTGTAACAAAACTGAATCTTCCACAGCTCTCAACAGCATTAAATTTTATTTGTTTTGCTGATGGCATACGCTGACTTCACTCCATTACAGTTGTTTGTCTAAATCTTTCTTTAGATGAGCTTTTTTATTATTTATGGCAACTCTTATTTTTAATGTGTGTGTTTGAATCTCTTGTTAGGATACATTTAACCCTATTGACTCTCACTTTTCCTGATTTTAACTTGGGCACTAAAATTATTTCTGCAAGTAATATTCAAGCTTTCTGATATGTGTTTAATTTAGAATATAAGAGACTTCCTCCTCTGTGGACAAAAAAAAACAAACCAAACTGAACCAAAACAACAACAAAAAACAGTTCTTGGGAAGTCATGTGCCATGCAGTGGTGGGAATCAAAGGATACATTTATGAATAAATAAAACAAATAAAAGAATATGTTAAGGTTTTAGGAGAGACTTTCGATAATTCCTCCTCCAAGACCTTTCTGCATGCAGAATTGTAATTCAACTGCAAATGTCTATATTCAAGATTTCACAGCCTCTGGTAATATTTCCAAAACATTTCAAAGATCAGTTTTATGTTTCTGAGTGGGACTTTTGTTTTAATTTTTATTACTAGTCTTTCATGTGGTTCTCTGTTAGACAGACTTCATAATAGTTTTCATTTTTTCCCTTCAGAGTTTGATTTATAAAAGATGAAAGCTAGTGATTTCACAGAATAAAAAGTAAATATTTTTATGTTTATCACCACACATTACTGTGCTCTCAGTTTTGGTTATGGAAGCTTCTCTTTATAGTAACTGATGGTCAATGCAAAGATACTTTATGGTCAAAGTGTTGAGAACATGTGAGGTCTGTGTGTTCAGTCATAAACAAGACATGTAGACCAGTCCTCCAAGGCCCAAGGAATACCACAGGAGAGGAATAGGAAGATGAGGATGAGATAGGATGAGGATTTCTGCTGTGAGACCTTGTCTTCTAGATACAACCTGGCCATTGCCCCAACGAACTCAAAGACACTGTGGTTACCTGCCTAAGACCTGCACAAGATTGGGCCCTGCGACATTTTATTATGGATGGATGAGGGGCCCATGATTCTTCAAGAAGACCTACTGGCAGATAGTGGTTGTAAGGGTCTCTAAGTTCACCAGTGCTGAGTTGTCCATGCTTCTGTAGGAAAGACTCACCCATGTTTATATGAGCAACCATAATTAAACTCAATGGCTAATAAAAGCAAGAACAAAATAAAGAGAGGAAAAAAGGGAGATTTGTTGGGGAGAATGAGGGGTTCCACAGGAGCAGGAGAGGGACAAGATAGTGTTGAGAGGAGGAAAATGTTCACTGTACATGTAAGAAATTATCAAAGGATAATACAATTAAAATATACAATAAATACTTGAATGCAATTAGATGTACCTGTATTACACACTTCACCAATCCCCTCATTCAACGTTGCTCTTCACAGTGTTGCATTTGGCTTCCTACCCTGGCTTCTTCTGAATCTAAATTTTCCTAAAAAACATTAAAGTTACATTTATCTATTTATCTGTCTGTTTGTCTCTCTGTGTGCGTGTTTGTGCCACCACATACTTTGGATATCAGAGAGGTTAGCCTATAGGAGTTGTTTCTTTCCTTCTACAATGTAGGTACTAGAGATTTGAACTCAGATCATAAGGCTTGATTGCCGGCCTCTTTACCTAGTGCACCATCTTGTTTGCCTAAAATTTTTGATGTGAATTTTTTGGTTCTATGCTGCCATTGTCAAGGTAGTTACTACTCTTCCTCATGAGTCATGGGCACCTTTTTTTTTAAGTTAAAAATTTCCGTACAATATATTTCGATTTTATTCTTTCCCTTTTTCCAACTCCTCCAAAATCCTCTTCTTATCTCCATCTCCACCCAAAATTATGTTCCCTGTCTTTCAAAAAAATCCCATAAACAAAGCAAACAAAGAAATAAAAGTAAAAACAAACAAAAACCCAAGACAAACTGAAAAGCTTCTGTAAGGCAAAGGATACTGTCAATAGAATGAAACAGTAGTCTACAGATTGGGAATAGATCTTTACCAACCCTACATCTGACAAAGGACTTCTTGGTTAGGGATTGGGGTTTCGTGTTTACTTCCCCTTCTCAGTACTGTGGCTTAAACTTGGGTAGGTCTTGTGCATGCTGTCATTCTTTATGAGATCATATCTGTTGTGTCTGAAAGATTTTGTTTCCTTGGCATCATTTGTCACCTCTTCTACTTATATTTTTTTCTGCTTCCTCTTCAATATAGATTATCAAGCCTTAAGGGGAGACGTTGAATACAATCTTCCCATTTAGAGATGAATGCTCAAAAACCTGTCACTGGAAATTTCCCAGTTATAGATCCCTGTGTTAGTTACCATCTACTACAAAGAAAAGCATCTTTGATGAGGGTTTAACGCTTACATATGGGTATAATAATATTTTGTTGTTGTTTATATATTATTTACTTCTTTAAATTGATTTTTTATAATTTATTCACTTTACATCACAACTTTAGCTCCCTCCCTCATCTCCTTCTGGTCCTGCCCTTCCTCCCTCTTCTCCCTTCTTCCCTGCCCCTATTTCTTGATAGGCTAGGGTTAGATGGTAGAGGAGGAGGGTATAATACTATTAAGGGTCATTTTATTGCCATGTTCCTTTAGCAGAATAATAGTAGTAGGTTTTCCTTTATGATACATGACCTGTCTAGTTTCAGGTTTTTGACCACTTTAACAGTATCAGGTATCTTATGGGATGGGCCTTAAATCCAACAACAACAAACGAACAAACAACAATAACAACAAAAAGTGGCTGGTAACATTTGTGCCAATATTGTACAATATATTACAGTCAGGTTGCAGTTATAGGGGAAGGTTTTGAGGCTGTGTAATATTTTAAAATTAAGTATTTATTTATTTACTTTACATCCCAATGGAAGCCCCCTCCCTCCTCTCTCCCAGTCCCACTGTACCCAGTCCCCTTCTCAAAAAACGGGAGCCCAACCAGCCCGTATCAATCTATCCCAGCACATCAATTCTCATGAAGACTGAGCACATCCTCCTCTACTGAGGCCAGGCAAGGCAGTCCCTCTAGGGGAACTGATCCAATAGCAGGCAACAGAGTCCATGTCAGAAAGAATTCTAGTTCTACTTGCTAGGGGACTCCCATGAAGACTAAGCTGCCTGTCAATTACATATGTGTAGGAAGCCTAGGTCCAGACAATGCATGCTCTTTGGTTGATGCTTCATTCTCTATAAACCCATGTAGGCATAGGTTAATTGACTCTGTTAGTCTTCTTATAGAGTTCTTTCCTCTCTGTGTCCTTCTCTCCTCCCCCTGCCCCCACTTTCACAAGGCTCCTGGAGCGCCACCCCATGTTTGACTGTAAGTCTCATCATCTTTTTTATTGGCTGCTGAGTGAAGCCTTTCAGAGGATAGCTCTCTATTGGTGTGTCCTTTGCCTTACAGAAGATTTTCAGTTTTAGGTGGTCCCATTTATTAATTGTAGATTGCAGAGTCGAAGCTGTTGGCATTCTGTTTAGGAAGTTGTCTCCTGTGCCAATGAATTCAAGCCTCTTCCCTACTTAATCTTCTTGTAGATTTAGTGTATCTGTTTTAATGTTGAGGTCTTTGATCCATTTTGACTTGGGTTTTCTGCAGGGTGACAAATAAGGATCTATTTCTACATGTAGAAATCCAGTTAGACCAGCACCATTTGTTAAAGATGCTTTCTTTTTTCCATTGTATGGTTTTGGCAGCTTTGCCAAAAATCAAGTGTCTATAGGTGTGTGGATTTATTTCTGGGTCTTCAATTCAACTCCATTAATGTACCTGTCTGTTTCTATAACAATATGATGCAGTTTTTAATTACTATTGCCCTGTAGGACAGCTTGAAATCAGGTATGGTGATGCCTCCAGAGGTTCTTTTGTTGTACAGAATTGTTTTAGCTATCCTTGGTCTTTTATTTTTCCAAATGAAGTTGATAGTTGTTCTGTAAAGGTTTGTAAAAAATTGTGTTGGAATTTTGATGGGAATTGCATTGAATCTGTAGATAGCTTTTGGTAAGATGGTTATTTTTACTATGTTAATTCTATCATCCCATGAGCATGGAAGGTCTTTCCAGCTTCTCAAACCTTATTTAATTTTTTTTTTCAAAGCCTTGACACTCTTGCCATAGATGTCTTTCACTTGCTTGGTTAGAGTTACACCAAGATATTTTGAATTATCTGTGGCTATTGTGAAGGGTGTTGTTTCTCTAATTTCTTTCTTAGCCTGTTTGTGGTTTGTATTCAGGAGGGCTACTGAAGTTTTTGAGTTAATTTTGTATGCAGCCATTTTGCTGAGTGTGTTTATCAGCTGTCAGCTTTCTCTGGTAGACTCTTATATGTCTTCTTGTTGCGCTCCTATACCCTCTGGGTCCTCCTATCCTTCCCCAACTCTTCCACAAGGCTGCCTGCACTCCATCTAATGACTGGTGTGAGTCTCTGCATCTGTTTCCTTCTGCTGCTGGGAACAGAACAGAAAATAATACTAAGATTGACAAATGGCATTGCATTGAGTCAAGCATTTTTTTTTTGTATAGCAAAGGAAACAGTCAACAGAGTGACAATAGATGAGGAGAAAATCTTTGCCAGCTCTATATGACAAGATATGAACTAATCCAAAACCTAAATACAAAAAATTTCAAAATATAAATAAAAGATCAGTTAATCAATGGACTAATGAGTTGAAAGAGCAGTTTCCAGAGGGAGACTAGCCGATAAATATTTGAAAGTGTTCAATATCCATAGCCCTGAGGATTATGCAAATTAAAACTACACTGAGATAAAGAGGCATCTGTGCTGATACCAAAAGTTTGTTTTTGTCTCATCTTACTTATTCTTACTAATTATTGTTATTATTATTTCATTAGTATTATTGATCCCCGTTTGTCTCCCAATGACAAAAGAGAAAGAAAATGTGTGTATTTGGGTGAATGGGAAATAGAAAGGATCTAAGAGGAGTTGGGGGAGGGGAGCTATAATCAGAACATACTGCATAAACATATCTATTTTCAATTAAAAAAAAAGGGCATATAACAAAAACCTTCCTCCAAAATGCTTTTCTAATATTTGATTTTTAGATAAAATCATAAACCTGGTATTCACAACTTCATAACTTTGAACTTAATTTTCATGGTGAAGCATGTTTAGAGGATGCTGACCACACAAAATTTAGGTGTTAGAAATGATACGGATATAGGTCTCTACCTATTTGTCTGGAATACAGAATCTAAAGGGAACAATGGCCTCTGAATTGTGTGTTGTGGGATAAACTTGGCTGCATATTTAAATGTATGTTTCCATTCCTACGTTATTGGATGTCTAATCCCACACTCAGCTAGGGTATAAAGTTCATGAATTTAAGAGTTTATTTTTGTATATTACAGTATCTTGAGCCATAGCAAAGCCAGTCTGGTAAAACATTAAATATTTACTGAATGAAAATAAAACAAAGGAACCAAGAAAGAAAGAAAGAAAGAAAGAAAGAAAGCCAATTATATTGAGAGTCCATCTCAGACAAGTCAGAATGACTGTCATCCAAAAAAATCACAAGGCAACAAATGCTTCAAGTATGAGAGGAGACTGGGATTTTGTTCATTGTTGGTAGGAATGTAAACAAGCATAGCCATTTTAGAAGCTAACTTGGAGGCTCTTCAGAAATAAAGTAAAATTTCCTTCCAAATTCTGACACTCCTGGCTCAATACTCAAGGAATTGTAAGTCAACCTATTGCAGAGATACCCACACACCCATACTTATTGAAGGTGTCTGCACAACAGCCAAGCTACACAGCCTGCCTAGAAATTCATCAACAGATGAGTAGGCAAATAAACTACATTTCATATACACAATGGAGTCTTATTCTTCTGTAAAGAGAAATGAAATTATGACATGGGGAGGAAAATAAATGGGTTTGGCAGGCATGATGCTAAATGAAATAAGTCAGACTCAGAAAGAAAAATAAAACATTTCTTTCATATCGTACCTTAGGTTTCCATTTTCATGTACATGTGTAAGGCTTTGAAGGCAAAGAAAAGCTACCAAGAGGAATGAAAGAGGTTCAAGCTGAGCGGAACAAGATGGTGGATTTGAGTATATGCAACACGAAAGTAAGAGGGAGTACTTGATGAAAAAGTTGAACAGTAGAGAGAGCTAAAGAGGAGCAACATTGGGGTGAATAAGAGCAAAGTATGATGATACACACACACTACATGAAAATGTAACAATGAAACCATTTACTTTATGAGCTAACAAAAGTTACTTACATTTTAATGAGCACATGATGGAAGACAGAAGACTGAATAAACTCCTCAGTAGGAGTGTAAAAGAAGACTCTAATACCCTAGTGCCCAGTCCCACCTCTGCATAGAAGATGCTCTGCAGCACTCCCAGCAGCGTCCTCTCTTCCCCAGTGAATGACTCCTTTGGGGCGATGATTTACGCACCATGCAGTCAGTTCTCCATGGCTCCATGGATAGAATCACTCCCCTCACCCGTGTCTTCCTTTGCTGCCCAAACTTCCATAGCTTTGAGGTTTTGTTTTCTCATGATTCACACTACAAATTATAACCTTTTCCTAAGTTTATTTTATACATTAAAATTAGTGAATATTCTGTATGTGTGTGTTTGTATTTATGCATGCACGTGTGGGCACATAAAATATATACTTTTGCTGAGGTCAGAGATATGTGTTAGTATTTTCCTCAATTATTCTCTATTGTTTTGAAATAAAACTTTTTTGTTTTTTT
>CM053766.1:50704288-50722169 GCA_028658305.1 Pachyuromys duprasi
ATAGACCTATAAGATAGGACAAACATACTGAAATCTATACACCTAAAGACGATAAACAAGAAAGAGGACCTGGGGCAAGAGAATTAATCCTCACTTAGAAAGTCAAATGGGATGGACATTGGATGTAGGAGAAAACAAGTAGCAGGACAAGAGCCTACCACAGAGGGCCTCAGAAAGACTCTACCTAGCAGGGTATCAAAGCAAATATTAAGAAACATAACCAACCCTTTGGCAGAGTGCAGGGAATCATATAAAAGAAGGGGTAGTTAGTATGACCTGAAGAGGACAGGAGCTCCACAAGGACCAAATATATCAGGGCATAGGGGTTTTTTATGAGACTGTCTCTCCAACCAAGGACCATGTATGGATATAACCTAGAACCCCTGTTTGTATGTAGCAAGTGTAGCTCAATATCCAAGTGGGTACACTATTAAGGGGAACAGGGACTATTTTGGACATGAACTCAATGGCTGGCTCTTCGACCTCCCCGCCCCCTCCCAAGGGAGGAGCAGCCTTGCTAGGCCACAGAAGAGGACATTGCAGCCAGTCCTGAAGAGACCTGATAAGCTAGAGTTAGATGGAAGGGGAGGAGGTCCTCCCCTATCAGTGGACTTGTAAAGGGGCAGGGAGGAGATGAGGGAGGGAAGGGGGGATAAGGAGGGAATGCAGGAGGGGGCTATGGCTGGGATACAAAGTACATTACCTGTGATTAATATAAAATAAAAATGTTAAAAAATAAAATGCAACACAAAACTACAGTGAGATTGCTTCATCTAAATCAAAATGTAGAGTAACAAAAATTGAGCAGTAAAAATGTCTGGTGAGGATACATAATAAGAAGAGGAGCCTCACATATAGTTGGTGGGAATGGAACTTAGAGCAGTCATTTTGGAAAACAGAGAGGATCAAAAAGTAACTAGAAATAGTTTTTCCACCACATGCCTAAAATAAATAAAATTAAAATGTCAGATACCTATAACCTCATGCAGTGCTGTCCCCAAAAGCCAAGAAGTGATTATGCTACCAATAATGAGTAAATGAATAAAGAAAAGTTAATAGATACACATGGCATTGTTGTGTTATTCTGCTATTTGTAGCTAAATGATTAGAAGTGGAGAATGATGTTAAGTGAAAAGAATAAGACAGAGATAAATACCACAAGTTGTTTCTTGTATATAGAGGTGAAGAATGTGAAAGCAGAAGAAACAGGGTGATGATTGCTGGATGTGGAGATTCAGAGAGATTGGATTATGGGTACTAAATATAGATAATACAAGAAACATATTCTAGTGTTCGTCTATCCAGCAGGTTAGCAGAGTTCAGTGACCTCTTGTTTATCTGAGAAGTGGTAGAGATGAACTCAAATCCTGGAAATACAAAGAAGCCATGAACTACTCCCAAGAAATGGCAATCACTCAAACTAATCAATGTGCAGGAATTTATGTAACAATATCACACTATACCTCACAAATAGCATGATGAGCTAATGAAGGGAAGACATGCAGTTGACACAATACAGTCAGGAAATCTTCATGGAAGCTTAGAGAAAATTTGTCCATAAGTCTCAGCATCTGCTTTGATACCTTGCAGGGAAGAGCTTTTCAGAGGCCCTCTATGGCAGGCTCCTGTACTGTTCCTTGTTTTCTTCCTTCTGATGTCCGTCCTCTTTGCCTTTCTGTATGGGGTTTGAGCATTTAGCCGGAGTCCTCCTTCTTGATTAGTTTCTTTAGGTGTACAGATTTTGGTAGGTGTATCCTATATTATATGACTTATATCCACTTATGAGTGAGTATATACCCTGTATGTCTTTTTGCTTCTGGGATACCTCACTCAGGATGATCTTTTCTAGTTCCCACCATTTACCTGCAAATTTCATGATTTCCTTGTTTTTTATTGCTGAGTAATATTCCATTGTGTAGATGTACCACAATTTCTGTATCCATTTCTCAGTTGAAGGGCACCTGGGTTGTTTCCAGCTTCTGGCTATTACAAATAAAGCTGCTGCAAACATGGTTGAGTAAATGTCCTTCTTGTATACTTGAGCATCTTTTAGATATATGCCTAGGAGAGGTATAGCTGGATCTTGAAGAAGCACTATTCCTAATTGTCTGAGAAAGCACCAGATTGATTTCCAAAGTGGTTGAACAAGTTTACATTCCCATCAGCAGTAGAGGAGGGTTCCCCTATTATGGCCAACCTTTGGGCAGAATGCAGGAAATTTCATGAAAGAAGTAGGAAATAATAAGACCTGGAGAGGACAGGAGCTCCACAAGAAGATCAACAGAACCAAAAAATCTGGACACAGGGGTCTTTTCTGAGACTGATACTCCAACCAAGGACAATTGATGGAGATAAACTAGAAACCCTGCACAGATGTTGCCCATGGCAGTTCAGTGTCCAAGTGGGTTCCAAAGTAATGGGAACAGGGACTGTCTCTGACATGAACTGATTGGCCTGCTCTTTTATCACCTCCCCCTTAGGGTGAGCAACTTTACCAGGCCACAGAGGAAGACAGTGCAGCTACTCATGATGAGACCTGATAGACTAGGATCAGAAGGAAGGAGAAGAAGACCTCCCCTATCAGAGGACTTGGGGAGGGGCATGTGTAGAGAAGAGGGAGGAAGGGTGGAGTTGGGAGGGGAGGAGGGAATAATTAATAAAAATTAAAATAAAAAATGGAAAGAAAAAAGAGAAAATTTGTATATTCTAACTGTTCCTGTGAAAATACAATATTGTGTTTGAGTGCACAGAAATCAGATTTGTACAAACAAGAGAGAGATAGTGTGCTAGTTTGTTCTCTCAGATGATACCACCTATTTGTGGCTTTGGTGCTCTGTGGAAAGCACTGGTTTGGGCATCTGCTCGTGAGGAAACACGAACATGAGAAACAAGAGCAAGGCAGAGGGCTTACCCTGGCCATGGCAGCACCAAGAAGCAGGAGAATGCACGATTATAGACTCCTTATTATTTCCACATCAGCTTTTGTCTCTTTTATCCTATCTACTATATAGTTAGCATCACACCCTTGAATTCAGGGTATAACTCAGCACAAAAATAGGATCCAAGAGGTAGGCAGGGTCACTGTGAAAAGGTTATAGCGATGGCCCAGGAGGGACTTGTGGGCTCACTGGGTCCTAGGGCAGTCATAAGAATTAATTCTCTGAACTTCTTGGCCACCAACATAAATAGAAAAGTGATGAGAAAATGCATCTATATTCTCAGCTTTATCCTGAGACAACCCCAAAGCAGGACTGTGGACAAGTGACTGCCTTCCTGAGTCTTTGTCTTCTTGTTGATTTCAGACTAATTAGCTCAATGAATCTAAGGCCTGTGCCATGGAAATTCAATAAAATTTTGGTATGAATGAAAAGAGCTGTGAAGGGACTGGAAGGGAAGAAGATGGAAAAACTATTAATAATCTAAGGAAGGGAAGAGGTGAAAGGGTCAGTGAAAGAAACATAGATTGTTACATTTCCTTAACACAACATTGAGTTCTTGATGTGACTAAGACCCTGTAGGGACCATGTAAACTACTTACACTGAGAAAGTATCACTGATGAAGTTCAGTCTAATCCACATGCCAGACTGGAATCAAAACATAGAGCCATGTTGCATCTATGTAACATGGGGCACGTACGTAATGATTGTTTTATCTAGCCTCCATCAATTCCTGTTGCTTTTGCTTTATCTGAGTCCTCCAGCCTAGCTACTTTTGATCCTAAGGACATAAATGTCTCCTTTTGTTACTTACAGGCCTCATGTCATTTATACTTCTCTATGAGAAAAGTCCCAAAAGCTCAGAAAGGACAATAAAAGTTCTCTTTGTTTAAACTCTTGAATGTGTAGGACCCCTGTGAGCAGTGTTATTGAGCCATTTACCAGCGACAATAGCATTCTTTTCTCCAAAAGAGCAAGCACTAAAAACTCTATTACCTTTCCTCAGTCTTGGGCACAAATTACACAAAGTCCCATTGGATCAGTCTGAAATAAACCTAGTACAACTTCTTCAAACAGGACCTCATATTCAATGACAAAATTCCTTACAGATACAAATTTTACAGAGGTGTATTTAATTTACCAAGTAAAATTTTAAATTATGCTATGTGTGCTCATGTTACATATATTGCCTAAAAGTGTACATGTATCCTAAAAATATATTTATAATTATTATGCCAGAAAACACAAAGAATGCTAAGAAAATTAAGATTCCATTCCTTTGTTCAAGGAACTCACAATTTAAACAGATGAAACAATAGGATCACTTTTCTATAGAAAATATTAATGAAAATAATAACACTAAATATGTATTGGCTAGTCACTTGGTGCCAGCTACTGTTGCATAAACTGTATATGTACTGAGATAGTTAGCTGACACAAGAACCCTATGGTGTAGGTATGACTAAATTTATTTATAAATATGGAAAGGGAGGGACCGAGGTTAGATGAATCATATAACTCATAGGAGTCAGAACTAGGGAAGCCTGCATTGTCTTAACAGACTACCTCAATGCAACACAAGAAACTGAGTAAACAAAAGCAGAATTCAGATTTCAAGTAAGTTCCAGTTAGCCTTGATTGTGTACTGCTTCAACACAACAGGAGAAAGCAGAACAAAGAAAAGTACTAGGTCACCAGTGACTGCTTGGCAAATGAGTGGCACAAACAGTATTTGTCTTTAAACACATGTTTAAGGGGAATCTGACAACTGTGAAACCTTTCTACACGGCAGGCTTTGTGCAACCCAGAACACAAATACTGAATATGCCTTGTGCTGTGGATCTTACGCCAACAATTTAATGTTTGATTCCCACCTACTTTATGCAGAGCTTCAATGGCTTACTTCACAAAATGAATCCCACATGTGCCAATTACCAGGGACCTAAAATTTGGGTCATTGCTCATTAACGCATTGGAGATTTTATTAAAATATTCTCTGAAAGCCTTCTGGAACTCAAGGGAGGAAAGGAACATATTCAAAGTGCAATGCCTCTGCTAGGCTTTCCCTTGAATTCTCCATGCAAGAGTCCATCCTACAACAGCAACCAGAGAGAACACAGTACCACAAACACCAGTTGAGCTCCACAGCAAGCCCTTGCTGTTATTTTCTTCTATTATTTTCAATAGCTATGTATTCAGCATAACTAAAGACTTAACTGCGTCTTTACACTGTTCTTAGAAAGAACTCAAGGCATGAAAACAGGCCTTAGCCCTGACATCCCTCCAAAGCTACTGCAAGTATGTAAATACTCCTATCTCTTCCATTTAAACTGCATGTAAGAGAAATGTATATGTAATTCACTGTAAAGAGCCTAAACAGTGTTGCAGGTTTGTGGGGGTTTTAGCAGCCTGCTTTAACATCCCTACCTGCAAGGGCAGATGGTCAGATAAATCAGCCAGTAGTTAGTTTGGAAAACCTCAAGAAGTGGCCAGGGGCCCAGCCCAGTTAAACTGATAAATAATCACGCAGGAAACTGACACAATTCCTAGGAGTCATTCTCTCCAACTAGCCCCATTGCTTAAGAATACTCTCACCCTGTTCTCTCATGTCTAAAGCTACTTGTATTTAGACCAGATCAAGACCCACCATGCATTTAAAGATGCCTGTGACTGCTGGAGTGGAGTCTGCCGGCCTGCACATCTCCATAATTTGTGTTTTCTTCATCTCTTAATGTCTTCTTGTGCTGGCTACATTTCAATGTACATGTAAGAGCTTTATGTCGTATGTATAATATGCACATGCTTGTCTGTGTGTACAGACAAGCCTGTGTGCCCGTGTAGAGGCCAAAGATAAACACAGTCACTGCGCACCTTTTTCGGCCTGTACTCAGAGTCTCTCGCTGGCCTGAAACTGGCCAGGTAGTTCAGGCCAGAGACCTGCATGCCTCTTCCTCCTTAGACTGTGGTCCTCAGTGTGTCACCATATCTGGCTTTCTTCTGTGCAGGCTCAAGGAGCCAACTCAGGTCCTCATGCCTGCACAACGCTTTACCAGTGGAGCTGTCTCCAAGCACAGCTCACATCCTAATGGCACACAGAATAGTGTGATATAGTAAAGGCTTAGGATGTGAACATGAGCCGTTGAAGATGCCCAGCGCTGACTTCAAATCTATCCTTGTGACTTTATCCAGTTTGAAATTTGCATGGGCACCAATTTTTCTCTCCCAGACAAAAGTCACGAAGGATGACTGTAAAAGAAAAATGCAAACAGCGTCAAACAACTTGTGTCTCCAGAGAGCATAAACAGTGTACCGAGTTCATACACGTATCATTAGTAGAAGAATACGGCCTCTCTTCTGTTCTGCATTCCTGGCATAACTGAGTGTACTTAGGGCAGTGGTTCGCACAGTGGGTACTCACAGCTTCACAACATTTTTAATATACAGAATTTAAGGATCTTATTTATTCAGTGCTAGACATAATTACTTAGCTTCACTTTTCAGCAAAATGCTTAGTAGCCAAGATGTGCCTTGAGAACAACAGATTGCTCTATGAGATCATTCCAAGTATCAGCAGAAAGGAGCATAGTTTATAGAGCTTGATGACAGGCAACAGCTATGTCTGGTCTCCAGGATTATAATGGATTGGATCTTTATTCTTTACTTTTTCCTAGATTGTCTTTTTCTCTCCTTACTGAAGAAAAAAAAGGTATATTATTATAATAAAATTAAAAAGACAAATGGTCTATTAAAGGTAAAAGGCTCATTGAGACAATGTAGAGCATGGTTCGGGACTCGTGTTCTTCTTTACGGCTTCCCTAGTTGTCGTCTGCAACGACTAGTCTAGGTTTGACACTACACATGTGCTTTAATAAAAGCTACTGCTACTACCGCTTCTAAATTGCTGGGAGTCAACAAATAAAACGTTTTTAAAAATGGTTAAAGAAATGTGCCCAGATTTTTTGGTTCTGTTGCTCTCCTTGTGGAGCTCCTGTCTCCTCCAGGTCTTACTATCTCCCCCTTCTTTCTTAAGATTCCCTGCACTCTGCCCAAAGTTTGGCTATGAGTCTCAGCATCTGCTGATACCCTGCTTTGATACCCTACTGGATAGAGTCTTTCAGAGACCCTCTGTGGTAGGCTCCTGTCCTTTCCTGTTTTCTCCCTCTTTCGATGTTCATCCCCTTTGCCTTTCTGAGTGATGATTGAGCATCTTAGCCAGAGTCCACCTTCTTGATTAGCTTCCTTAGGTGTACAGATTTTAGTATGTTTATTCAATATTATATGTCTAACATCCACTTATAAGTGAGTATATACTATATGTGTCTTTCTGCTTCTGGGGTACCTCACTCAGGATGATCTTTTCTAGTTCTCACCATTTGCCTGCAAAGTTCCTGATTTCTCTGTTTGTAATAGCTGAGTAGTATTCCATTGTGTAGATGTACCACAATTTCTATATCCATTCCTCCTTTGAGGAAAATCCGGGTTGTTTCCAGCTTCTGGCTATTACAAATAAAGCTGCTACAAACATGGTTGAGCAAATGTCCTTGTTGTATACTTGAGCATATTTTGGATATATGCCTAGGAGTGGAATAGTTGGATCTTGGGGAAACGCTATTCCTAATTGTCTGAGAAAGCATCAGAATGATTTCCAAAGTGGAGTTCCACAAGGAGCATCAGAACCAAAAAATCTGGGCATAGGGTTGTTTTCTTAGACTGATACTCCAACCAAGGACCATGCGAGATAACCTAGAACCTCTGCACAGATGTAGCCCATGGCAGCTCAGTGTCCAAGTGGGTGCCCTAGTAAGGGAAACAGGGACTGTCTCTGACATGAACTCAGTGGTGATTCTTTGATCCCCTCCCCTTGAGGGGGGACCAGCCTTACCAGGCCACAGAGGAGGACAATGCAGCCAGTCCTGATGAGACCTGATAGACTAGGGTCAGAGGGAAAGGGCGGAGGACCTCCCCTATCAGTGGATCAGGGAGGGGCATGAGAGGAGAAGAGGGAGGGAGGCTGGGATTGGGAGGGAATGAGAGAGGGGACTACAGCTAGGATACAAAGTGAATAAACTGTAATTTGTAAAAAATAAAATAAAAATAAATGAATAATTATTAAAAAGGAGATAGCTCAATCAATACAGTAGTTGCCTCATAAAAACAAGAACCTATGTTCAATCCCCCAAGTCCACATTAATAAAGAAAATATCAGATATGGTGATTTATAGTCTTTATCCTTGGGCAGATAGGGGCCAATGAACCCCTGGAGCTCTCCAGCCAGCCATCCTAGCCTATTTGGTGACCTTCAGGCCTGCCAGGTCCCAAAATGTGGACAGCATTGTCCTCTGGCCTCTTCATTTAATGCACATATGCATCATGCATACATGCACACATACAGTTGTATATACATGGCTATTTAGACACACACAAACATCCACACATATGCACAAGGATCAAGAAAAGAAGGAAGGAAGGAAGGAAGGAAAAAAGAAAGAAAGAGAAAGGGGGAAGAGAAGGATGGAGGGAGGGAGGAAGAGAAGGGGAAGATTAAAAAAGGAAGAAAAAAAGGAGTCTGAACATTACTACCCACCCCAAATCTTACACCCAGGTCTCCTCCTTCTTCATGTACTATGAGCATGACTTATCACACAGACTACGTGTCTAATATTCTCTTGTGGGCCAACCCCATGTGTGCTTCTTGTGGTTACTATTCCTCTATTGAAATAAGAAACAAAGAACGTTTTTAAAGTTCACTGCTTCTCTTTGGGGTAGGAGTCATTGCATCCCCACTCTGTCCAATCAGCCCATTGTGCAACTAAACAAAAGGACCAGGGTTCACATCCACAATGAAGGCAGAGGGCCACTCACTGGCCAGGCTTAGTGGGCATTTATAAGCTCAACTCTCTAAACTGAAGGTCGAGGGGTCACACACTTCTTCATTGGTCCACTCTTCTGCTTAGATGGGCAAAATCTACTTCACTTTTAACAATAAAAACAGTCTACTTTAAGAGCTGGCATAGCCTGTGGGTCTGTAAAGTTCAAAGAAAGGCCCTGAAAATATGTGATCCAAGTCAGCCTCGATAATCATGGCGCTCTCCACCCTAACAGAGGAAAGAACGTTTAAATGGCCTGGACTCTGTTTTCATGCTTACAAGATGGGCAGTCTGGTGACCTTTGTCTTTTCCGATCCTTCAAACTCAAGAACACTGGAGTGCCAGGTCAATTACACTCTTCCCTGAGAAGCTTTCAGAAATACTGTTGTCGCTATGTCAGATCAAGTGCAGAGGAGCGGAAATATGACTTGGGAGTCTCAAAAGGCATTAGACAGCAAGTTAGGCAGAAATTAAATTCCATTTGCCGTGATTCCATAGGACACCCTGAGAGAGCAGAGGTATTCAATTCTCTTTATTAGTGCTGGATTTATGGTTCAAAATGAAGGTTAAATTAAAAAGAAAATATCAGAGTTGATGTTCTTAATAGCTTTTTAAATTCCAGAGCCGTGGTAATGTGATGATCCAGCGTCCCCAGCTGCGGGGACTCTTGAACTGATCAGGTGAGCCATTGCCACTCAGCCAATACATTTAAAGACACTTTCATTATGCCGCTGCTTCAGAAAACCATAATCACCCTTCTCTATCCAGCTCTCAGGAAGCACCAAAGCCTGAGCTGATCTGGGGAGCTGCACACCTCCAAACCACCTGCAGTTGTGAGCCTTTCCTCCAAATCAGCACTGCCTGAATGTTCTGCAGCTGCCTCCTGACCCCAGAGCCTGATTTCCCCTCATTTTGTTCTTCTGTACCATGCACAGAAAGCCTGAAATCTGGGCAGGAGGCTCAATAAGCAAAATGTTTGTCATGCAAACAGGAAGACTTGAGTGCAGTCCCTAGAACCACCATTCCATTAAAGAAAAGTGCAACAGTTCACACTTGTGATACCAGCACTGGGGAAACGGAAATAAGTGCATTCCAGAACTTGACAAATTGGTGGGTTCAAGCCAGTGAAAGACCGTTTAAAAAAAACAAAACAGGGGAGGGGTGCACATGCGCACACACATGCTTTTTATTATCATTTATTACAATTTATTCACTTTGTATCCCTGCTATGGCCCCCTCCCTCATCTCCTCCCAATTCCTCCCTCCCTCTTCTCCTCCTATACCCCTCCCTAGTCCACTGATAGGGGAGGTCCTTCTCTCTCTCTATTTGACCCTAGCCTATCAGGTCTCATCAAAACTGGCTGGATTGTCATCCTCTGTGGCCTGGCAAGGCTGCAACCCCAGGGGGAGGTGATCAGAGAGCCTGCCACTGAGTTCATGTCAGAGACCGTCCCTGGTCCCCTTACTAAGGAACCCACTTGGAGACTAAGTCTATGGACTGCATCTGAGCTGGGGTTTTAAGTTCTCTCCATGCATTGTCCTTGGTTGGGGTATCATTCTCTTCAGGGCCCCCAAGGCTCAGGTTTTTTGGCTCTGTTGGTCTCCTTGTGGAGCTCCTGTCCCCTCCAGGTCTTTTTATCTCCCCCTTCTTTCGTAAGATTCCCTGCACTCTGACCAAAGTTTGTCTATGAGTCTCTGTTTCTGCTTCGATACCTTTATCAGTAGAGTCTGTCAGAGGCCCTCTATGGAAGGTTCCTGTCGTGTTCCCTCTTTTCCCCTGCTTCTGATGTCTATTGAGCAAAACAAGGGTTTTTAAATATTGGCTTCAGGATAAGCAAAAGGAAGAAAAAATGGTCATGCCAAGAAGGGCCACAGCCATGTGCAGCCAATTCTTTTCATGAACTGCACTGGATACATGATACATGCCCAAGGATAGGACCATTAATAAGGTTGTCATTCCAGGAGCCTACCACAGAGGGCCTCTGAAAGACTCTACCCAGCAGTATGTCAAAGCAGATGTTGAGACTCATAACAAAACTTTGGGGAGAGTACAGGGAATCATTTGAAAGAAGGGAGGGTTAGTAAGACCTGGAGAGGACAGGAGCTCTACAAGAAGAGCAGCAGAACCAAAATATCTGGACACAGGGGTCTTTTCTGAGACTGATACTCCAAACAAGGACCATGAATGGAGAAAACCTAGAACCTCTGCACAGATGTAGCCCATGGAAGCTCAGTATCTAAGTGGATGTCTTTGTGATGGGAATAGAGACTGTCTCTGACATGAACTCAGTAGCTGGCTCTTTGATCACCCCCACCTAAGGGGAAACAGCCTTGCCAGGCCACAGAGGAGGACATTACAGCCAGTCCTGATGAGACCTGGTAAGCTAGGGTCAGATGGAACGGGAGGAGGACCACCCCTATCAGTGGACTTGAAGAGGGGCATGGGAGGAGATGAGGGAGGGAGAGTGGGATTGGGAGGGAATAAGAGAGGGGGCTACAGCTGGGATACAAAGCAAATAAAATGTAATTAATGTTAAAAAAAAAGTTATAATCCTGAACTAAAAATAAAAGTTGTCATTCAGAACATTGCAGAGGCTGCTGCTAACTAGACTATTTCCAAAGCCAGTATCTTCAATGCTTTCCATGCTTATGTGCTGTCCAAGGACCATATAAAGCTGAATGAGTTGTGCTGTCTTTAACAATATAGTCAGGAATAAATAAATATAGTGTAACCAGAAGGACAGAACACCTTCACTGTGATTTTTACCTACAAGCACTGCCTGAGACTTCCACCAAAACTCATGTAGTGAGTTTGCCTCATCAGACAGAAGAAAAAAACACCTGGGATAAATGAAGTAGAAATTATGTAAGAGGAAGGAAGAAAGAAGGTAAGAAAGAAAGAAGCAAGGAAGGAAGGAAGGAAGAAAGAGAGAGAGAGAAAGAAAGAATGAAAGAAACAAAGAAACAAAGAGAAAAAGAAAGAAAACAAGATGGATGACTTCCTGAAGACAACAACTGAGACTGTTCCCTAGACGCCACATAAGTGTGTACACGTGTCAAAAACACACTGGCACATGCATGTGCAGCTATACACACATGAAAAGCAGACATGCAAAAAAATCTTCCTTGATCTCTGCAGTCTACGCAAGCATCACTTTTTGTTTGAATTATCAGGACACTGCATGTCTAAAGGTAACTCACACAAAGTGCACTGTGGGGCTGGGGTCTGCCAGGTTTACTCTTGGGTGTCATTTTATTGCCTCTTCAGAATGATAACATCCACACTGTTCATCAGTAAAGGGAATGAAACAGTACTATAATTTAGTCCCTCTGAGAGCACAGGCTCTGTCCAGGCCTCAGTAGTCATTTTCCCTTCACTCCCTTGTTGCTCATCTCCGCACACATTTTCTTAAACTTCCACAGTGTTCCTGGCAGAAGAGCTGATGTATGGCCAAACCTGGGCCTTTCTCCAAGCCTACGCTTTATGTGCACGCTCGGATCCAGAGAGGCAGTAATATAATAAGTGGGCATGATTTTACCAAATTCCAGCTAATGAGTTGCCATGGTGAGGATGATGTTTTGATATTCCTTTTATTTATGTATGGGTGTGTGTGTGTGTGTGTGCATGTGTGTGTGCAGAGATGAATGTCTGTGCACACTGGGGTCAGAAGACAATATTGGATTCTTCATAGCTGAAGTTGCAGATATCTGTGAGACAGCTGGTTATGTGAGTGATGGGATCTGAAATCTGCTGCTCGTGATTGCACAGCAATCACTCTTAACCCCCAAAGCATCTCTGCAGCCCCGGTGTAGTGGTTTGAGTAGAAAAAGTCTCTCACTGCCTCATGTATTATGTTTGGTTGCATGCTAGCAGACTTTAGAGAATTGCATCAGTCCTGAAGACTCTAACCAGGAAATGACTCAATGCTTGTGAACCTTGATAGGTTCATGAGATAGTACTGTTGAAAGGTGCTAAGAACCAGTGAGTGGTGATTAGCTGGAGAGAGTGATTGCTAGAGACATGCCTTGGACCTGTATCGTCCCCATCGCCATACTCTCTCTCCATTCACTGCTTCCTAACTCTTCTCCACACTCTCTACATCATGATAGACTGACACCTGCAAGAGGAGCAAAATAAGCAACTGCTTCCTTCAAGCTGTCATGTCAGGCATTATGGTCACTATTACGAATAATGTAACTCACACACTAAGTAGATATGTGTTCCCCTTGACACCACAGTGCCAGAGTCAGGTGAGTGGCATGAGGAGCTGGGTCATGCTGTCTCACCAACATTCTCTCTGAACACACTCAGGTAAGAGTGCTGTGCCGGCTGTGCAACCCTGCGTCAGTGTGAGTCACCGCTGCCAGCTTCTTCTACACAGAAATGCCCCATCACAGAGTCAGAAGATCAGCTCTCTTCCACCATATTCAAGGGGGTATAAAACCAAAATCAAGATTTAACTCACCCCTGGCACACAAACCACAAGGGTCTGTTTTAATGAAATTTCTGTTTCATTGGCAGTGGCTAACGGTGACATACCACCCTCGCTCTTGATGTTTGAGGGTCCCGGCTCCTCATCTATCTCAATCAATGGAAATGGATGCTAACCTTTAGATAGTGAAATCTTAACAGCATCAGTGCTAACTTAAATTTAGAAATCATCTCGGCCTGCGGTGATAATTCACTTGCTGTGTAAGTATGAGGATATAAGTTCAAGTCTCAAGGGCCCACATACTAGCCTCACACAGCAGCATGCATCTTAGATCCCAGTGGTCCTGTGGAGGAGACACAGACGAATCCCTGGAAGACGGTGTGTGAGCTAGCCTGGCGTTAACACAAGACAAGAGACACATGGTCTCAAGGACGGAGGCAAGGGTCTACACCTGGGGCTACCCTCCACCTTACAGGCATGCTGTGGCACACATGTGCTCACACTCACACTCTGAACATACCATATACAAAAAAATAAAGAAAAACTGTTGTGTAATTTCTCTACCAAAAGATAAATCAAATAGATACGCCTTGTGTTTTTCCTTAACATAGAATTGGCCAAGTCAGGGTTTTACTTTAACATGTGCAAAGTCAGGAACACTTGTAGCAATTTGGTGCACAGCATTCACCCAAACAAATAAAAATCTTTGTTAAAGGTAATGATTTTTTTAGAATAACCTTGCTTACTTTATTTATAAAGATGTTTACTGCAACTAGATATGGGTGAGAGGGATACACAAACATCTGCTGCCTTTACAGAAAAACAAGACACATGTTACCAGATAAGCAGAGCAAGACAGGGCCAATCACAGTGGGTAACAAAGTTGAAAAACACTAGCCTGCTGGATTTGCCCTTAGCTCCTGGGAAAAGAAAAGAGCTTGACCTGGAATGTGATGGCAGATGCAGCTTCAGCAGTGGAGGAGTTGGGAAAGGTGGAGGCTCTATAAATGGACGATGCTTCTGGAATGCGAGCCACAGGGCAGACAGTGCTGCTTGGAGTTCTGAGCTGAGTTTGCAGATAGGCTTAACCTTGGGAGTGTTATTGTTTGAGTGAGTGTCCCATGCTTTCAAAAGATTATTTAGGCAGCAAGATTGGGAAACTGCAAGAAAGGATTCTTTCTTGAAGTAAATGCTGCATGAGATAGAAGAGCTTAGTTTTCACCCGGCACTGGTATAAGAATCAATTTTCTATCAGTTTTGAAAGAGTGGATTTTTTTAAAGACTAGAACTCGTAAGGGAATAGTATTTCATTTCCCCCATGACATTTTGTGACAATGACTACAAAGCTACCACATACCAAGTAAACATATACACTCAACGATGCTGTCCATGAGGCATAAAAACTGGCTGATTTTGTACACGTAAAAGTCTATGGTTGAAGGCAGTTGACCATGTAGGTCAATAGAAGTTTACTTGTACAGTCTGCAGAAGATATTAGGTTAAATATCCATTTGCTACACACAAAAAAGGTCTATGATGCATAGGTAATGATTATTGATGCCGAGAGGTGGCTTAGAGGATAGGAACACTTGCTGCTTTTTACAGAGGACTAAGTTCATCTCCTAACACCCATGTCGGGCAACTCAAGACCACTTGTAGCTTCAGTTCCAGGGAAGTCAGTGCCCTCTTCTGGCCTCTGTAGTCACATACATGCATGCATACATACATACATACATACATACATACATACATACATACATACACACATGCACACTAAAAAATAGTGATTTTTGTTCAAAAGCAGTTTTATACTTAGAAGCTCATGAATTTGGTAACTAGATTCTTGGTTTATCTGCACAGACACTTTGATGTAGGCACAATGAAAGAAGAAACTGGGGCTAGAAAGATGGCTCCGTCATTAAGAGCACTTGTTATACAATCCTGAAGACTGAACTTCAGATTCAAGTGCCTGTATAAGACAACCCATAAAAGCCTGTAACTCTAACTACAGGGGATCTGATGTTCTTTTCTGTATTCCTCAGGTACATACACACACTCATACAGACATTCACAAAGACATACACACACACACACACACACACACACACAAAGATAAGGGAGGGAAGGAAGGAGGGGAGAAAGAAAAAGAATAAGCCATCTCAGAGTGAGTTGCTGCTTGTCCGAAGTTGGGGTCTAGGAGGCTGTAACCATGACTCATTAACTGATGGGGATTTGTAGGGACTAAAAGCTGAAGGAAGTTCAGATGAGGATACAGAGTAGGAACCTGGTCCTCCTATGGGTTAGTCCCAGGGGAAACGCTTACACTGTTCACACTTCAGCTTCTGTCTCTTTAACATGGAAGATTCCCTTCAGTTCTGCTCCTCATGTGACTTCATCTGAATGTTTCTATCTGCCACGCCCCCTAGGCTATGACAGGCTTTACACATTTTTGTGTCAGTTCCCAGCACTGTGTTAGCACTGTCAAGCACCTGCTAGGAGATATTAAGATTAAATTCTCAGAAATTATAGGTATGACAGAAATTTTTATTTTATTAAATGATTTGTGCCTTTATTAGGACTTGATCTATGCTCAACACTAAAAGTATTTTAAATATATCAGCTTTAACCTTTATGATGATCCCACAGTTAGAAACATTAAAGATAAGACATTGATTTGAAGTTTAAAAAGTTAAGCAAAAAATTTTTCCCTTCTGCCATTGTCAGTGGCCACATTAAGACCCATGGCTGATTTCTAGTTCCCACCATTTGCCTGCAAATTTCATGATTTCCTTGTTTTTCATTGCTGAGTAGTATTCCATTGTGTAAATGTACCACAATTTCTGTATCCATTCCTCAATGGAGGGACATCTGGGTTGTCTCCAGGTTCTGGCTATTACAAACAAAGCTGCTAAGAGCAAATGTCCTTGTTGTGTACTTGAGCCTCTTTTGGATATATGCCTAAGAGTGGTATAGCTGGGTTTTGAGGAATCACTATTCCTAATTATTTGAGAAAGTGCCAGATGGATTTCCAAAGTAGTTGTGCAAGTTTTAATTCCCACCAGCAATGAAAGAGGGTTCCCTTTTCTCCACATCCACTCCAGCATGTGTTGTCACTTGAGTTTTTCATCTTAGCTATTCTGATGGATGTAAGGTGAAATCTCAGGGCCATTTTGATTTGCATTTCCCTGATGACTAAGGACATTGAACATTTCTTTAAGTGTTTCTCTGCCTTGGATATTCCTCTATTGAAAATTCTCTGTTTAGCTCTGTACACCATTTTAAAATTGGATTACTTGGTTTGTTGCTGTTTAACTTCTTGAGTTCTTTATATATTCTGGATATTAGCAGTCTGTCAGATATAGGGTTTCCCTTTCCCAATCTGAAGGCTCTCATTTTGTTTTGATAACAGTGTCCTTTGCTTTACAGAAGCTTTTCAGTTTCATGAAGTCCCATTTATTGATTGCTGATCTTAGAGCCTGTTCTTTTGGTGTTATGTTTAACAAGTTGTCTCCTGTGCCATGAGTTCAAGGCTCTGAGTGAAGTATCCCAGAAGCAGAAGGACACACATGATATATACTCACTTATAAGTGGATATTAGACATATAATATAGGATAATCATACTAAGATCTGTACACCTAAAAAGCTAATCAAGAATGAGGGCCCTGGGTAAGATGTTCAATCCTCATTCAGAAAGGCAAACAGGAGAGACATCGGAAGAGAAAAAAAAAAAAAAAAACAACAGGGAACAGAAACGGATCCTACCACAGAGGGCCTCTGAAAGACTCTAGCCAGCAGAGTATCAAAGCAGATGCTGACACTCATAGCCAAACTTTGTGCAGAGTGCTGGGAATCTTATGAAAAAAGGAGGCGATAGAAAGACCTGGAGGATCTATTTTCATTTTTCTGCATATAGACATCCAGTTGGTCCAGCCCCACTTGTTGAAGATGTTGTCTTTTTTCCATTGAATGGATTTGGCTTCTTTATCAAAAATCAAGTTTCCATAGGTGTGTGGGTTTATTTCTGGGTCTTCTATTTGGTTCCATTGATCCACTAGTTTGTTTCTATGCCAATACCATGCAGTTTTTATAACTATTGCTCTGTAGTACAGGGTGAGATCCGGGATGGAGATACCTCCAGATGATCTATTGTTGTACAGGATCATTTTGGAAATTCTGGGTTTTTTGTTTCTGCATATGAAGTTGAGAATTTTTCTTTCAAGGTCTGTAAAGAATTGTGTTGGTATTTTGATGGGAATTGCATTGAACCTGTAGATTGCTTTTGGCAGAATAGCCATATTCACTATGTTAATCCTGCCAATCCATGAGCACGGGAGATCTTTCCATCTTCTGATATCTTCTTCAATTTCTTTCTTCAGAGACTTGAAGGTTTTCTCAAATAGATCTTTCACTTGCTTGGCTAAAGTCACCCCAAGGTACTTTATGTTATTAGTGGCTATTGTGAAGGGTGTTGTTTCCCTAATTTCTTTCTCAGCCCTTTCGTCTTTAGTGTACAGGAGGGCTTCTGATTATTTTTGAGTTGATTTTGTATCCAGCCACTTTGCTGAAGGTGTTTATCAATTGAAGGAGTTCTCTGGTTGAATTTTTGGGGTCACTCATGTATACTAACATATCATCTGTAAATA
>CM053766.1:50722669-50780915 GCA_028658305.1 Pachyuromys duprasi
GAGTGCAGGGAATCATATGAAAGAAGGGGGAATTAGTATGACCTGGAGAGGTCAGGAGCTCCGCAATGACCAAATATATCAGCACACAAGGGTCTTTTATGACACTGTCTCTCCAATCAAGGACCATGTATGGATATAACATAGAACCCCTGCTTGTATGTAGCAAATGGTAGCTCAATTCCCAAGTGGGTATACTAGTAAGGGGAACAGAAACTATTTTGGACATGAACTCAATGGCTGGCTCTTCAACCTCTCTGTCCCCTGAGGAAGGAGCAGCCTTGCTAGGCCACAGAACAGGACATTGTAGCCATTCCCGAAGAGACCTGATAAGCTAGAGTTAGATGGAAGGGGAGGAGGTCCTCCCCTATCAGTGGACCTGGAAAGGGGCAGGGAGGAGATGAGGGAGGGAAGGGGGAGATAGGGAGGGAATATGGGAGGGGGCTACGGCTGGCTACAAAGTACATAACCTGTGATTAATATAAAATTAAAATTAAAAAAAAGAAAGAGCTGGAGGAGACAGGAGCTCCAAAAGGAGAGCAACATAACCAAAATATCTGGGCAGAGGGGCCTTTTCTGAGACTGATACTCCAATCAAGGACCATTCATGGAGATAACTTAGAACCGCTGTACAGATGTAGCCCATGGCAGCTCAGTGGCCAAGTGAGTTCCCTAGTAATGGGAACAGGGACTGTATCTGACATGAACTCAGTGGCTGGCTCTTAGATCACCTGAGAGAGAAGCAGCCTTACCAGGCCACAGAGGAAGACAATGCAGCCAGTCCTGATGAGACCTGATAGACTAGGATCAGAGCGAAGGGAAGAAGGACCTCTCCTATCAGTGAACTGAGGGAGGGACATAGGAAAAGAAAAGGGAGGGAAGTGAGATTGGGAGGGGACAAGGGAGGGGGCTACAGCTGGGATACAAGGTGAATTAACTGTAATTAATTTAAAAAACAAATTTAAAAAAAAAGACCCATGGCTGAAAATTCATCTCAGTTGGTGAAGAGCTTGTCTAGCCTAGAGGAAGCCCTGTGTTCAGTGGCCAGCACCACATAGAATGGCATGGCGGCCTGCATGTCTTCTCTTCTTCCTCTGTTACCCCTGATCCAGTCCCCCAGCACCATCCCCAGCTCTGGAGCAGAACACCTGCAGCAGCCTTATCTGCCCCGTGTCTGTCTCCACTGGGTCTCACAGATCTGCTCCTTCCTTCCTCCCCCAACTTATTGCTTTCTCCAGGCACCCAGACTCATCAAGAACTCCCTTCCAATCCAGGGCCAGTTCCTGGCAGGGCAACAAGCAGACCAAAGGCAGAGCCACAGCTCCCATTCTGCTCTTACAGATCTCATAACCCCCATCTCGTGCCCAGCTCTGGAGCACAAAATGTGCTACAGTTACCCTGTCCTTTCTAGTCCCACCCCCAATGAATCACGAGAATCTTCTCCAACCTTCTTTCCCCCACTCACCCTAGTATCCCAGCTTTCAACACCAACATGCATTTCCTCTGACCATACCAGCAGTGCAGGCCAGAGAAACAGGTAAACTAACTAAAGACATCATACTTCCTCCTTTCCTCCTTTAAAGAAATCTAGGAAAATACAAACAGTAGAAGGAAATGAACAAAACTGTTTAATAACTGAAAATAGAAATAGAAGAAATAAAGAAAACCCAAAATGAGGTAATTGTGGAATTGAAAAAATTAGGTATATGAGCAGAAACTAACTAGGCAAGCTTCAGCAACAAAACACAAGATGTGGAAAAGAGAATCTCAGGCACTGAAGACATAATAAAAGAAATGTATACATCAGGCAAAGAAAATGTTAAATCTAAAATCCCTTGACAAAAACATGCAGGAAATCTGGGATATTATAAAAAGGCCAAATTGGAGAATAATAGAAATAGAGGAAGAAGAAGAAACCTAAATCAAAGATCCACAAAATACTTTCAACAAAATGATAGAAGAAAAATTTCCTAAAACTAAAAAGATGGCTAAAGGATACACCTATCAGGGTTCAAGAAGCATACCTGACACTAAATCAGACCAGAAAGGAAACAATAATCAAAAGACTAAATGTACAGAACAGAGAAAGAACACTAATACCTTCAGGAAAAAAAGTACCATATTAAGGAAGACATACTAGAATTGCACCTGACTTCTCAATGGAGACTCTAAAAGCCAGTAGATCCTGGACAGATGTGCAGAATACGCTTAAGACATCACAGACATTACATGCCGCAAAATTTTCAATCACCATACATGGAGAAAATAAGACATTCCAAGATAAAAACCAAGTTTCAGCAATGTCTATCTACAAATCCAACCCTACTGAAGGTTAAAGGCTAAAGGGAAAACACAAAAAAAGAAGGAAACTACAACCATGAAAACAAACAAGCAAAGCCAAAAATAAGGAAGAAAAAACATGTGTTTGCATGCACACACACACTACCAATAACAAAAACAACCACAAAATAACAGAAATCAACACTTTTTGGACATTGACAACTCTAAACATCAATGATCACAGACTGATGGAATGAATTTGAAAACAGGATTCATTCTTCTGCTGCATCCAGGAAAAACACTTCAGGATAAAGGATAAAAAGCCAGGTATGGTGGCAAATGCCTTCAATCCCAGCACTCAGGGAAGCAGAGACAGGCAAACTACTGTGAGTTCAAGGCAAACCTGAACTACAAATGACAGCCAATCCTACACAGAGAAACCCTGTCTCAAAAAATATAAACATAAACAAAAAAGGTCAAGGACAGAGATTACCTCTTGAATAAGGTTTGGGAAAAGATATTCCAAGCCAATGGACCTAAGAAACAGACCCAAGCTGTTTTAATATCTAACAAAAATAGACTTCAAAACTAATCAAAAGAGATAGAAAAGAACACTAAATTCTCAGCAAATTAAAAATCCATTAAAATGATATTTCAGTTCATAGCATCTATGCCCCAAACAATCACCCAATTGCACCCAAGTTTGTACCAAAAAAATAATAATAAATAGAAAAGCTTAAGTGACATATTGATCCTCACAAGCCACTCTTACCAATGGAAAGGTCATCCAGACAAAAACTAAACAGAGAACTACTGGAGCTAACAGACATAATAAACCAAATAAATGAACCTAACTTATTTACTTATTTATAGAACATTTCACAAACACACACACACAAACAAACAAAAAAAAAAGCCTTCTCTGCACCTCCTGAAACTTTCTCTAAACCTGAGCACATACTCAGACACAAAGCAAGTCACAACAGATACAACATGTTGTACAACTCTGCTACCTGCTTTTGGATCACTTCCCCCTGGCAGCACTACCTTGCCTGGCCTCAGGGAATGAAGATATGCTCAGTCCAAATGTGATTTGATGTGCTGGTTAATATGGGGAGGAATGCCCCTTTTCTTGGGGGGAAAAGGAGAGGGGAAGGGGGAAGAAAGGAAAGTGGGGGGAACTGGGAGACTGGGAGGGAAGGGTCACTCTCGAGATGTAAAGTAAATAAACTAATATAATTTTAAAAAGAAAATTGAAATAGCTCTCTGAATCCTATCAGATTATCACAGATTAAAGCTGGATAGCAACAACAGAAACAACAGAAAGTATACGGACTCATGGAAATGGAACAACCCTATATTGAATGAAAAATGAGTCAAGACAGAAATTAAAGCCTTTCTAGAACTGAAGGAAAAATAATGCACATCCTGCCCAAACTTTTGAAACACATTGAAAGCAGTTGTAAGAGGCAAATGCATAGCACTAAGTGTTTACACACAAAAAAGGGAAATAGGGCATATCTCGTACTAGAAAATTATTAGCACATTTAAAAGTTCAAGAACAAAAGGAAGAAATCACACTAAAAAAAAGGAGTAGATGGCAAGAAATAATCAAACTCAGGGCTAAAATCAATAAAATAGGAACAAAGAGAATAAGCAAAAAACAACAACAAAAAAGAGTTGATTCTTTGAGAAAAATCAACAAAACTGACAAATGCTTATCCAAACTTACTAAAAGACAAAGAAAGAAGATCCAAATTAATAAATCAGAAATGAAAATGAGTATATAACAACAAACACTGAGAATTATAAGAATATACTTTAAAAACCTCTGTACTCCAGGAAATTGGAAAACCTAGAAGAAATGGATAATTTTGTCAATAAGCACCACTTGACAAAATTAAATCAAGATTAGATAAGCAATTTCAACAGACCTATAACCCCTAGTGAAATAGAAACTGTCATTAAATGTCTCTCTCTCAAAAAAAAAAAAAAAGCTCAAAGCTAGATGGTTTTAGCAAATAATTCTACCAGAATTCAAAGAATGTTTAAGGCCAATACTCCTCAAATTATTCCACCAAATAGAAACAAAGAAACATTGACCAATTCATTTTATAAGGCCACAGTTATTCTAATACTCAAATCTCTAAAGACCCATCAAAGAAAGAGAAGTACAGAACAATCTCCCTAATGAACATACATGGAACAATACACAATAAAATATTTGCAAACTGAACCCAAGAACACACTAAAAAATCATCCACCATGATCAAGTATACTCCATCCAGAGATGCAGGGATGGTTCAAGATACATAAAGCCACCAGTGTAATCCATCATATAAGCAAACTGAAACACAAAATCTACATAATCATCTCATTAGAAGCCTTTGACAAAATCTAACACCCCTTCATAAAACTTCTGTGAGATTAGGGATAAAAGAGACATAACTAACCACCATAAAGACAGTTTTAGCAAGCCTATAGTCAGCATCAAATTAAATGGAGAGAAACTAAAAGCAACGCCACTAAAATCAGGATCAAGACTAGGCTATGCACTCTTCACACCTATTCAACATAGTACTGGAAGTCTTAGCTAGAGCAATAAAACAACCAACCAAAGAAATCAAAGAGATAAAAAAGAAAAGAAAAAAGTCAAAGTATCTTTACCTGCAGATTATATGGTAGCATAAGTGACACAGAAATTCCTCCAGAAAACTCTGCAGCTGATAAACAACTTCAGCAAAGTGGCTGGATACAAAATTGACTCAAAGAAATTAGAAGCCCTCCTGTATACAAAAAACAAACTGGCTGAGAAAGAAATTAGGGAAACAACACCATTCACAATAGTCACAAAAAACATAAAATATCTTTTTGTAACTCTAATCAAGCAAGTGAAAGACTTTAATGAAAGAAACTTCAAGTCCCTGAAAAAAGAAATTGAAGAAGGTATCAGAAGATGGAAAGATTTTCATAGATGTGTAGTATTAACATAGTAAAAATGGCCATCCTACCAAAATCAATCTACAGATTCAATGCAATCTTCACGAAAATTCTAATATAATTCTTCACAGATATTGAAAGGACAACAGCTTCCTAAAACCAAAAACAAAACAGGATGGCTAAAACAATCCTGAATAATAAAAGAAATGGAGTTCTCAGCATTCCCAATCTCAAATTGTACTACAAAGCTATAGTAATAAAAATGGCATTGTATTGGCACAAAAACAGAAATTTTGATCAATTTAATCAAAATGAAGACACAGACACAAATCAACAAACCTATGGACACTTTTTTTTAATATAAAATAACCAGAAATACACACTGGAAAAAAGATAGTATCCTCCAAAAAAAACTGGTGCTGGTCAAACTGAATGTCTACGTGTAGAAGAATTCAAATAGATCCATACTCAACACCCTACAAATATCTCAAGTCCTAATGCCTCAAAGACCTCAACATAAAACCAGATACACTGACTCTGATAAAAGAGAAAGTGGGAATAGCCTTGAGCTCATTAACACTGAAGACTTCATGAGCAGAACATTGATAGCATAGGCACTAAGATCAACAATAGATAAATGGGGTCTCATGAAACTGAAAAGGTCTGTAACGGCACTGTCATTTGGACAAAGAGGTAGCCTACAGAATGGAGAAGATTTTTACCAACTCCACATCTGATAGAGGACTAACATCCAAAATACATGAAGAACTCAAGAAACTATATATCAGAAAACCAAATAATACAATTATTGGGGTACACATCTAAACAAATAATTCTCAATAGAGAAAACTCAAATAGCTGAAGAATACTTAAAGAAATGTTGAACATCCTTAGCCATCAAGTAAATGCAAGTCAAAACTCCATTTCACACCCGTCAGAATAGTTAAGATCAGTAACACGAGTGACAAATAATTCTGACAAGGATGTGGAATAAAGTGAACTCTCATCCATTGTTGGTGGAAGTGAAAATTTGTAGAGCCAGTCTGGAAATAACAATTGTGGTTTGTCAGAAAGTTGAAAATTAATCTACCTCGTGATTCAGCTATATAATTCTTGAACATATGCACAAAGGACATTTCATCCTATCACAGGGACACTTGGTCAACCATATTTATTGCTGCTCTATTGATAATTCCTACAAATTGAAACAACCTATATGTCCCTCAACAGAAAAATGGATAGAGAAAATGTGGTACATTTACACACTTGAGTATTACTCCACTGTTAAAAAGTGAAAAGTGACATCAGGAAATTTGCAGACAAATGGATAGAACTAGAAAAAAAATCATCTTAAGTTAGGTAGCACAGATCCAGAAATATAAATATGGTATGTGTTCACTTATATGTAGATATTAGCCATTAAATAAATGATAACCAACCTACAATCTGAAGACCCAGAGAGGTTAGGTATAGAAAGGACTAGGAAAAAAACATATGGACCTCCCTGATGATCCATGCGTAAGAAACAGATTTTTTCAGGTGGTCTGTGGGTGAGTAGGAGTGAGAACAGGAGGTTCAAGGAAGGAAGGAAGGGAGAGAAAGTAATGAAGGAAGGAATGTGGGGAGAGACAGCTGGAATTGAGGGGCATTTGAAGGGTTGAGATGGAAACCTCAGGCAATACAAACATCCTAAAATATATGAAGGTGATCTTAATGAGGTCTCCTAATAATGGAGGTGACGGTGTCCTAACTGACATTTTCTTGTCACCAAGTAAAGCTTCCAATAAAGGTACTAGGCTGCATTCATTTGAGTTGTTATCCAGAGGGGTACCATGAACATCCTCAAACAGCCCAGGCTGTTGCTAAGACAAAAGGTTGCTCTCCATAAACTGACAGCAGGGACATTTGCCAAAGACAACACCCACACAACTCACTGAACATGGAGAAGTCAAGCTGAGCCTATGGGGAGCCTTCACCCTACATTCTAGCACCTTTGATATGGGAAGACACTCTGCAGGTTACCAAAAGAGAATTGTAAATGCCAATCCAGCTCCAAAACCTTTTGATCTACCACCTGACCTTCCCACAAAATATATTAAGGTGATGATGACATAAAATTTGTGAAAGTAACCAAGCAATGTCTGACTTGAGTTAAGGCCACACATGAAACCCATACCGAACATTGCTTGGGTGACCAAGAACTTGAGTTTAGATAGCACAAAAACCTAGGGTAAAGCCAAATACTACTAGTCTTTAAAAAAACAGAATAAAATTACTTTTAATGATATTCTATACTCGGTGCCTTATTCAGTCATTGTTAGAGAAGCTTCGTTCGTTCTGGAACAAACCAAAACAGGTGCAAAGACCTACAGCCCGGCATTCTTCAGAGAGAGAGAGAGAGTCCTTGGAACACACAGCCTTAAATGGGATGGGATGCCTCCATCAAATCCCTCCCCTCAGAGCTCAGGGAAGCCCACAAAAGAGGAGGTGGAAACAGTATAAGATGTGGAGAAGATGTATGAGACCAGGATAGCAAAGATCTCTGAATTAACTAAGCAAAGCTCATGTGAACTCACAGAGAGTGAAGAAGCAAAAGCAGGGTCTATATGGCTCTGTGCCAGGTCCTCTTTGTGTAGATCATGGCTTCCAATGGTGTTTTGATGGGACTTCTGAGTACATGATCCAGTGGGTCTTTGATTCTTGGCCTGCTTTTTGGGCTCTTTTCTTTCTGTTGGGTTGCCTTGTCCACCCTCAATGGATTAGTTTTATTTTATCTCATTATATTTCATTTTGTCATGTTTGGTTGTTATCTTTTAGAAACTTGCTCTTTTTCTAATGAGACACAGAAAGTGATTGATCCAGAGTGGAGGGTGGGTCTGGGAGAGAGGAACTATGAGTAGTGACAAGATGGGAAACTATAATCAGGATACATTGTATGAGAAAAAGGACATGTTTCTTAATTTTAAAAAAATGAAAAAATGTCATGGTGGCACACATCCATGATCCCAGCACTCAAGTGGAAACAGAAGATTAGGAGTTGACAGTCATAAAATATTCAAGAGCATCCTTGCTAGAGATAATATCAAGAAAGGAAAAATGAAGAGAAAAAGGAAGGAGACAGTGGGAGGGAAGAAGAGGAAGAGAAAAGGGAAGCAAAGAGGCAAGCAGGAAAGAAAAACTAGAATCCAGGCATCTCTACACAACTGCCTCCCTGCAGATGGAAAGCAAAAGCAGCAACTCCTCTGTTATAATGGGTGATGTCAACACATGGTGTCTCCACATGCCCAGAAGGGTCCACCTTAAAGCGCTGTTCACTGGAACTTGCTGAAATATTTGCACAGCATCTGTGAGCCTCCAGAGTAGAGCCAAGGGTCAGTTTTTTCATCTTCAGCTGCCAGTGTGTTTTTAAAAGACATGAAATGAGAATAGAATTTTGGGAATTCCCTGGCCACATGCCCTCCACATTTCTCCATGTGACAAGCTTCAGTAAGTTATTTGTGCAGATTTTGGGAGCTGGCAGTCATTTCATGGCTAGGCATTATTGTGTCAGGGAAACCCACTGCTCAACACAACACATTATCAATGTCATCTTCTCAGGGTCTGAAACTCCCCAGCTCACAGCCTAACCGTCAAGGTTCCTGAAGAAACATAATTAAAATGTCATTCCTGGACCCTCTTTCCCTCTTTTCATTTGAGTTTTACCACCTTATGCCAGTCCCAGAGAAATGTTGAAGTCTGAAAAAGATAATTCACTTATTCCCAATTTCTGCATAAATATAAATGAGAATTTTAAGTCAGGGTCAACTTAATACTACTAATAAAAAATTCCATTCTCTCAGTATCCAGCAAAAATCTCACGAGCTTTCCCAACTTAGTAGTAAAGATCTCAGAAATATCTCAGAAATCCATATGCCTCCAGAAAGACTTCATTGTTACCAAGCCTACAAGGCCACCTAGAATCCATGCAAGTCACAACATATGTGAGAGACGTTATTTCAAGTTATTTTCCTACTCATGATACATAACTAGCTTATCCAAGTAAAGAATGACAGTTGGGTCACATCTGTCTGACAACTACAGCTACTTTCTTATCTGTTACCTCTCCATAATTCCCTTCAATACCTAAAATTATTTGTTATGTGTTTTTTTTGTATAACTGTAACTTCTATATTGTTATTTGTTGTTCACTAATTGGCATTGCCCTGAAATTTTCTAGTGTTGTTCTTTTTCTATCAGATGCACAACTTTTAAAACACAAAATTTTTTTTAATTTTACATATATATATATATATATATATGTGTGTGTGTGTGTGTGTGTGTGTGTGTTTTACCTCCCTGTGTGTTCTATATAGCATTTGTTTGCAATATCTATGAAGGCCAGAAAAGGCCATCAGATCCCCGGGAACTGGATTACAAACCATTATGCCCCACCACATGGTGCTGGGAATTTGAACCTGGGTCCTTTGAAAAGCAGCTACTGTTCTTAACTCTGAGACACCTCTCCAGCCTACCCCCATCCTCCATGCCACTTTTTCTTTGATAACAGATCTCGGATTTAGTTTTTAAGTCATTACTTCCCCCTGGTGCATTAAACTCTGTTGTGTATGGCCATGGTCCTCTTGAAGTGTCTGCAGGAGACCTGCACAAGATTAGGCCCATTAATTTTCCACCATAGATAGATAGTGGAGAGAGACTCAGGGCCACTTACTTCCTGAAAGACTTATAGACATTTAATGGCTGCTAGTGACAAGGGCCCACAAGACCCTTCCTCCCCAACAATACATGACAATTAGCAGCTGTTAGGATATGCTTTTTTACCTTTAGTGTGTAGCCTCCCAGAAGATGCCTTTGCTCCCAAAAGTGACCTCTCCCCTCCACTTCTGTAAGTGAAATGAAGAAAAACACGCTGGCTCTATAAGCTACACGTAGGAAGCATCATTTGCTTCTGTCACTAGTGCTTTATCTCAGGTGTGTCCCCTCTTACTCACAGCTCTTCAGGAAAAGTCCACACAACAATCCTAGAAAGGATACTAAGCTTCTGGGACCTTAGCTTCATTATCCTTATAATGAAGATATTGGATACACTTGTGGGTGATGCTGTGAAGACAAAGTGAAATAATGTAATGTAAGAATACTTCACAGAGCATCAGAAATATTGTTATCTCAGGAAATCAGCTTTTCCCCACTTAAACCCATAATGTTTCTCCATTTCCCCTTCATTTAAATCTAGCAAGTTAAAAAAAACAAAAACAAAGTGACATATCTGGGGTTATAGCTCAATGCAGAGAACATGCTAAGCGTACAGAAGGCACTGGGTTCAATCCCCGGTGTCAAAAGTTAAGTAACAAAGGCAGCATCAGGTAAAGGCTGATTAATTCTCTTCTCTTGTTTTTCTCTTTCCCGTCTTCATTTTACATTTGAAGATCCTCTATCACATACCTGTCAGGCTCCATTTTGTGCAATAACTTAGACTGGTGATTTTCTCAATAATCATGTCAAAATATGAATGAATAACTGTCATGATTCTGTTTGTTGAGAGACTTAAATAAAATGTCACCTGAAAATACAAAGTCACTTTTCATATCTTCTTATGAATGATATACTAAAGATGATAAAGTTTCAGGTGACATGTATGGAAAATGAATGCAGAATTGTTCACCTTAATTCACTCCTTCCTGCAAGAGAAATCACTAAGCAAAGTACTTTTTTTAAAAACTGAGCTGGGGTAGATGGGAAAGAGAGCGTCCCTTTTCTGAAAAAAAAAAGAGGAAAGGGAAGGAGGAGGGGGGAGGGAGGGTGACACTGGGAGGAGAGAAGGGATAGGGCTACAACAAGGATGTAAAGTGAATTTAAAAAATCAAATGATTCAACATAAAAAGAAAAGGGACGTAATATTTTGAATACAGTTGCAAATCTGCATGATTATATTCTTTAAAAAAAAGGGCTGAAGAGATGGCTCAGAAGTTCTCTACCTGTTCCTCCTACAAAGGACCCAGGTTTAATTCTTAGCTCCCACATAGTGGCTCACAAACAAAGGTATGTCTAGTCCCAAGGATCAGCACTGCTTCTGGCCTCTGTAGGTACTAGGTATGCATATGGGACACAGACATACATGCAAGCAAAACATTCATATACATAAAATAATAACAAAAATGAGAAATATATTCAGAAGACAATCTTGATTTCAAGTTTAATAATGGAAGGAATGGTAGAATAAAGCAGGAGGGACTGGGTTTCTTCCTGGGATTTGGCTCTGCTTCTACAGTAAAGCAACATTACAATTTTTAGGAAATCATTAATTCTGATGAATCTCATGTTAGAAGTTCTGTCCAGCTATTCCACAATGCCTATGGGCCAAATTTTGCATGTTAGCCTCTTACTTGCTGTTTTAAATACAGATTTATTGAAAAAGAGAAAATACTGGGATAAATGACTAAAATTGGTGTAGGCTTAGATTTTTCACCACATCTATCTACTTTATTTAGGGTTCTTAAACACCTTAACCTCACTTCAAATCCCCAACCTTAGGTAGAAGATTATTACAGAAAAGGGCTATAGACCTCTTTTATCAACTTCCTGCTGATTAGGGTCAATGGGTCTTTAGGAGCTTACCAAACTCAGTCACCAGGATACCAGTAGTCCAGTTCAAAGATCAACACCAAGAAGGAACACAAAGTGAGCAAAGGCAGCAAGACTGGACTGGATTCTCCGGAATGTTTCTCTCTGGGAAGTCAAGAAGCAGAAAGATCAGCTCAACAATGTCAATCCAAAAAGTGATGTTTCAATGTACATAGGACTCTATATTAATCTCCTCTCCTCAGAGTCCACCCACTGATGTTCTCAGCAGGCCAAGTCACGTGGCTCATATGAGAGAACAAAACATCACATGCCCTCTAACAAGCAAAACATCATGTGCCCAGCTTGCAGCAAAACATCACATGACAAAACTGAGTCTTCAAGGAAACCAGAAATTTCCACTTTAAATTGGGGTGGGGGGTAGGCATTTCATGAGCAAGGAGGAAACCTATTCCAATGGAAACTCCATGGAATCTACAATGGTAACCCAAGCAAAGACTCTTAGGAATGGGAGACAGAACTGGCCATTTTCTGTAGCAGGCAAGATCTCAAGCAGAAATTTTAGGACACCAATCTAGCCACAAAACCTTTGACCTACGCTTTATCCTGCCTAGAGTGTCCTGGGACGAGAACCGAGCAGAATCATCATTGAAGAGACCAAAGATATTTCATCCAGCAACTGATGGAAGCAGATGCAGCGTCCCACAGCCAAACACTAGCCAGTACTTCTGGAGTCCTGCAGAGGAGGAGAAAGAAGGATTGGGAGAACCAGAGGGGTCAGGAAACACAGGCAACAGAACCAACTGACCGCGACTTCCAGAGATCAGAAAGCCTATAGGGGCCTTTTCTAGGCCTTCTGCATATATGTAATGACTGAGGAGCTTGGTGTTCTTGGGGGATTCCTAAATGTGGAAGCAGAGATTTTACCCCTGACTCTTCTGCATTCTTGTGGAACCCTTTTTCTCCTACTGGGTTGCCTCACCCAGCCTTGATATGTGTCTGGTCTTACTGTATCTTGTTATCTAGTGTTTGTTTGATGTCCGTGGGAGGCCTGCTCTTTTCTAAGGGAAGGCAGGGGGAGATGGATCTGGGAAAAAGGAGAAGTGGGGCAAGAGACTGGGGGAAGGGGAGAAAAAAGAAACTGTGACAGGGATGTAATATATAACAAGAATTTAAAACAGGGGAGATGTAAACACACACACAAAGATATACCGAAACACAGCCATGTCCATTCATTACATAGTTTCCATGGCTTTTATTATAACTACAATGATGAGGATGAATAGTTAGAACAAACCTAGACAGCCCACAAGATAAAAAAGTGTTCAGAATCCACACCTTACAGAAATTTCTCACTTTGATGAATTTCCATATGGCAATATCATTTCTTCCATCTACATCTTGTTTTTGAAACAACTTGTACCAAGGTCATGAAGTTTTCTCCTATGTTTTTCTCTAGACATTTTCAAGTTTTTGTTTTTTATCTTGGTGGTGTCCTCTTCATTATGTGCCTCTTACCTTCTGCACATAATTTCTGTCCTTTAAATCTACCCTACCCTAAACAAGGTCATAAAGAGAGGGTTTGTTGCACTCTGGGCCCCTTGCATGGTTAGAAAAGGAGAAAAGCCAAAACAATCATTGGATGTGGCAGAGACTGACAAGTCTAAAGCAGTGTGGGACTGGAAACAAACAAAGGGAAAGAAAGAAGAGGAGATATCTAAGAGGCTCATCTGTCATTACCCGTTCTTGCTAAGGGGGTTTGGAGAGACAGCTTCAAACATTAAGAAGGGTGGGTCCTGAAGAAGGGAGATAGTGTTTGAGCTTGAAGGAAAAGGTTAAGGAAGGGTCTGTGAAGCAGGTTCCTTTGTAGACTGAATCTTTACTTCAGCGACCCCTGCTTCACAGACAGTAGACACTTTCTTCACTGTGAGCAGTGTGTGAAGGGAAGCCTTCTTCGTATTGCTCCTGACTCAGAGTGGCATTTGCAGGGGGAATGATGCTGTCAACAGAAATAGGTCATCCTTGGCTCAGACATGAATTCACCTCTGGATCAAGAATAAAAATGACATCAGGGAGTTCAGAAGGCACCAGGCGCTTCTTTTGCCCAGTTCTCCTATCCCAGCTTTTGAGACATTTGCGACTATTACCAGGACCCAGCCCAGATATTACATTAGTGTCTTGTCACCCTGAGTGGCATTTCTTGATTGTTTACTGATATAGACTCTATTTTGCTGTTACTGCTGTTGTTTTATTTTTCTTTTATTTCCTTTTTTCTGACTGGAGGCAGAAAGTATAGAAGCCAAGTACGTTCATTTATGTGAGTCAAGTTATGTGTTTGACATTTCTAGTCTTTAATTAAAATACAGAAATAAACCATTGGACCCTTACTTATAAGAGAAAACGTAAGTCAGTCATGGTGGCTTACATACATAATACTAGCACTCAGAAGGCTCGGACAGGAGGATGGCCGTGAGTCTGAAGCCAGCCTGGACTGAATAGTGCACAGTGAATTCCAGACAAACCTAGACTACAGAATGAGACTTTCAAAAGTGAAAGAAGAGAAATATAGTAGAAGAGAATAATTTGGGAGGGGGAGGAAAATATCTACTTGAGATAAACTAGGAATAGAAAACAATGTAGAGCCCTGTGACAAAAAGAAATTATTTATGTATGAAAAGTCATAATATCACTCATTAGTTTATATTGTCTATGTACGCTACATTAATTTTTTAAAAAGAAAGCATAAATTAGTGTCAAAAAAGATTTTTGAAACAATCACTTCCCTTATTTCATAAGAAAGCTACTAGTTATTGTCTAGTCTTACAGCATTCAGAATATCTCTAAGTCCAGATTAATGATGTTTGTCCTTCATTTGAAAAGCCTACCTAAGCCGAAAATGGCAAAGAGGACAAAAAAAGGAAAGAGGCAATGTAATTTGACAGAACTGGCTGAATTTCACAACTAGTAATCTGTGTGTATGTGTCTCTCTCTTCCCTCTCCTCTCTCACACATGTGAAAGAGAGAGAGCATAACCTGAACAGAAATGTGTTCCCTATTAAACACTGATGAAGAAAAGTGACATTGTTCCAACACAAGCACAATTCAAAAGGGAGGAAGCTTACTCCACATTACCATTTCTCCATGGATGAAATAAACATTTAGTGTGTGAATGATAATGACATAATGAAAAGCAAACAGACAAATAAAAACTTCAAAGACATCCTTTCTAGTTTTACAAGAGGAAGGTTGTGTGGCTAATTTGACATGCAATGAAGATATCAGGAAGTCAGTATTTTCTAAACTTCAACTCAGAAAACTTCAGACATGAAATATGTAAAAAGAAACCTCACTAAAGTGTTTAATTGAGACCTTTCATTTTGATCAGAAAACATCCTCTTGGTTGCAGCAATAAAATATTCACAAGCATTGGGAAACTTAGTATTCAGTGGCTGATTTTTAACTAGTTAGCACTTTGGAGAGGTGTTCTTGGCACAACACCACCTTCTCCTGGATACCAAGCATTTACACATACCCTCAAAGGAAGTGGCCCCCAAGTGTGCACTATGAACTTTCCAGCACTCATCACAGGAAGCACAATGACATGTGCTGAGCAGGGCCCAAGGCAATGCCACTCTCCACTGTTAGGAGTGAACATAAGCTCACCACAAGAAGAGGCCAGGTAGGTTCAATATCTGAACTTGCCAAAACAGACCAGTCAAGCTATCAGGCCATTCTGACAAACTGGATGAAAAACTTCCATCTTCAAGGAGAAAGAAGAATCAAGACACAGAGAGAACGAAGGGCAGGCTAACCTGTGAGGCACAGGAGACAGGAGTGTTACAGCCCTAAAAGTTCCTGCCCTAGTGTTCACCTTTCTAAGGGGTCAGGCACAGTGTTGTCTTCTAAGTGGGAGCTCTCCAGAGATCTGTGACTCTACTAGGAACTTCAAACATCAGAAAGTCATTGCCCCACAGTTACAGAGATTGGAACTCAGCAATGAGTCTTGCTGAGCTACCACTGTGTGGCCAAGGCCTCCTGGAAGCTGCAGCAGATATTCAGTCTACCACCATGAACAAAGCTGTTCCACCACGCCTCCCACTGTATCATGTACCATGAAACCATGAGCCAAAGCAAACAATTCCTTCTTCGGGGAATTGATGTCAGAAATGGTGATCACAGCACTGTAAAGTAACGAACACAGAGCATGAACCCCTTCTTCAAGCCTCAGCTTCGTATCATGCTGCTGTTCTACGCTCTCTCCAATACCAAATTTGCCATTTTCCTTTTCTTGGCATCTGCCTCTTTAGAAGACTGTCCTTGTTCTACAAGCCAGACTAAGAGTAAAGAGTCCTGGGTTCAAGTTCCTATCTACTCACTAGCTAGATGTGAAATACTGGCAAGGAGCATGTTATCTCTCTCACTCTCTCCCTGTTTAAATAATGTGTAAGGCTGTGGGAAATGAAGTAAATGGCTTAGTTTAAGCATGCGATCACTCATGATTATCTGAAATTGATCTTAATGAATCATATTCTCAACTTATATAGACTATAAGTATCTACTAGAAAGAAGCAGGAGCCTGCTGAATGACACAGCTCCTCTCACATGAGAGAAAATCCCAGTAATAACTAAGCCAGATGGAATTGTACCCTTTTAGGGACTAGAAACTTTGATGTTCTTATAATAATAATGAGTTTAGCATGTGGTGGAAACAAGATTTTTAAATAACATCTCAAAAATGATCTTTTTTGCTTTTAAAAATAATCTAGCAAACCTAGTTGCTAAATATTCAAATATGGATGAGTTCTTTTTGGCCATTACAATATTTTGAATAAGAATGGCCCACCTGTAGGCTCACATGTTTGAATACTTAGTCTCCAGTTGGTAGAAATACTTGGGATGAATTAGAAGGTGTGGCCTTGTTGGAGGATGTGTGTCATCGGCGCTGGGCTCTTAGCTTGCGAAAGGCCACACAATTACTGGCCAGCTATCTGGCTTGTGGTTGTCTCAACATGGAACCTCTCAGCTACTGCTACAGTGCCATGCCTGCCTGGCTGCTGCCCTGCTCTCCACCATAACGGTCAAAGACTCACCCTATGGAACTATAAGCAAGCCCTCAATAAATGCTTCTACAAGTTGCCCTAGGCATGGTGTTTCTTCTCAATAGAAAATCAACTGAGATGCTCATTTCAATTACATGAAAAAAACGTGTTGTTGATAAGGAAACATCAAATAAAGCTCTACTAATAGTCGTGCAGAACAGTTTCAGTCATTTGATAAGAATCTCATGTAGGAACAGGGTTTCACAAAGTAGCCCAGAGTAACCTCTAACTCAGAATCCTCTTGTCTCATCCTCCTGTGAGCTGGGATTATACGCATGTGCCACCGTGATAGGCTGGAGTGATTGTTTTAATATGTGTTTCTTTCATTAATGTTCCACATCTGTTCTAAAGATCACACAATGAAAAGAATGACAGCTGAAGCAATAATTTTCCTGGAATAATCAAGCTCATTTGGAAAGTCAGGTTTAATGCCTGCAGCTGGGATGCAAAAGGCATTATGGGGAGAAAAGCTACAAGTGCATAACTGTCAGCAGGAGAACCCTTAGAAAAGACAGCATCTTCCTCTCACAGCCGAGCTCTCCAGTAAATGAAATGTTGTGCTCTAAACTGAATTACTTCAAATCTATTTGTGAAACTCAGTTGGAGACATGCTTCTTATATAAACAACGGCTGGAGATAAATCTGCCGAAACCTGCATGCAGATTTGTAATTTTAGTTTTGAAACACTTTTAGATCCAGAACTGGATTCTAAAGAAGGCATGTTATGTTAGACCTCCAAATTCCTGGATACATTACTGGATGCATCTTAAGTCTTAATAGTTTATTTACTAATGGTCTCCTGGACAGACAGAAATTATACTCATTTCTCTGAATGATCCCCCAGTAACCAACTTAGGTGAAGAGGATTTGGGCTGCTACAGAGTAGAAATGGGCAATGAGGAAACAAGAATAAGCTGCCAATATTCTTCAATATTAAAGACAACAATATTAAAGGCACAGAAAGTCTTTCCTCTAGGGATTAAGCTTCATTCACACTTGAAACAGAAAAAAGGCCTTCCTGGCTTTTGCACACTCAGGGGAAGGGAATCATTCAGGAGTTAACTGAGCTTTTAAGCTTTTTATGTTGAGGGCTGGAGAGCTGCCTCAGTAGATAAAGCATTTGCTGTGCAAAGGTTGAAGACCTGAGTTTTACTCTCTTGGCCTCTCCCCAGGATTCCTATGGAGAGATGAGGTGACAGGGCAGAATTTCTTGAGCACTCATGGCAGTGAGCTTGGTGCACACAGTGGCAAATAACACAGGAACCCTGTCTCAAACGAAGTAGAAGGATATGACCAACAACTGAAGTTGTTCTCTGGATGCCCATACTCACACCACATCCACAAGTTAATTAGGTAAAGTATCAACATGAAAAGGCACATGAAGTATAAATCATTTATTCATTTCTATTCATGTCATAAAGAAAAGTATGGGAATTGTAGTGGGACTAGTTGATTCCTCAGAATTGGAAAGGTCTATAGGATAAGACAATCATTCTTCACTCTCTTGATACATTCCTGAAAGGAAATTCCAAGGCCACCAGAGTGATTTTTTTTCCACATCTCCAAGATTCATCAACCTATCATTGGTTGATTGATGTAAATCAACAAGGTCAAGAATGAACCCACAAACCTCTGACTATTGTTAAATTGTAGGTAGGCATGTTTCCATTGTAGGATAGTTCTATCTGTTTTGGTCTTTATCTGGGAGATAAAGAGACACGTGGTATCAGCCACGTAATCCGAAGAATTGACAAATAGGATTCAAATAAGTTAAACAGATTTTTACACAGCAAGGTGTAGAGAAAGGCTTACAGAATGAGTGAAAATGTTGGCAACTATACATCCAACATAATGTTAATATCTAGAAGGTATAAAGAACTCCAGAAACTGAATACTAAAGGGTCATCAAATCAACAGATGTGTGTTCAAGTTTGCTTTCTTTTGCTGTGACAAAAAAATACTATAACCAAAAGAAATGTGGGGAGGAGAGGGGTCATCTCATCTCACATTAGCAGGTCACAACCTCTGTGAAAAATTAGGACAGAAATTTAAGAAAGGAGCTTGAAGCAGAAACCTGAATAAAATAAATAAATAAAGAGATGGAGGAACACTGCTTGCTGCCTTTCTTATACAGCTTATGTCCACCTGCCCACCTGCCCAGAAATGGTGCTGCCCACCATGAGAGATCATCTGTCAAGACAATTCCCCACAGAAATGTCGTTAGGCCAGTCTAATGGTGGTAAGTCTTCAGATGAGGCTTCTTCTTTCTGGGTGACTCTAGTTTGTGTCATGGTAAAAAACTAAGCAGATTAATGGGGGAAATCAAGTGGCCCTTCTAAGCACTGGTTTTCATTTTAAGCTATATACACAAGTTGTTATAGTTCATTTTCATTGTCATTTTAACAATACCTAGAGATCCCTGGGCATGCCTTTAAAGATGTTTCCAGAAAGAGTTAACTGAGTCGGTAAGGGCTGACTTCAGAGTAGGCAACACCTTCCAGCCTAAAAGCAGCCTAGGTATAAATACTTCCCAGGGAAAAATCAGTATTGTCTGCCTGCTTTTGCTTCTTCCTGAGCAACTGTGTCTGTCCATCCATCACCATGAACCCCCCACGACTGGCACCACTACCACTGCCAGCATCTTCTGCTGAGATCAGATGCCAGCTTCCTCAGCCCTTCCTGTGTGTACTGAGACCAGAGATTCTCCAGAAACCCTCCAGGGCTTCAGGGCTTCAGATTGTGACTGCTGAGGCATCCAGATTCATGAGCTAAGCACCTACCAAGTCCTGTTCTTTCCGCATCCTCAGCATGCAGATAGCCAATTTTGGATTATACAGCCTCTACCACACAAGCCAACTAATATAGTATGTGTGTGTACGTGTGTCTATGTGTCTGTGTATCTGCGTGCCTGTCTGTTTGTGTCTACGCATGAGTGAGTGTGTGATTGTATGAGTGTGAATGTGTGTGTATGAGTGCGTGTGTATGTGTGTGAGTATGTATGTGAATGGGTGTGTATGTGAGTGGGTGTGTGTAAGCGTAATTATGTGTATGAGTGAGTGTTCTGTGTCTGTGTGAATGTGTGTGTGTTCACTATAGTTCTAAAGGTATTATAAAAATAAAATGACTTGAATATGGGAATCATTCCTAATTAATTCAGCACTCGGAACATATTAGTTAAAGAAAATTGAAGATTTTGAGAGTTAATTCCCAAACACCCACATCTTCCAGATATATCTACTTTTTTCTCTTGTTTCTACTTCTTTTCACTCAAGGCACAACACATGCTAACACCCAGTGGAGCATTTCACTGAAGGAGATTCTAGAAGACAGAACATATTAAAGGCAAAGTAGGAACATGAGGATATTAAGTTGCTTGGACTTTCCTTTGCTCCTGCTGCAGATCATAAGGATCATCTTACATTAGTTACTTTCCTAAAAGTCACAAAGTTAATTGTCATAAAATGGCTCTTAAACTGATGAGGCATGTTCTCATAAGTTTTCTGGAAAGAATGCACTGTTCCAAGTTGACTTATGATTTTGCAGGAGGGCATGAATATTAACAAGGAATGTCACTATTTAAAGAAATCCTTCTAAATCTGAGAAAGATAAATGGATCAAAGCTATTAAAAAAACTTTCAAAGCAGCTGAAAATATCAAAGTCACTAGCTTGAGATGAGAAAATTTAAAAGCAGACTTTCCTTCGGAGGTAGGGTCAGGGCTATCATGACAGAAAGAACATTGAAGCAGCAGCCAACCCTCAAGGTCTAGCCAAGGCTTAGCCATTTACTCTCCTGGCCTGAAACAAGTCTCCTGACTGTACCTAGCCCCAATTCTCTGAGTAAATTAGATGGATGTAAATTCCTTTTCAATTGTAACATTCCATGTCTATCATTATTTTAAATTGTTATTATAACCTAAATTTCATTTACAATTCTGCCTTCTCTAAAACCAGAAAATTGTGAGTTGGTCCTGCGATGTAATTATTTGCATTCCACTTGACTGAAATGGATTTTAACCTCAAAATGAAATGCTTTTATTGCCTAACCCCTGACATGGAGTGCAGTAAAATTTCTCATCAGACTGCCAATGAACTGAGCACACACCTAGTCTATCCCCTGAAGACATATTTATCACTGGATACTAATTTCATCATTCAATCGAAAATAGCATGAATTGAAGCAGTAAGTAAATGCATTCTGCTCCAGCTGTAGGGCAACCTTAGCTGAGGCTCCAGGCAGAGCTGCAGGCTTCCAGGCTATGACATCACTGTGATATTATTAATCAATTTATCTCACACACAACCAGCACATTTTCCTATGAATTTGTCTAAGCCACCACAGTACCTCGCCCTGCTTCAACCAAAAGGCAGCACATTCATCTTTTCTGCCCCCTTTTCTCCTCTCTGGAGAAAACCTGGCAGGCAAGCAAAACGGAAAACTTGATTTCTCTGACTAATCTTTCTTAGGCTCTATTGCTTTCTCTTTAAAGAGGGATCATCAATATCTGTTGTTTGCATTCAGCTAAACACATGTCAACCACGTTTTTGCCATTAAATATCTTAGCAAGGTTTTCACTCAGCATTGATACCTAAAAGCTATGTACACTGACAGTTTATATTTACCTTTTCCAGCAATTTCGTTCATATTCTAATAGCAGGATAGTCCTCCAATGCACAGGGCCATTTGTTATGCTCAATTTTACCAATGCCAAGTCTTCCCTGCCTCCAAAGGCACTGCAGGTGTGTTGCTGTGCCACACGTGTGTCAGTGGGTGGCGAGGAGGAGAGAAGCCATGTGCTCAGTGTTATAACCTGTGAACATCTGAATGATTAGTAGCCTAGCATTCTCTGGAAAAATTGATCCATTAGTCTGGTGCCCACAAGGCCCAGACAGGCTCCCAGGACAGGGTGCAAGCTGGAGATTAGTGGGAGTGAGCCAGAGCAGACAACCCTTGCAAGAGGCCACATAGGCAGGCAGGGTGAGAAGCAAGGAGGGGAAGACCACCAAAAAGGCACCATGAGGCCTGGACAGGCACCACACAGCCCTGGGGTGGGGCAGGTCATGCCTGAGATGACCCCAGCCTGGGGCCATAATATACAAGAAGGACATAGCACTCCTAAAACAACCCCAGATACTCCAAGAGCCCAGAAACCACTAAGAGGAGCAAGTAAGTGGAGGGGAAATGGAAGAAAAAGAGAAGGCCACATCTGGGTCCAGGGCCGTGCAGCAGCAGTCTGTTACCACCAAAGGCCAGGCACACATGCCTGGTCTAAGCTGCAGCCCAGGGATGTGTCAGTGACTGAGGGCTGTGCAGAACACTCCCCACCTCTCACCTGGGCAGTGTAGAAGAGCTGGCCCTGTGGGCATGAAATCAAGAAAACTAAACCCACCCCAAGCTAGCTGCAGTACTTGGAAGAGCAAGCCTGCCCCTTACCTGGGCAGCACAGTAGAGCTGACCCTGGTGGGCTAGTCCTGAGCACATGAGCATGGGAGACATGGCCTCGTCACTTGTTTGCCGTTGTGGTAACAAGGGTGAGGAAGAGATCTCCCCTCTGTCACCCCTTGCCACCTACAGCAGGCAGGAGAACTGGTCCTAGGGTCATGAAAGCAGGCGAACTGGTCCACCCCCTCACCCGCTGCAGCACTTGGGAGAGCAGGCCTTGCACCTCACCTGGGCAGCATAGTAGATCCGGACCTAGATGTGAGAATTGCAGGTGAGCTGGCCCCGCCTCGCCTCTTGTCTGCTGGGAGGTGGCAAGGATGGCTGGGAGACACTCTCCTCTCCTCCCTCATTTCTTTCCACCTACAGCGGGTGGAAAAGCTGACGCCAGGGTCAATAGAGTAGGGGAACTGGCTATGTCCCTTGCTGACTGCAGTACTCAAGATAGCAGGCCCTGCACCTCTCCTGAGTAGCAGGGCAGAGCTGGCCCTGGTTGTGGTAGTTGCTGATGAGCCGCCCTGAGGAATTGAGAGGGGAGCTGGCTTGCTCTCCAGCCCAAACACTTCCCAGGTCCAGGTCCAGGACTTTGAAGTGGCCCACCCAAACATCTTCCCCATGGATGAACCACTAGAGTGCATGAAACTACAGAATCTGCATGACACAGAACAACAACAGGGTATCTGAGAGGAGTCCCAGTGAAGTTCCAGTATTGACAGAGTAGCAGAAGCCAGAGGCCTCATGCCAGACCAAGGACATTTGCAATGTAATGAACATTTGCAAGCAAAGGCATGTGGACAAAAGGGTACAGTGTGGGACACACTGTGACACACTATAGCTTACAAAAGGAAATATTTTTCTCTGTGGAGGTGGGGAGATTGCAAGGGTAGAGGACAGATATGAAGAGAGGTGGAGATGAGTAGGATTGATATGCATGATGTGAATGAAATTCACAAAGAACCAATAAAAAATTAAAAATAATATAGATATCCATTCCTCAACTGAGGTACATCTGGGTTGTTTCCAGATTCTGGCTATTACAAATAAAGCTGCTATGAACATGGTTGAGCAAATTGATACAGAAATTGTGGTACATTTTCACAATGGAATACTACTCAGCTATTAAAAACAAAGAAATCAGGAACTTTGCAGGCAAATGGTGGGAACTAGAAAAGATCATCCTGAGTTGAGGTATTCCAGAAGCAGAAAAACACATGGTATCTACTCACTTATAAGTTGATATTAGACATGCAATATAGGATAAACATACTAAAATCTGTACACCTAAAGAAGCTAAGCAAGAAGGAGGACCCTGGATAAGATGATCACGTCTCACTCAGAAAGGCAAAAGGGACGGTGCCTTCTCCATCAGAAGAAGGAGAAAACAGGGAACAGGACAAAAGCCCTCTTTCACAGAGGGCCTGTGAAAGACTCTACCCAGCAGGGTATCAAAGCAGATGCTAAGACTCATAGCCAAACTTTGGGCAGAGTGCAGGGAATCTTATGAAAGGGGGAGATAGAAAGACCTGGAGGGGACAGGAACTCCACAAGGAGAGCAACAGAACTAAAAAAAAAATCTGGGTAAAGGGGTCTTTTCTGAGACTGATACTCCAACCAAGGACCATTCATGGATATAACCTAGAACCCCTGCACAGATGTAGCCCATGACAACTCAGTCTCCAAGTGGGTTCACTAGTAAGGGGAACAGGGACTGTCTCTGACATGAACTCAGTGGCTGGCTCTTTGATCACCTGCCCCTGAGGGGAGACCAGCCTTACCAGGCCACAGAGGAGGACAATGCAGCCAGCCCTGATGAGACCTGATAGGCTTTGGTCAGAGGGTAGGGGAGGAGGACCTCTCCTATCAGTGGACTTGGGGAGGGGCATGGGAGGAGATGAGGGAAGAAGGATGGGATTGGGAGGGGCCAGAGGAGGGGGCTACAACTAGGATACACAGTGAATAAACTATAATTAATAAAACAATAAATTTTTAAAAATAAAAATAAACTAGATAAATAGAAATTAACGTTGTCAACTTAAAAAAAAAAAAGATCACCAAATCTCTACCATGTCATCTTATTCAATAATGAATAAGATAAAGGTCAGAGCTTGGAACTATGGGGTGGGTTAGTGAGTAAAGGAACTTGTTGCCAAGCTTTAAAGCCTGAGTTGAATCCTCAGGACCCATGACCCACATCATATAAGGAAAGAACAGATTCCTGTAAGTTGTCCTCTAATCTCTACCCATAAGCTGTGGCATGTACCCATACACACACACACACATTAAATGAATGTAACACAAAAACCAATTTAAGATACAGTTTCAATTTTCATCATATTTCTAGGTAGAGTTTAATTTTTTATTTAAAAGTTCCTGTGTTTTCTGGAAGACTAACTCAAAAGTCTAACTCTATACTGCTGTTGATGGTCTGAGGGTAACTAAGTTGTAGATAGAATTTCAATCAGATAAACTGGAAAGATATCTTCTGACTACAAATGGAGGCAAATTAGAAAAAAGGAAAAGAAATGTCAGAATTCCTCTGGAATTTTGGGGGGATTGAGGTGGAGGAAAGTTCATGAGAGACTAGGTGTTGAACCCAATGGTTCTCTTTTATTTGCTTTTTCCATTTTTCATGTTTTCTTCTTATATAATATACGTGTACCTATGTGCATATTATATACATATATATGAACATCCATGTTCAGAGTACACATGCATGTTCTTACACAGAAATTCGTAGGCCCAAACTTGATGTCAAGAAAGCATCACTCGTCTCTTATTCACTGGCACAGGGCCTCTCAATCAACCCACTGTCTCCTCCTCCCATGGCTGAAATTATAGGCAGCCTCCCAACTACTAGGCACTCACATGGGTTCTGGAGTTCTGAGCTACAGTCCACGTGCTTGCACAGCAAGGGCTTTAACTGCTGAACCATCTCCCCAGCCTTACATCCATTAATGTCTTAGAAAGATGCACCTGAATTTCAAGTGAGGGGGAAAAACAAGCCACATATCTGCGACATGGAAGTCCCTGAGGAGAGGAGTAGAGAGATCAGAAGGGTACATGTGGTAAAATAAGGGAAGCTTAAAAAGTGAAAAAAGGAAATAAGATGGCATCCTTCACCTACTCTACACTGGGATTCTGACTATTTTGTTGTGTGTAGGTGTTAGCCTTAAAAAGATGAAAACGGCTAGACAGGAGGACACTGAAGGAGCCTGAGCTCTTGAGACTGAAAAGGAGAATGTGAAAAGGGAGTGAAGAGACAGTGAAGACATTCGACAGAGCCATTGCATGACAAGAAGCAGTGAGGAAAATGTTTGCTTATGGCTGACTATTCTGTTTCACCAGGCAAGTTCCAGAACCACTCGTCAAAGGAGGAAATAGAGTGCTCTAGTCACATGTGGGTCCATCTACAGCACATCTACAGCAAAACACATTCCCTCTGTTTTATTAGCCTTATAGAATATGACTATAGCCTAACAACAGAGGGAAGCTGAGACATGTGGCTCTGAGAGGAAAGCTACGAATGAGAGCCTGAAGATGTGCTGAGGAGGCTGTGAGCTGATGGAGAAAAGTCAGCTCAGTGGAAGAAAACAGGCATCTCTGGCTAAGGAAGGTCAAGGATCAAGTCAGGGCAGCTTGACATTGAGCCTGAGGGAAGCAGCTACAGAGGCTCTGGGAGCCCAAAAACCACAGTAAGGCGAGGTTGTTAAGTGCTTTTAAGTAAGGACAGTGACGCTGATCAGATTTTGCAATGATTCCTTCATGTGGTTCATAGGTAAATGAAAAAAGAGTCTTCATATACAAGGAGTACTCTCAAAGATGACTTAGCAAGGAGCAATGCTTTGAGGTGTAAACGGAAATGATTGATACGGAACTACAATTTTATGAAGACCAGTAAAAGACACCCTAGCTTCTTTAGCAATAAAATAATCAAATCCTTTGGCAACATAAGCTAAAACTGGAAAGAGCCCTCCATTGTGTGCTCTACCTCCTCAAGCTTCCTCTTCCTCTTTCTCCTCTGCCCTGGCTATTGCTGCACTGAGCTCCCTGCAGTTCCACCATCAGTTCCCATCAGCCTCTCTCTCTTTTGGATATTTGTCCCTGCCTTTGATCTCTACCTGGGTAGTGCTTATGAACAGATCCTTCAAACTAAATCCCTTCTTTCAGGAAATATTGCTGAATCTTTACAAGTTAAGTCAATACCCAAGAGTATGTCTATATGTGAATTGATTGTTTCCAAACTGAGAGCATGCCACATCCACCTTCCAAATGCCATTCAGCCAGCAGCTTCAAGCAAGATGAAGCAAGTCAAACTGAAGAAGAACAAATCACCAGAAGTCAAGGAGGTCTGGGATAAGTTGGGGAATAAAATTTACTTCTCTGAACCAGGGCATAGTGGTGCACACCTGTAATCCCAACGCTCGGAGAGGTAGATGCAGGCAGATCTCTGTGAGCTCAAGGTCATTCTGGTCTACAAAGCAAGTCCAGGACAGCCAAGGCTGTACAGAGAAACCCTGTCTTGAAAAAAAAATTACTTTTCTGTCATTCAGAGAAATGATCCGGCTTGTTGTGAGAACATAGTCCTCTGGATTTTGCAAAGTATGGAGAGGTAACAATAGTGCTGTTGGTGGCTTCCAGCAAGCCTCTTCTGTGCTTAACAAGAGAATTTGCTGGTAATCCTTTCCATCCCTTCTAAAACAAATTGATTTACAAAGTAGAAATCCAGTTGGTCATGTGATTGACTTTGTTTGGAGATTCCCAGTAGACTGAAATGATTTTTAAGGAGAGGTAGATGCAGGCAGATCTTTCTGAGTTCAAGGCCTGCCAGGTATACAAAGTGAGTCCAGGACAGTGAAGGCCACACAGAGAAACTCCATCTCAAAAATAAAAATAAAGAATAAAGTGCAGTGAGGCTGCTTGAGCTGAACAAAGTCTGAGATAATGCTGAGAACCTGCCTCCCTTTAGTAGTCACACTGGAATCTCAGAAATAGTGTTTTCTCCCAGCTGTCGGATGTGGACCTGGTCTTTCTCATCACCACATTGTTTTATTTTCAAGCCACATCGTATAATCACGCAAGTTAAAAACATAGACTAACACTAATAATAGTGTAACCGTTTTTAGCAAACCCTTACACTTCCTTAAAGAAACTGGAGGCCATAGGGGAAGCAGGCTCTGTAGCACTTCATAATAACAGACTAAAGAGTGCAACCAGAGAGACAGAGATTGCCGCTGCATTAAAAATTCAGTTCCAGGGCTAGGAGATTTTTACTACAGTTCCTTAACTCACTCCTCAGTGATTGAAATGTGAAGACCAACGGTTGGCACAAATGGTGTAATTCTCACCCTGCTCTGGAAATTAACCATCTCAAAGCTGATAAAGCCCATAACTTAACACATAGGGCAAATCACTAAAGCACGGAGCCAGGGAGGTACTAATCTTCCTTCTGCATGGGAACTTGAACTGACTCCTGACAGCAAAATCAATGGAAGAGATTTACCCTTGGGACAACTTCTGAGAAGCAGTGTAATCCAGAGATAAGGGAATGGATGTGAAGAGCCACCAACCCGCCACTAGCTTCTCATAGCCTGAGCCTGCAGGTGTAAGCATCCCCCCAAGATTCTACTGAACCCCAGATAGTTGGAAGTTAAGAAACCTTTCCCCACACTGATGGAATCTTGTCATCTGAAACACTTGAGATCAAGTACATTAACTACCCTGGGTCCTAGGGGCAGCCACAGACCTGTAGAAAACAACCTTTGCTTTACCAGGTGTCAACAAGATGCTTTGAGCTACCATCTCCTCAATATCTGACAAGTTTGTAAGTGCCCATGACTTCTTTAAATGAGCTGTCTGCTTTGAACTCACAAGGGTTCCAGAAATCCAATATTTTATTTAATCTGAAGAAATTTCCATTAAAAGCAAATAACCGTGCGTTGCTTCGACTCATGCAAAATATAGTTATAGCTTTCTTGCCCTGCTACTGCCTACTCTGTCTTGAGACATTGCCACCATTATCCACTCAACAGGATGTACTGGGATGCAGGGGGGAAAAAAGACAAATATTTGTCAGTGGGAATTACTGCTTTACAGTTCAGCAGCCGGATAGCCATGGCAGATATTCAACCTCCTAAGCTGAAGTTTCCTTACCTGCATCTTATACTGACTATCCCTAAAGGCTGCTGCCAAGATTTATTGGGACAATATAAAAAAGATATCCCGTATCAGCTATGGCACACAAAATATAAACATAACTCTCCTGCACACCTTTATGCTTTCTTTTTTTCATTTTCCTGTGTGTGTATATGCAGTTTGCATGTATATATGCACTTTTTACATGTGTTTGGGCACATGTGTGTAAATGCATATAGAAGGTTGATGTTGGAAATCACCCTCCATCACTCTTCACTTACTGATTGAGGCAGGGTCTCTCCATCAAATACAGAGCTCACCGATGTGACTTGCCTTGCTAGGGGAACTGCTCTGGGGTCACCTCTCTCTACCTTCACAGGCTGGCACTGTATGTAGGCCACCACATCCTCAAGGCATTTACATGGGTCTCATGAGGGCAAGCACTTTAACCACTGAGCCATCTTCAGGTGCTCCCTGTGTGCTTCTTCTCATGAAGGTTTGGTCCACATATTGAACAATTATGTCTCTTTCTAGTGTTATAGTAACATCAGGAAATCATGCCTGCCTCGGTGTGAAATGTTTAAACAGCCCACTAATCACAAACACTTCCCCAAACCTTGGTCTTCTCATCCTGCATTTCTCTGCCTAGGTCTACTCCTACTGATTCTATCCTGCCCTCAAGCCAAACAAATTTCAAAATTGATCCACTTATGAAGGAAGAGTTTTGATGCATTTGTTAGAGGTTATGATATCCTGAGTTAAGTTATGGCTCTCCTATAAAAATTGACATTTATAAAGGTTGTGCACATTTATAGAAAGTTCAATCGATTACCAGGTTTCAAACCACAAAGAACTGGAACATTCCCTGGCACTCCTGGGAATGTCACCATTCTGCCAAGCAATGGTCAGATCTTACACCAACACACAAACCTCAAGGGCTGTGGATGATCTGGTAATCTGTGCAGTAAGGGGTTTTGAGCTTGGACGAGAAAGGACAATTTCAGGGAGAAAGGAAGGCAGTTAGAAAACACCTGCGTGTGAATCAGAAGTCCAGGGAGGAAAATCGCTGGCATGCTTCCTATTAAGTTGTAGCAGTGCTTTGGGGCTAAAACATAATTATCTTTGGATTAAATTACTGGAAAATTGGCCTCTTTGAAGTCAAGGAAACTGAAAACAACTTTACAGAACGCTAAAATATAAAAATCTAGACATTGAAAAAAAATGTTTAAATGTTACCTAGTCATCCAAACTCAAGTGCCTGCACTAACTTGCTAAGAAATGATGCCTCAGTTTGGAAAGACTACAATACCTAGAAAGTAAGTTACATGGGCTCCAGGTCAGATGACTCTGGACACTAGAAAGTTGTCATGTATCTAAGTAGAGGTGGTAATCATAATTGAGAACTGAGGCAGCCATCAATATGTAAATATGTCTTTTCTCTCAGTTGTGCTTCTTAGACTTTATGGAAATAAATAAATTCATATATGTACAGGTGACATGAAAGTACAAGTGAGTTGGTCTAAAGGAATGGGTGAGATTATCAGGACAACAGGAGAGATGGTGAGAGCCTATAGTATGTTTTCTTATGAAATCTTTGAAGACATTTTTAATTTTTGTTTTACATTTACTTATTTTTTATGAGGAACACAGGTATCTTGATGCATGTGTGGAGGTCTGAAGACAACTTTCAGGAGTCAGTTCTCTCCTCCTACTATGTGGGTCCCGTGGAATAGGATAACTCAGGTTATCATGCCTAGCAGCACTGAGCCCTCTCACCAGGCCCTCTATAGGCAATTTCTTAAAAACAATAAAAGTATGTTCCAAATATAAGAAAAATATTAAGTCCATCCATATCTTCAGGCAAAGTTTCATTCCTGAAAATGGTAGTCCTGGTTGAAATGCTACTTCTCCAGGCTTCACAGAAGGTCTGATTACATACTTCTGTGGGCAAGCCTTTCAGAAAAGGATTACCACAGTATCTCAGCTTTCTCATTTTAACACTGAGGTGGGTAATCTTCATTACCAACTTGAGAAGAACCGTCCAGAAGGAAGACATCAGGGTGCGGGTGAGGACGTTTCTAGAGAGGTGTAACTGCAGAGGGAAGGTCCAGCCTAAGTGTGGGCAGTGCCGTCCTGAGGCCCAGGTCCTGGGATGAGTGAAGTGGAAAATGAGCTGAGCACCAACATCCTTCCTGACTGCAGGTACCAACTGAGCAGTTCCCCAAACCCCTGAAGCCTTGACCACTGATGAACTGCGTAACCTTGAACTATATATAGTGAGAACAAACCCTTCCTCCCTTCCTTTACAAAGCGGCTTTTATCACTGTTTATTACAGTAATGAACAAGTAGCTAGCGCAGACTCTTAATTCCTGCATAGGTTCTTTACACAGTATAGCTTATCTCTCTTTCACAAATCTATGAAAAAATTGAAAACTGTATCATAGAAGCAGCAGCAGAGAATGCAGATCTTGAGGGATTTGCTACGTGTAATAAAGTACTGATTAACAGAAAAGGTATATATGATGGCGCAGTCCTGCACACAGAGAAGATCCCACTGACAATTCAACACAATTTCTCTATTGTATTCGAGCAAGATAAAGAGTGAAGGCAGAATGGCAACCCCTGAGAAAAAGGTCCTTTCTGTAAGAGCAACAATCAATAAATGGGACCTCATGAAACTGAAAAGCTTCTGTAAAGCAAAGGACACTGTCATCAGAACAAAACAACAGCCTACAGACTGTGAAAGGATCTTCACCAATCCTAAATTTGACAGAGTCCTAATACCCAGAATATATAAAGAACTCAAGAAGTTAAACAGCAACAAATCAAGTAATACAATTAACAAAATAGGCCACAGAACTAAATAGAGACTTCTCAATAGAGGAATATTGAATGACAGAGAAGCACTTAAAGAAATGCTCAACATCCTTATTCATCAGGGAAATGCAAATCAAAACAACTCTGAGATTTCACCTTAAACCCATCAGAATGGCTAAGACCCAAAACTCAAGGGATAACACATGCTGGAGAGGATGTGGAGAAAGGGGTATCCTCCTACATTGCTGGTGGGAATGTAAACTTGTACAACCACTTTGGAAATCAATCTAGCACTTTCTCAGACAATTAGGATAGTGCTACCTCAAGATCCAGTTACACCACTCCTAGGCATATATCCAAAATATGTTTAAGTATATAACAAGGACATTTGCTCAAACATGTTTGTGGTAGCTTTATTTGTAATAGCCCAAATCTGGAAACAACCCAGATGCCCCTCATGGAGGAATGGATACAGAAATTGTGGTAAATTTACACAATGGAATACTACTCAGCTATTAAAAACAAAGAAATCAGGAACGTTGCAGGCAAATGGTGAGAACTAGAAAAGATCATCCTGAGTGAGTTATTCCAGAAGCAGAAAAACACACATAGTATATACTCACTTATAAGTGGATATTAGACATACAATATAGGATAAACATGCTAAAATCTGTATACCTGAAGAAGCTAAGCAAGAAGGAGGATCCTGGGTAAGATGCTCAATCCTCACTCAGAAAGACAAATGGGATGGACATCGGAAGAGAGAGAAGACAGGGAACAAGACAAAAGCCTACCACAGAGGGCCTCTGAAAGACTCTACCCAGCAGGGTATCAAAGCAGATGCTGAGACTCATAGCTAAGCTTTGGGCAGAGTGCAGGGAATCTTATGAAACAAGGGGGAGATAGAAAGACCTGGAGAGGACAGAAACTCCACAAGGAGAGCAACAGAACCAAAAAATTCTGGGTAAAGGGGTCTCTTCTGAGACTGATACTCCAGCCAAGGACTATTCATGGAGATAACCTAGAACCCCTGCTTAGATGTAGCCTATGACAGCTCAGTGTCCAAGTGGGTTCCCTAGTAATGAGAATAGGGAGTGTCTCTGAAATGAACTCAGTGGCTGGCTTTTTGACCACCTGCCCTTGATGGGGAGCAGCTTTACCAGGCCACAGAGGTAAACAATGCAGCCAGTCCTGTGAGATTTGATAGGCTAAGGTCAGAGGGAAGAGGAGGAGGACCTCCTCTATCAGTGGACTTGGAGAGGGGCATGGGAGGTGATGAGGAGTAAGGGTAGCATTGGGAAGGGACAAGGGAGAGGGTTACAGCTGGGATACAAAGTGAATAAACTGTAATGAATAAAACATAAATAAATTAAAAAAAAAGAAGTGTAGGAGTTTGAAATGTTTGCCACCACATCTGTCTACCCGGCCCCCTGTAGATTTTGGGGATTGAACTTGGGTCCCAGGCTTTTATGAGTAGGGCCTTACCCACCAATTCTTTTTAATGGCCCCATCCTTTATTTTTCTATTCCAAAAACTCCTCTAAGAAAAAATATACTGTTCTTAGGTAAGTTTAGAACTGACCAACAGTATTATGAGGCTTTCAAAGCAAAGGGGCTGCAATTCAATGTTATATGAATACATAGGGGAGTCCAGAAAGGCACTGCTCACGGTCCCTTCTTTCTCTTCTTCATCGGACCACTTTAAATGGTTTAGGTTCACTCAAATGCCAAGGAATGAACAAGCCGAACTATATTTGTAAGAATGCCTCAAGCCTTGCTGGCATGTTTACTTAAGATGGAAGGCCAAGAGGGTTTGAAGTGGTGGCTCAGTGGGTAAAGGGCTTGCAACATATATGTAATGACCTAAGTTTGGATCCCCAGTACTTATGAAACCTGGACATGGTAGTACCATCCATTAGTCTATCTCTGCGCTGGCTCTGCTCTGTGCATATAGCTTTCCTGGACAGTTCTGCTGAGGAGGAGATGCCACAGTCCTGGTATCTCCATCATCTTCAGGTCACAGCATTGTCAGGCACCACTGTAACTGAGGCGTCAACCTTCAGAGCTTTTTAGCACTCGTTGCAGGCCTCACATTGGCTGACCTCAGCAGCTCTCTCAAACCGCATCTTGCACGCCTACAATATCATGAAGACAATATAGTCCTGCTGCCAGCTCAGGATGGAGCTTGCCTCTTTAGTGTGCTGACCCTGGGGAAACACTTTTCCAGGCAGTTAGTTTTGAGCAGAGAACTCCTTCAGGGCCATTCTCAGTTTCTACTCTCCTTTCCCAAGTGAATTGGCATTTGAGGGTGTGAAGGCTAGCCCCCAGAGCCCCTGTCCTGTTGCACGGAGTGCAGAATAAAATGTTCCTTAATACCATTAATTTAACAATCACAGAGGCGTTGACTGCATTCTCCTTTTCTGAAACTTAAAATTTTGCTTGCATACTTTTCCTCACCTATCTCCACATTTTTTTGATTGTCCTGCTCTATGCTTTTTGTCTCTTACCAAGGACCTGGATGCTAACAGCGAGCAGTAAACTGACATCTGAGTACTATCCTTCTTGAAATCTTCTTTAAAAATTAGTTGATATATTTTAAATTCAACTTTGCTCAACTTCTCAAGGTGCTAGCAGAATGTAGCCAGATTCTTTTCCACGTGAATGGTCCCTATCCAAGGACCTGAGAGAGCCCTGTTCCCTTCTGAAACTCTGTGAGCTCGGCCTTAATGTCTGCCTTTCTCTCCATGTTTTTTGTTCTTCTAGGTTCCCACCAGAATTGTCCAGTAAGCTCTGCCTGAGGTATTCAAGAGATTTTTTTAGTCTAAAGTTCTAAACTCTTCCACGTTCCTTTCACAAACCAATGCCAAAGGCCTAAAAACAGCATGGTCCAGTTTATCACAGCCATGCCCCCCCCCGAAAATATTCTACATTATTTACGCCTCTCATTTCTGAGACAGAAATACCTGGGAAAGTCAACCTAAAGAAGAAAAGTTTTAGTTTGGCTCACAGTCACAGGAAGCAGTCCAGCACATGGGCCAGGGCACAGCAGCAGGAGTTTGAGGCAGCATTGTGTCTGCAGGCCAGAAAATGGGAGAGCTGAACACTGGCGCTTAGCTTGCTTGCTGCTCCTGAACACTGGCACTTAGCTTGCTTGCTGCTCCCTCTCTTCCTTTTTTACATCCTGGAGCCCCGCCCCATGGTCTGATTATGCTTACTTTTAGAGAGGTTCTTCTCATATCTGTTAATTTCATCTAGAAACTGTCCCACAGACACATCCCGGAAGCTAGTCTCCTTCAAGATTCTAGATCCTCTCAAGACGACAATCAATATTAAACATCACACATAAAATTTCTCTCACCTTTCATGAGGCTTAAAGAATATTGTATTCATTTTTGTATTTTCTATTGCCACAGCCTACATTAGTCTGTTCTCTTTAATGCACAATTGCTTTTGTCACCTTTTCTAACAAAAAGTTTGTTCTTCTTAGAGAGACTGTCATCATTTCCTGCCAGAGCATTAACAGTCATTATTAAATTATATAATTATTTTGCCACATATTCAAATCTCTCTGCGGCTCGTTCCATTTCCCATATTCTAAAAACATTGAAGACCATAAGTTTGGCTTTTGGCAGCATTGATGACTTTCCATGTAAAATCCATAAGCATTTCCTATTGTTGCCTGAATTTTTTTTTTAAGTTATGGCCTATATTAGTTTCCCTGTCTCTCTTCTTCTGCTTTGTAGTCAATTCAAATCTCATTTGCATAATCATGAGCAGTGTCCCCATCCTAGCCAAATTCTTGGATCCGAAGTAATGATTCAGCATTGTATTTTAGCAATGTCATTTACCTTCCCTTCTAATATACCTCATTGTTTTATCTTTTCAATGGCAGAATACTTCTCTAGCATGTGCAAGGTTCTGAGTGCTACCATGAGCATCACATAACAAAACTAAAGCAGTTTACTAAAAAATACGTATACCATACACTCTGGTAACAGTTACAGTTATAGTGATGGGGGCAGAGATGATATCCACACTTTTTTCTGTATTTTTGTGTTGTTTTTTTCAACACAGGGTTTTTGTGTGGCCCTAGCTAACCTGGAAATCACTCTGTAGATGAGGCTGGCCTCAAATTCATAGATCTACCTGCCTCTGCCTCTCTGCCTCTCTCTCTGCCTCTCTGCCTCTCTCTCTGCCTCTCTGCCTCTCTCTCTGCCTCTCTGCCTCTGATCCCTGCCCCCTGCCCCCGCCTCTGCCACGCTGGCATTAAAGGCATGCATGACCACCACCCAGCTTACCCTCACTTTTAAAGACATGAAATCGAATAAGACAGCAGATCATTTCAATGTTTGTCTAAGGTTCCCTTCCTCGGACAGAAATATGTACCATATAATTCTACAACTTGTAGAACTTCTTTATCATTATTTTCTGTAAATCTTCTCTGGTAGGCACAGCCTCTCATAATTCATCAGAATAACACAAAGACTGATGGCATTTGACATATTCATGACAACTCTATGCCATATCTCATCTGCCTGCTCCAGGAAAACACAGTGCTCTCCAATTCACTATGTCACAGCTGCATACTCCATTCCACACATATTCTATGACTCTGTGACCCAAACTGCACACATGGCCATCACGCCCCTCTCCCCCCAGCCCCATGACCTTGCTATAGACTTAGCCACATATTTTACGTAGTGATAATTCAGTGGTGGGTAAGTTGTTATTTGTTCACAAGGTCCAAATCCTTCTTTCAAGTAAAGGCTGCATACCTACATTGTAACCCAAGCTAAAATATATATTTCTTGCTTTCTCTTATGTGCAAACCTTCCATTCATAGAATTTTCCTTCACTCTTCATCAAAAATACTTTCTCTTTCTGAATGTTATTTCTTCCATTTGATAAGATATCTTAACCATTTAACATAAAGACCCTTCTACCTTCTCTATAAAAGTATTAACTTGTTTAACTTTTCATTCACTGTTAGTTTCACATCATGCACCCCATCTCCCCATCTTTCATGTTTGCCCTCTGCCCTTCCAGCTTCCCCCAAAGGAAAACAAATAATAATAATTTTTAAAATTAAAAATAAACAAAACAAAATATTTTTTAAAAATCTCATTGTGGAAACTATAGTGTGTCACAGTGTGTCCCATGTGCTTTGTCCACATATATTTCTTTCATCAAAAGCCTCTCAACCGAAAAGAGCCCTAGGCCAGATGACATTAGCACAGAATTCTACCAGACATTCCAAGAACTAATACCAGTACTCCTCAAACTATTCCACAAAATAGAAACAAAAGAAACATTACCAAACTCATTCTATGAGGCCACATTTAGCTTGATACCTAAACCACACAAAGACCCAACAAACAAAGAGAATTTCAGACAAATATCCCTTATGATCATTAAAGCAAAAATACTCAATAAAATACATGCAAACCAAACCCAAGAACATGTCAATGATATCATCTACCATGACCAAATAGGCTTCATCCCAGGCATGCAGGGGTGGTTCAACATACAGAAATCTATCAATGAAATTCATCATATAAACAAACTGAAAGAAAAAAAACACATGATCATCTCCTTGGATGCTGAAAAACATTTGACAAAATCCAACACCCATTCATGTTTAAAGGAAATATACAGCAAACACCTTACAGCACCTTCTTCAAAATTGACCATAGAGTCGGTCACAAAGCAAGCCTCAACCAATACAAGAAAACTGAAATAACTCCTTGTATCTCCTCAGATCACCATAGAATAAAGCTGGATTTCAACAACAGAAATAACAGAAAGCCTACAACATCATGAAAACTGAACAACACTCTACTTTATGACCACCTGGTCACAGGCGAAATAAATAAAGAAACTAAAGACTTCCTAAAATTGAGTGAAACTGAAGGCACAACATACCCAAACTTATGGGAAACAATGAAAGCAATGCTAAAAGGAAAGTTGATAGAACTAAGTGCCTTCATAAAATAATTTGAGAGTTCTCTTACCAGCAAAGTAACAGCACACCTGAAAATTCTAGAACAAAAAGAAGCAAACACACCCAAGAGGAGTAGATAGCAGAAAATAATCAAACTCAGGGAGGAGATCAACCAATTAGAAACAAACAGAACAGTATAAAGAATCAACAAAGCCAAGAACTAGTTCTTTGAGAAAATCATCAAAATAGATAAGTCCTTAGCAACACTAACTAAAAGACAAAGAGACAATACCTAAATTAACAAATTCAGAAAAGAAAAGGAGTACATTACAACAGACACTGAATACTTCAGAAGCCTGTTATTGGGTTGGTCTGAGGATTGTGTTTTGATGCTAATTACTGGCCCTCAAAATCTGGGTACTTGCTGGATACACCTATCCTTGTTATGTAAACCTGTCTAAGACATTATACCTGATTTGTTGATTAAAAGTCCTAAAACCTGGGATGGGATAAGTGTGTCTAAGGTTCCCAGGCTTTGACAAAGAGTAGAATCATGAAAGGAAGAAGACTGAAGACAGATGGACAGGAAGAGAGGAGGAAAAGGACACCACGATGGTAGTGTGAAAAAGGAACCACGTAGGCCTGGTGGAAGGACTCCATTAATGGCGTGGAAAAGGCCAGATGAAGAATAAGAGCAAATACGTATAAGATTATGGATGAAAAATAGCCCAGATGAGGATGGTTGAGGAGGATGGCATTGGATGGAGGCGGGGAGATAGATGGTAAGATTATTGAAATAGAGTGCATGGAATTATTTGCCCTGCCCAAGGTATTTTAAGGCAATTACAAAAATCTAACAGAAAAAAAAATCAAACAGGTGTCTGTGTTTTATTTGATAGTGATAACAGGTTAAATAATACCACCACAATAATTATAGGGCAAATAAGAAATAATGTTATATAGCCCAACACCGTTTTTATTGCCAACAATACAGGTGTGCCTGTATACCACAAAACTGGATAATCATATTAAAATGGACAGTTTTCTTAATAAATTGTACTTACCAAAGATAAATCAAGATCAGATAAACAATTTAAATAGTCCTGAAACCCCTAAAGTAATAGAAGAAGTCATTAAAAGCCTCCCAACCAAAAAAAAAAAAAAAAGCCCAGAGCCAAATGGTTTCAGGACAGAGTTCTACAAACTTTCAAAGAAGGGCTAATACCAATACTCCTCAAAGTATTCCACAAAATAGAAACAGAAGAAACATTATCAAACAGTTTATGAGGCTACTGTCACCCTGGAACTTAAACCACACAAAGACCCAACAAACAAAGAGAATTTCAGGCCATTTTTCCTTATAAACATTGATTCAAAAATACTCAATAAAATGCTCGCAAACTGAATCCAAGAACACATCAAAGATATCATCCACCATGACCAAGTAGGCTTCATCGCAGGCATGCAAGAATAGTTCAATATACAGAAATGCATCAATGTAATCCATCATATAAACAAACTGAAAGGAAAAAAACCACATGATCCTTTCCTTAGATGCTGAAAAAACATTTGACAAAATCCAAACCCGGTCACATTTGAAGTCTTGGAGAGATCAGGGATATAAGGAACATACATAAACTCTATTACCTGCTCTTTCATCACTTCCCCCTAGTGGGATGGCCTTGCCAGGCCACAGAAGAAGAGGATCCAGGCATTCCTGATGAGACTTGATAGGCTAGAGTCCAGTGGTAGAAGAGGAAGGCTCCCCCTTTCTGTTGTCTAGAGGAGGGGGATAAAAGGGAAGAGGGATATAGGGTGGGATCTGAAGGAGACAAGAGAGGTGGCTACAACTGGGATATAAAGTGAATAAATCATAAAAAATAAATTTTAAAAATGTCACCAGGAAAATAATGAGGTGCAGAGCCAAACAGAGACTTCTCAACAGAGAAATCTCGAATGGCTAAGAAGCTTGACGAAATGTTTAACATCCTTAGTCATCAGAGAATGCAAATCAAAAGGACTCTGAGGTTCCATCATAATGACTAAGATCAAAAACTCAAGTGATGGCACCTGCTATGGAGAATGTGGAGAAAGGGAAAAATTCCTCCATTGCTGTTATGAGTGCAAATTTATACAAGCACTGTAGAAATCAATCTGGAGCTTTTTCAGAAAATTGGAAATAGATATACCTCAAGACCCAGCTATACCTCTCCTAAGCATATACACAAAAGATGTTCCACCATATACAAGGATACTCGCTAACCTATGTTCATAGCCAGAAACTGGAAATTTATATGTCCCTCATATCATATTAAGAATGTGGTACATTACACAGTGGAATATTACTAAGCTATTGAAAACGAGGAAATCTTGAAGTTTACAGGCAAATAGATGGAATTAGAAAATATCATCCTGAGTGAGGTAACCCAGACACAGAAAGATATGCATGGTATGTACTCAATTATAGGTGGATGTTAGCATGGATAACCATCCTTACAATCCTTAGACCCCAAGAAGCCAAGGAGGGTTCATGGAGGATGCTTGAATCTCACTCAGAAGAAGAAATAAAATAGCTATCTGAAATAGATGGAGGGATAGAACTCGGTGGGAGAGAGGGTGGGGAGGGTAATGGAGATCAAGTGTGGAGAGAATGGGGAGGGGACCTAGAGAGAAAACAGAAATTGGTGGGGGAGCATCTCTGGGACAAGGGAGGCTCCCAGGAGTCTATGAGGGTGACCCTAGCTGAGACTACTAACAGCAGAGGATACAGAGCCTGAAGTTGCAACCTCCTGTAGTCAGGTGGAACTTCCAGTGGAGAGAAGGGGACAACAAGTCACCCATAATACCTTCAACCCAAAGTTTGTCTTGCCTAACAGAAGCATAGGGATAAAGACGGAGCAGAGATTGAAGGAATGGCTAACCAAAGACCAGCCCAACTTGAGAAACACCTCATGGGAGAGAGACAACCCCTGACACTATTAATGATACCCTGCTATGCTTGCAGAGAGGAGCCTAGCATAATTGTCTTCTGAGAGCCTTTATCCAGCAGCTGATGAAAACAGCTAAACATAGCTAAACACTAGGCTGAGCTCAGGGAGTTTTGTAGAGAAGTGGGAGGAGGGACTGAGGGAGCCAGAGGGGTCAAGGACACCATAAGAAGACCTACAGAGTAAACTAACCTGGGTCCATGGGGGCTCACAGAGACTGAACCACCAACCAAAGAGCATGGGCTGGACCTAGACCCCCAACACACATGTAGCAGATGTGTAGCTTGGTCATCATGTGGGTCCCCTAACAATGGGATTAGAGGCTGTCTCTAACTCTGCTGCCTGCCTTTGGATCCTTTTTCCCTAGCTGGACTGTCTTGTCTGGCCTCAGTGGGAGATGTGCTTAGTCCTGCTGTGACTTGAGGTGTCAGGGTGAATTGGTACTCCTTGAGGGCATCCCCTTCTCTGAGAAGGAGGGGAATAGGGGGAGGGGTTGTGAGGGTGGAACTGGGAGGAGAAGAGGGAGGGGGCTGGGATCAGGCTGTAAAGTGATGACATATTTTTTAAAATGACATCATTTCTCCCCTCTCCTCCATCCAAACACTCTCATATACCCTTCCTTGCTTTGCTGCCTTTCAAATTTAAAGGCCCTTTTAATACTTTGTATTACATATATATCCCCAAAGAATCTTGTCTGGTATAATGTCTTCTTTGCTGAATGTGTCTTCAGACCAATTAAAGAGCTGTTGGTTATCACCAAGACATGCATGCCGCCACTGTTTCCATAGGACTATTGAGCTGAGATGGTCATTGTTGTGGTTCATAGGTGTCATTGCAGAGTAGGATTGTTGCTTGCTTCCATCCTTTAGAAACTTATAGGTCACCTTCTTGTACCATGAAGCAGACGGAGCAGAGATTGAAGGAATGGCTAACCAAAGAAAGAAGGTTTTCAGGTCCATTCCAGTTCAGAGGCCTGAGTGCACTCTGTCTTCAGCAGTGGGGACTTATCTTCCACAGATGAGGGCAACGGAAGACTATGGCAATATCCTGTAGTGATTTGTAAGTCTCTTGCACAGCTCAAAGAGGGTTTCTTATGCCTGGTGTTTGGTGTTTATTAGATGGTCTGTAGCTCTTGGAGGGAGCATCATCAATCTAAATAGGAAAGTTTCATTTAAACTATATATACCACCTTACCTTTATTTTAGATATTTTTATAGATATTTAATTATATGATTCCTTATGACTATGTAGATATTCTTACTCTTATCTTAGCCTCCTTCTTCTGTATATATTTCTCTCTTCCTTTCTATTTAGAGTCTGTGTTGTTTTCTCATTTCCCCATTCAGATCACTTGTACCTTGCTGTTCCTCTCTATTGTCCTTCCTCAACAATGACTCCTTATGACTTTCCTACTTTCTCTAGTATAGGTACTTATATCTGAGAATTTAAAGCTAAAAATCACAGATAAGAGAGAACACATGATATTTTTGTTTCTGGGTCAGTGTTACCTTAGTCAAAATGACCTTTACTAGTCCCGTCCATTTACCTGCAAGGTCCATTATTTTGTTTTTCTTTACAGCTGAATAGTATTTCACAGTGTATATGGACATTTTCATTGTCCATTCATCAGCTGAACAGAATTTAGTTTGTTTTTATTTGCTAGCTATTGAGAATAGTGAGTGCAATGATTGTACCTTAGCTAATATTTGTGAGGTAGATTGCCAAGTTCTTTGGGCATATACTAAGGAGTGGTGTAGCTAAGTGAGATGGTAGATTTATTATTAGCTTTTTGATAAGTGTGCAAACTGATTGTCAGACTGGCTGGACAAGACTGCAACCACACCAACAGTGAATGAGGTTCCTTTTTCCACACCAACTCCAACATTTACTGTGGGTTATTTTTTTTCTGTTTTGAATATATAAAATATGTATATAGCCACTACATGTTTATTTCTGATGGTTTTTTTATTTTATATTAGTTTATTGACTTTACATCCCGAGGGTGCCCCCTCACTCCTCTCCTCCCAGTCCCAGCCCCACTGAATTGTGCTCCTTTCCCATTCCCCTCTTCCTTTCCACGCAGAAAATGGTAGCCTCCCCCAGGACTGCACATATCTTCATGCCCTGAGGCCAAGCAAGCCAGCACTGCCAGGAAGAAGTGATCTAAAAGCAGGCAATAGAGTCTATGTTAAAAATAAACCGTCTCCCATCTACTCACCAGGCACCCCATTTGAAGACTAAGCTGCCCGTCAGCTATATGTGTGTAGGGGTCCTAAGTCCAGACCATGAATGCTCCTTGGTTGATGTCTCAGTCTCTGTAAGCCCTATGTGGCTGGGTTAGTTGTCTCTGTTGGTCTTCTTGTGAGGTTCTTGTCCCCTCCAGGTCCTTCCATCTTTCCCCCAACACTTCCACCCTGAGACCCTCAGAGTTCTGCCCCATGCTTGGCTAACAAGGGAACAAAGATGGAGAGAAAGCCCAAACAATAACTGGCCCAACCTGAGCCCCACCTCACGGGATAAAGCCAGCCTCTGGCACTAATGATACTCTGCTATGCTTTCACACAGGAGCCTAACTTGAGGTGGCATCTGGGAAGGCTCCAGACAGCAGCAGATCAGACAGATGCTAGGACTTGTAGGTTGTTTTGTTGATCTTTGCCATTCTGACAGGGGTAAGGTGAAATCTCAAAGGTTGTTTGTTTGTTTTGCATTTTCTAATTGCTAGGAACAATAATAGCTCTTTTAAATGTTTTTAAGGCATTTTTTTTTCTTCTTCTGAAAGCTCTATTTAGGTTCCAGGCCTAATGTAAAAAGTGCCCTTCTTGGGGCTGGGAGGGAGGCTCTTTATTTTTGAGTTCTTTATATATTCTGGACACCAATCCTCTGTAAGATTCTCTCCCATTCTATTGGCTTTTCCTTCACCTGGTTGATTCTTTCTTTAGCTGTAGAGAAGCATCTTGGTTTCATGAAATTCCACTTGTCAATCGTTGGCCTTAATTCTTGCGCAAATTGAGCCCTATTCAGGAAGTCTGTTCCTCCATCTATATCCTGTAAGACATTGTATGTTTTCTTCTAGCAGTTTCTGTGTTTCTGGTCTTGAATTTCAGTCTTTGATTCATCTGGAGTTAGTGTTTTTGTGCAAGGTGGTAGATATGGGTCTAATTTCATTCCTCTGCAGTTTTTTTCAACTCCATTAATTGAAAATGACATTTTCAGTATTTTTTTATATTAGTCAAGTATTAAATGGTTAGAGTTATAGATACTCATGTTTGGGTCTTCAATTTTGTTTCATTAGTGTATATATATATATTTTTCATGCCAGTATCATATTGTTTTTATTACTATGGCTCTGTAATAGATTTTGAAATCTGGAATGGAATCCCTCCGCCATTCTGCTTTTTGCTCAGGATTGTTGCAGATATCTGGGGTCTTTTGTGTTTCCATATGAATTTTAAGATACTTTGTTTTGTTTTGTTTCATTTTGTTTTCCTGTTAGGAGTGAAATGGAGATTTTGATTGGGATTGCATTAAATCTGTAATGGCTTTTGATAAAATGGTCACTTTCACAATATTAATTCTATCAATTTGTGAGTAAGATATGTCTTTCCATTTTCCAGTGTCTTTCTTCAGCACTCTCAAAACATTTTAGAACACATTCTAGTTCATATCATTTCTTTAAAAATAAAACCAAGCGGAAAGAGCTGCATTGTTTAGTTTTTCTCATTGGCTTGACAAAATCCCTGCAAAAGCAACTTGGGAGAAAGGGTTAATTTTGTTCATGACAATGAAGGCATGGGGCAGGAACGTGAAACAGCTGCTCACATTCAGGAACCACTAAGAGTTGAATGCTGTACTCTGCTCACTTTCTCCACCCTGTCCACACTTTTTTTTATTAATTATTATAACTCAGGCTTTAGTTTCGGCTATTTCCCAACTAGCTCGGATAACTTAATTAACCCATTTATTCTAGTCCAAGCCTCCAGATGGCCCATTACCTATCCTCAGTCCTGGTTCATCCAACTTCCTCTGTGTCTGGCTGGCAAATCCTGAATCTCATGCCTCTCAGTTCTTCCCATGGATCCTCTCTCTGCCTGGAAATCCCACCTTTCCTCTCTTTTTCCTTTTTTTATTCAATCAGAGATCCCAGGCTATAGGATCATAACAACCACATTTCTGAGTCTTCCCTCATCATTTAAACCTCTCTTGAAATTTTTTCATAAACATGTCCAATGGTGTGTTCTTAGATTATTCTAGATCCAGGCAAGCTGACATGAAAGATTAGTATCGTAGATGAGTAGCTGTCTTATATGAATAGTTGTGCTGTGAGCTCCAAAGTTCTCTGACTTGATTGTGCTTCATCTGATACCAGAATCAAATGAGAACTAATAAATTAAAAAAAGATGCTGCCTACTACAATTCCAAACCACTTCAGAAAATAATGTGCCATCTCAAAAATGCATCTCTAAGAATGCTCTCAAAAATTCTCAGACTCTGTGTGATTAACAAGTAGGAAAAGAGCGGGATAAAATTCAGTGTTTTGAATTGTCTATGCCCTTTAACATAAAAGTGAGGTGGCTCCCCTTTGCTACATTTGGGGTAAAACATACACATTTTCCAAACTGATGCATTAAATGAGATAGTTGAAAATTTTGCAAATTTGCCTCAGGGGAACCCAGCATTTAAGATGATAGTGAAGTCTTCCTTTACCTATAGAGAAGTCAGGTAGAGTCCACTGAGACTACCTGAGAGGTTGTGGCTTACAAAGCTTTCAGGCAGAAAGAGAGAGAGAGCTTGAAACTAACTAAATTTAATAAAAGTGTTGAGGATCCATTGTAATAATTATACAACAAAGTAAATACATCCTTAAGTTCCAGGTAGACACTTCTATCTTTTTTCTTGTTTTCTAAATCATATTCCCAAAATGTCATTAGGGTAATTTATCACATTCAAATTTTTCCTTGTACGTTCAAGTGGCTTGTACAAAGTGAAACAACACAGAGGAAGCCTGTTCACCAGAATTCCTCCTCTTGACTATACAGGGTATGATTCAAGCAGATGCTAGGCTTTTCTTTTTCTGTGAACTAAAGTAATAAGGAACTTCAGGTCTCAGGAAATACTCCAAAAAACAGACTCAAAAACCATAAGGTTTCATCTCTCATGAGTCTCATGAGTAACAAATATAAAGGATCCACAGTCCTGCTTTCTGTCAAAAGGTCTCTTGGGGCTGTAAAAATTAAAAGCACAGACTGTCCTCCCAGACACACACCCCATACCCATTTTCCCCAGATCTGATCTCTACCTTTATTTCTCTCCATGCTCCCTCTCCTACCCCGTTCCCTCTCTTCGACCATTTGCAGATAGAAAAGAAACCATGAGCGGGGGCAGCTCTGTGACAGTCGTAAGGCAGGGCAGACTCTGCGGAGGATATGGGGGTGACTCTAGTGTGAGACTCCTAGTAGCAGGGATCATGAGGCTGAAGATGCCGCCTTCTAACTAGACAGGACTGCTAGTGGAGGGAGGAGAACAACAACCACCCACAAATCCTCCACCCAGAATTTACCCTGCCTACAAGATGTGCAGGGATAAAGATGGAGCAGAGATTGAGGAAATATCCAGCCAATGCCTGGCCCGACCTGAGACCCACTCCATGAGAGACAGTCAAATCCTGACACCATTAATGATACTCTGCTTTGCTCGCAGACAGGAGCCTAGCATAGCGGTCCTCTGAGAGTATGCACGCAGTAGCAAATCTAAACAGATGCAGAGACTTTCAGCTAAACATTCGGCAAAGTGCAGGGAGACTTGTGGAAGAGTGGGGGGAAGGATAGAGGTAGGGAGGATTGGAGCTCCACAAGAAGACCAACAAAGTCAATTAACCAGGGACTAGGGGGGCCTACAGAGACTGACACACCACCCAAGAACTATGCATGGACTGGACTTAGGCCCCCTACACAAATGTAGCCGACGGGCAACTCAGTCTTCATGTGGGTGCCCTAGTAAGCAGAGTGGGGGTTGTCTCTGACATATACTCTGTTGCCTAATCTTTTCCACTTAGCGCGGTTACCTCACCAAGCCACAAGGGAAGAGGGTGCAATCAGCTCTGATGCAACTTGATGTGCTGCTGGAGGTTGTTAAGGGAATTCCCCTTTTCTGAGGAGTAGGAGAAAACTGATAAGGGGAAGAGAGAGAGATGGAGGGGATCTGGAGGAGAGGGGGGGGGCTAGGATAGGATGTAAATTGAGTAAATGAACAGATGGATGGATGGATGGATGGATGGATGGATGGATGGATGGATGGATGGATGAATGGATGGATTGATAGCACAGACTGGTTAACGTTAACATCAGATAATATTCTAAGAGCTAGAAATCCAAGATCAAGTTAGGCAAGGTTGCTTTCTTCCAAAGCACAGCTTCCTAGTGTGTAGGTGCCTGTCCTCTCCTTGTGTCCTCACGTGATCTTAGTTCAGCATTGTCACATTTGCTCTTCTTTACAAATTTTCCATAACATTGGATTCAGCCCATTCTAACTACTGTGAGTGTATACCTGTATGTGTGCATGTATGTGTGCATACCTCTGTGTGTATGTATGTGAATGTATGTGTAGATATATGTGTGTTCATATGTGGACATGCATGTACCTGTGCATGTGCATATATGACTGTGTATATATGTGTACCTGTGTATGTATTTATAAGTGTGCTGTGTATGGATGTGAATACATATGGGTGTGTGGACATGCATGCACATGCCTGTATATGTACACGTATGTGTGTGTACCTATGTGTATGTATATATGTGTTGCTGCTAGAAATTGGACTCACACATGCTAAGCAAATATTTCCCACCGAGATGCAACCCCAATACTTAATCTTATTTTAAATTAACTAACTTTTTAAAGACACACCCCCTACTTAAAAATAAAAAAGTCTTATTCTGGAATACTGAAGACAAAACTCCAACAGAATTTATGTAAAGTTGAGTAAGGAAGCTGGATGATAATTCTCGAGAAAATGGGTACTTTCTCAAGCAGGCAAGCAAACACAGAATGAGAGAGAGAGAATGTAGAGTATGTGCGCAAAGAGAACACCATCATCTATATGCCTGTGTCCTCAGTTGGACCATGGTTTCTTATTCAGCTCTACCTGTCATTCTGTGTTAGAGGGATAGCTAGCTCCAGCAGAGTCATGTGGGTGGGGGTGGGGTGTGGAGGCTGGAAGACTTTCTCTGACCATTTCCAATTCTGTGTCCCTAAGCTCAAGGTTGCTGGGCTGTCTGCCTTTTTACAAAGATGAGATTTGACCTGCTATACATATCATACAATTACGACTTTTCTGAATATTTCTTTAGTGCCCCATCCCATATTTCTTTTGGGGCTGATGAAAATGTCAAGCCTATGGGGTAATGTGTACATGACTCTGTGAATAAACAAAGAACCATTGAATTGTTAAAAAAGAAAGAAAGGAAGAAAGAAAGAAAGAAAGAAAGAAAGAAAGAAAGAAAGAAGAAAAGAAAGAAAAGGAAAGGACAAAGAAAAGAAATGCCTTGTATGATATTCTTCTACCATGGCCTAAAACAGGTCTGATTTCAGTTTGACTTACCAAAACTGGAGATTTTACCAATGTAAAGATTTGGTGACAATATTAAATAATCAAATGGCAATGAATTTAGAGTAATGGGGTTCTGAGATACCCCAAAGGGATTCCTGGAACCTTCTAAAGTCAGACATGCATTATCCAGCCCAGAGTAGTTGAGCGGCTTCTACTGAGTTAAATAGGAGCATGCACATAGGATATAAAACAGCAGGGATATAAAAAATAAATTTAAAACCTTTATTTTATGACTTATAGAAAACATTACTCCAGAAAACTATTCCACATAATTTCATATACCTAAATTTGTTTACTATGATGGCTAATCATGGTTGTCAACTTGACATACCTAAGAAATGGAAACCACAATGGAGAAATTGCCTCCATCAGATTGGCCTGTGCCATAGTTACTATGCTATGGCTATGATAAAATACCATGACCAAGAGAACGTATAAAGGAAAGTGTTTAATTGAGGGCTTCCTTACGGTTTTGAGGGTTAGTCCATGATCATCACAGCTGGGAGTATGGCTGCAGGCAGGCGTGGTGCTGGAGTTGGAGCTGAGGGGTCACATCTGATCCGAAAGTTACAGGAATAGATGGAGCCTGGGCCTGGCAACCTCAATGACTACCTAGTAACACACCTTCTCCTAGAAGGCCATACCTACCCAAACAAGGCAATGCCTTTGTCTTAGTCAGTGTTCTGTTGCTGTGAAGAGACACCATGACCAGGGTTACTCTCGAAAAGGAAAGATTTTATTGGGGTCAGCTTACAGCTTCAGAGGTTTAGTCCATTGTCATCATGATGGGAAACATAGTAGCATGCAGGCAGACAGGGTGCTAGAGGAGAAGCTGAGAATGCTACATCTGGATCTGCAGGAAACCGAAAGAAAGACTGGGCCTGGCTTGAGCATTTGAAACCTCAAAGCCCACACCCAATGACACACTTCCTCCAGCAAGACCACACCTACCCCAACAAGGTCACACCTACTCTAACAAGGCCACACCTCCTGGTCTTACTCTCTAAGCATTCAAATATATGAGCCTGTGGAAGTGATTCTTATTCAAACCACCAGTACCTCTTAATCCTTCATAACAACCCACCAATTAGGAATGAAAAATTTAAATCCATGAGCTTATTGGGGCAATTCTCATTTAGAGAGCCGTCCACTATATATGATTCCATCGTTGGAGAAACGGCCCTGAGGTACATTAGAAATTTAGCTTAGCATGCACCTGGAGCAAGCAAGAAGCATTCCCCCATAGGCTCTGGTTTAGTTTCTTCCTCTAGGTTCTTGCCTTGAGTTACTACCATGACTTCCCTCATTGATAGACTGTAATCTGTAAACCAAATTAGTCTCATTCTCCCTCAAGTTGCCTGTTTTCAGTGTTTTAGTAACAGCGACAGAGACACAAACTAGGATAGTACCATATGCAATCTTAAACCAGGAATATAAATAGGATTCTTGTCCCATAAAACATCATTCATCCATCAATCTATTTACAATATTAAATCAAATCACCTGCCTTGCTTCTTTCCCCAGGAGCAAACCCTAGTGAGAGGGAGAGAAATGTATCTTTCTGATCACACACTTTAACTTATTCCCTAGGGACACCAAGCTCTTCCATATTCCTACACTGTCTTCAGTATATTTCCATGGCTCCTTTATGTCAAAGGTAATAAACTGAATGGACTATTTATATTAGGACATCTCATTACAAAGCAGCATGATGATATGCTAGGAGCATCTTCACAAAAGTTGCCCCATTATTCATTTGTCTTTACTCAACAGTTTCCAGGTGCTTCCTGCGTGCTAAATACCATTAAAGTCTCTGGAGAAGAGCAATGAGTAAGTTGATATAGTCCTTGCCTATGGGGTTCACAGCTAGTAGCAAAGGTAGATGCTGAATATTGATGAGCTATAACAAATTAAAAAGGAGAATGCTGTAGACTGACCCAACAGAGAGGCAAAGGTAATAGGTGGAGTTGCAGTCAAAGAATAGCAATCAGGAATACATATTTCCTATGTATAGGATCTTCACTTCCCACTTCCTGTGTCCACCTCACTGGTTCTCAACCTTTCCAATGATGTAACCCATTGGAAGTCTCTCATGTTGTGGTGGCCTTCATTCATAAAATATTTTCGGTGCTACTTCATAACTGTAATTTTACTACTGTTACTATTCATAATGTAAATATTAATATGCAAGATATCTGATATGCAACCCCTATAAAATGGTCCATTCGACTCCCAAAGAGGTAACAACCTACAAGTTGAGAACCGCTTATCTATCTGCTTGATTCTGTAAGTGAGGGTGCACAGAAACCACCAAACTGGACCAATCTGTGGGTAGAAAAGTTTTGCTTGATGAATCAAACTGCCAGATTGCCTCCGAGAATAAAGGATATCCATTTGGCAGGAAATAAAGTGGATTTTATATGACAAGTCATCAGGGTGGGAGTCTTTGAGCTGATACAAGCTGTTAGGATTAATCAGGAAGTAGATGCCTTTCTCACAAGGCAAGTGGTGGCTCCCTGGTAAACAGAAACCCATCTTAGGAAATTCCTTAGGAATTCTGAGTTTAGTGTTCTGTTTACCCAATAACAATTTCTTCCATTTACTCAGAGTCCTGCCTGGATCAGGCACAGGCCTTCATCTTAGGACATTTTCATCAGCATTGCCATTTTTAGAGCCCATTTTGAATCTAACAGGTTCCTAATGCTTTATTTTCAAATCCCCTCCTGACATATAATTTTATGGATAGAAAGAGGGCAGGGAAGAAAATGTGGTAGAAATACTCCTTTCAAGAAAAATCTAAAACTATCCAGGAAAGTAGAGGAGGTAATTTTTATCATTTCAAAAATTTCACTTAATTTAAGAAGTCCATTACATTACAGCTTGAGATTGGGGATAGAAATCCCTCCAGAAGATCTTTTATTGTAAAGGATTGTTTTAGCAATACTGGGTTTCTTTTATTCCATATGAAGTTGAGTATTTTTCTTTCAAAGTCTGTAAAGAATTGTGTTGGTAATTTGATGGGAATTACATTGAATCTGTAGATTGCTTTTGGTAAGATGGCCAGTTTTACTATGTTAATCCTGCCAAGCATGAGCATGGGAGACCTTTCCATCTTCTAATACTTCTACTTCTTTCTTAAGAGGCTTGAAGTTTTTTTTTCTTAAAAGTCTTTAACTTTCTTGGTTAGAGTTACACCAAGGTACTTTATGTTCTTTGTGGCTATTATGAAGGGTGTTGTTTCTCTAATTTCTTTCTCAGCCCATTTGTCTCCTGTATACAGAAGGGCTAGTGATTTGGGGGGGGGGGGGGGTAATTTTGTACCAGCCACTTTGTTGAAGGTGTTTATCAGCTGTAGGAGTTCCCTGGTAGAATTTTTGGGGTCACTCATGTATACTATCATATCATCTGTAAATAGGAATCCTTTGACTTCTTCTTTTCCAAACTTGGTCTCCTTTATTTCTCTTACTGATCTAGCAAGGACTTCAAGAACTATGTTGAAGAGATATGAAGAGAGTGAGCAGCCTTGCTTTGTCCCTGATTTCAATGGGATTGATTTAAGTTTCTCTCCGTTTAGTTTGATGTTGGCTATAGACTTGCTGTATATTGCCCTTACTATGCTTAGGTAAGTACCTTATATCGCTGATCTCTCCAGGACTTTAAACAGGAATGGATGTTGGATTTTGTCAAATGCTTTTTCAGCATCTAAGGAGGTTATCATGTGGGTTTTTTTCTTTCATTTTATTTATATGGTGAATTACATTGATGGATTTCCACCCCTGCATACCTAGGATGAAATCTACTTGGTCATAATGGATGATATCTTTGATGTGTTCTGGGATTCGGTTTACGAGTACTTTGTTGAGTATTTTTACATCAATATTCATAAGGGAAATTGGCCTGAAATTCTCTCTTTGTTGGGTCTTTGTGAGGTTTAGGTACCAAGGTGACTACGGCTTCATAAGATGAGTTTGGTAATGTTTCTTCTGTTTATATTTTGTGAAATAGTTTGAAGAGTATTGGTGTTTAACTCTTCTTTGAAGGGCTGGTAGAATTCACGCTGAAACCATCTGGCCCTGGGCTTTTTTTAGATGGGAGACTTTTGATGACAGCTTCTATTTCCTTAGGGGATATAGGATTATTTAATTCACTTACCTAGTCTTGATTTAGCTTTGGTAAGTGTAATTGATCCAGAAAATTGTACATTTCATTTAGGTTTTCAAATTTTTTGGCATATAGGCTTTTGAAGTAAGATTTAATGATTGCTTAGATTTCCTCTGTGTCTGTTGTTATGTCCCCCTTTTCATTTCTGATTTTGTTGATTTGGATAGTGTCTCTCTGGTTTTTAGTTAGTTTGTCTAAGGGTTTGTCAATCATGTTGATTTTCTCAGAGAACTAGCTCTTGATTTCACTGATTCTTTGAATTGTTTTATTTGTTTCTAATTTATTGATTTCAGCCCTGAGTAGAAACAGTAATAAAAACTGCATGGTACTGGCATAGAAATAGGCTGGTGGACCAATGGAATTAAATATAAGACCCAGAAATAAACCCACACATTTATGGACACCTGATCTTTAACAAAGATGCCAAAACTATACAAAGGAAAAAAGATAGCATCTTCAACAAGTGGTGCTGTTATAACTGGATGTCTACATGTAGAAAGATACAAATAGATCCACACTTATAACCCTGCACAAAACTAAAGTCCAAGTAGATCAAAGACCCCAACATAAAACCAGACACACTAAACCTGTTAGAAGAAAAAGCAGGGAAGAGCCTTGAGCTCATTGGCACAGGAGACAACTTCCCGAACAGAAAACCAGCAGCCCAGGCCCTAAGATCAACAATCAATAAACGGGACCTCATGAAACTGAAAAGCTTCTGTAAAGCAAAGGACACTGTCACATCAGAACAAAATGAAAGCCTACAGACTGTGAAAGGATCTTCACCAACCCTATATCTGACAGAGAGCTACTGTTCAAAATATATAAAGAACTTAAAAGTTAAACACCAAAAAAAAAAAAATCAAGTACTCCAATTAAAAATGGGGTACAGACTTAAACAGAGAATTCTCAATAGAGGAATATCAAATGGCAGAGAAACACTTAAAGAAATGTTCAACATCCTTAGTCATCAGGGAAATGCAAATCAAAACAACCCTGAGATTTCACCTTAAACCCACCAGAATGGCTAAGATCAAAAACTCAAGGGATAACACATGCTGGAGAGCATGTGGAGAAAGGGGTACCCTCCTGTATTGCTGATGGGAATGTAAACTGGTACAACCACGTTGGAAATCAATCTAGCACTTTCTCAGACAATTAGAAATAGTGCTACCTCAAAATCCAGCTATACCACTCCTAGGCATATATCCAAAATATGTTCAAGTATATAACAAGGACATTTGCTCAAACATGTTTGTGGCAGCTTTATTTGTAATAGCCAGGAGCTGGAAACAACCCAGATGTCCCTCAACTGAGGAATGGATACAGAAATTGTGGTGCATTTTACACAATGGAATACTACTCAGCAATTAAAAACAAAGAAAGCATGAAATTTGCAGGCAAATGGTGAAAACTAGAAAAGATCATCCTGAGTGAGCTATCCCAGAAGCAGAAAGACGCACATGGCTTATACTCACTTATAAGTGGATATTAGACATATCATATAGGATAATCATACTAAATTCTGTACACCTCAAGAAGCTAAGCAAGAAGGAGGACCCTGGTTAAGATGTTCAATCTTCATTCAGAAAGGCAAATGGGATAGACATCAGAAGAAGGTGAATATAAGGAACAAGACAAGAGCTTAACACAGAGGACCTCTGAAAGACTACCCAGCATGGCATTAAAGCAGATGGTGAGACTCAGAGCCAAACTTTGGGCAGAGTGCAGGGAATCTTATGAAACAAGGGGAAGACAGAAAAACCTGGAAGGGTCTGGAGCTCCACAAGGAGAGCAACAGAACCAAAAAATCTGGGTAAAGGGGTCTTTTCTGAGACTGATACTCCAACCAAGGACTATTCATGAAGATAACCTGGGCCCCCATCACAGAGGTCACCCATGGCAGCTCAGTTTCCAAATGGTTTCCCTAATAAGGGGAACAGGGGCTGTCTCTGACATGAACTCAGTGGCTGGCTCTTTGATGACCTCCCCCTGAATGGGGAGCAGCCTTAGAGGAAGACTCTGAAAGATGGGCCTGATGAGACCGGATAGGCTAGGATGAGATGGAAGGGGAGGAGGTCCTCCATTATTAGTAGACTGGGGAAGGGGCATGGGAGGAGATGAGGGAGGGCAGGATTGGGAGGGGACAAGGGTGGGGCTACAGCTGGAATACAAAGCGAATAAATTGTAATAAATAGAAAATTATATTTTTTAAAAAAGAAGTTCATTATTAATGATGAAAGCTGGATTTTCAAATGAACAGGTATCTGTAGGTCTATAAACATCCAGGCTGAGTTTGAGGTGCCTGGACATGATTTTCACTAAACTATTTTGCAAGCACCGGTATTTTCTGTTGCACAAATGAAACCACCATCCTGCCGCATTTTGTCTGAAGATCCAAATAAATAAGTCACGATGCCAGAGCTTGAAAAGCTGCTTGCTGGAGGTAGTTGACTTTTTAATTATATATACAGCACACTGGGAAGAAAATTTGGGGGTATTTGATGGCTGTTCAAAGACTGAGATGAAGAACAGTGTGGGGGAGAAGTAGAACAGAGGAACATGTTAGGGGTTTGTCACACAGCTGAGGGAAAGCTCTCCACCAAAGTGCTATTCCCCTCTCAGCAGGTTTGTTAGAAACATGCTTCTTGGGTCGAATTCAAAGTGTCCCGTGAGACAGACGCTTCTGGGGTGTGGTGCTGGCTGTCAAAGAACAGAGCAAATAACAGCAGGCTCTCAAACGCAGTGTGGTTCGAGCTCGGAACAGTATGAATGGTGCTTAGTACTAAACCAAAAAGCAAACGGGAATTTCTGAATTCCTTGCGTACACTGAGATGAAATGAAGTTGATGCAGACAGATGTTGTGCCTGCCCTTGCTAGGATTATAGCTTGCTGAGGACTAAGGAGTTGTGCGCGGTGTGAAAGGGGGGGTAAGGCTGGGTGTTGTGGTGCATGCCTTCACTCCTAGCACTTTAGAGGCAGCGGCAAGTGGATATGTATAAATTTGAGGCCAGCCTGATCTACATAGTGAGCTCTGGGACAGCTATGGATACATAGTGAAACCCTCTCACAAAAAAATAAAGAGGGGGAGAGAGGAATGAAGGAATAAACAAAGCTATGCAATGTACTCATGGGGCTGCTAGCCAGAACTGCTTGAGGATTTCCTGAGACAGCCAGCATTTAAGCCTGGATCCATACATACTTGAACATGGGAAACTGGGCTTCTGGCTGAAGACAACAAGGACCCACCAAAATGAAAATACAGTATTGTTTGAAAAGTCCATACATTTATATAATGAATGTCAATCACTTTTTCATTCCACCCCACATCCCTAGAACCCTTCTCCTCCTCCTATTTCACATCTGTTTCTCATGTACAGTTCACTGAGTTTATTAGAGTTTATTGTCCCAGCATAGGCGAGCAATTGTTTTTACTGCATAATAGTTAACTAGTGGCTGTGCTGCTAAAGAAAATGCCAACCCTACCTCTACAAGTGTTCACTGTTAACCTCTCCCGGAGTCATGGAGTCTCATGAGCCCCTCTCCCCATTCATGATGGGACATTGGCAGTCCTAATTTTGTACATGTCATACGCAGATAACCCACAAACGCAAGGTGCTTATGAGTATAACAGCTAACATATCCAGAAGACACCTTCTTGCTAAACATCTTCCTATCCTCTGCCTCCTGAACTCTTTCTGCCCGCTCTTCAGTGATGCTCCCTGAGCCATGGAGGGGGTGATACAGCTGTTTGTTGATAAAAATAAAAGAGAGCAGACAGAGTGTTTCACACCTAGAGTCCTGGCACTAAGAGAGGTTGAGGCCAGGGATCATCCATGAGTTTGAGGCTAGCCTGAGCTCCATATAAGTAGATATCATATCTGATAAGCTAGGGTCAGATGGAAGGGGAGGAGGACCTCCCCTAGTAGTGGACTTGGAAAGGGACAGGGAGGAGATGAGGGAGGGAGGGTGAGATTGGGAGGGAATGAGGGATGGGGCTATGGCTGGGATACAAAGTAAATAACCTGTGATTAATATTTAAAAAATTAATATAAAAAAGAAAGCAGCAAAAAAGAAATGAAACCTAATCCTAAGATAAATAAATAGCAAAAAAATAAGTAGGTATCATGTAAAACCAATAAACTAAACACTAAATAAAAGGAATAAACATTGCATGTTTTCTCTCATACAGAACCTGTGCATGTGTGGAGAGGGGGAAGAGATCTTATGAGAGGCAAAAAGGGGAAGGGGAGGCTAAGGGGATACATGTGACATGAAAGCAGAAGGGAGCTATCAAGGAAGAGAAATGACAATGGAGTGGCAAAAGAGAGTTAGCAAGGAGAAAGGGGAGGAGAAAACAGCTTTCCGTATAAGCATGGGGAAATGAAACATGTTATTTAGTATGCTAACTTGGAACATTTTTAACGTGGTCTTTCAGTTCTATTTTCCTAAAAATAGCATCCTTTCCTTTTTGTTTTTTAATTTATTTATTCACTTTACATCCAGATCTTAGCCCCCTCCCTCCTCTCCTCCCTATCCTGCCCTCCTACCCTCTTTCCCCAACCCTCATCCCGTGTTCCTCAGATAAGGAGAGCCCCACTCACACAGCCCAGTTCAACAAGTCGATTCAGGACTGAGTGAGTCCTCTTCCCCTGTGGCCTGGCAAGGCAGCCCCTTCAAGGGGCCTCGATCAGAAAGCAGGCAACAGAGTCCATGTCATAGATAGGCCCCCTTTCTAGGGAAGCCACATGAAACCTGAGCTTCCCATCTGCTATGTCTATATAGGGGGCCTAGGTACAATCCATACATGGCCTTGGTTGGTGCTTCAGTCTCTGCAAGCCCCTCTGAGCCCTTTTGCTCTTCTTGTAGAGCTCCTGGTACCTCCATGTCCTTCTATCCTTTCTCATACTTTTCCGTAAGACTTCCTACACTTCTCCCATTGTTTGGCTGTGAGTCTCAGCATCTGTTTAGATTCACTGCTGAGTAGAGTCTCTCAGAGGACAGCTATTTGCAAGGCTCTTATCTGTGATCATAGCAGAATGTTGTTAATAGTGGCTCTTTCCCATGGGGTGGGTATCAGGTTGGACCAGGCATTTGTTGAACATTTCCTCAATCTCTGCTCTATCTTTATCCCTGCACAGCTTGTAGGCAGGGTAAATTTTGGGCCAAAGGTTTTGTGGGTGGGTTGGTGACCACTTCCCTACGCTAGTAGCCCTGCTTAGTTATAGGGTGTCCTCTTCATTCTCCATGACCCCTGCTACTAGGAGTCTCAGCTACAGCCATCCCCATATCCTCCCAGAAGTTCACCCTGTCTTCGGTCTCCAGCTTGTCATAGAGATGCCCAGATCATGGTTTCTCTCCTCTCTGTAGTTCCTCTGTCCTCCTGCCCCCACTCATATGCTCTAACATATAACAATGACACTTGTTCAACTATGTTCATAGCAGCTTTATTCATAATAGCCAGAATCTGGAAACAACCTAGATGTCCCTCAACCAAAGAAGGATAAAGAAACTGTGGTACATTTATATAATGGAAGTCTACTCAGCTATTAAAAACAAGAAAATCATGATATTTGTAAGCAAATGGATGGAATTAGAAAAGATCATTCTGAGTGAGACCAAGACCCAGAAAGACACGGATGGTATATACTCACTTATAAGTGGATTTTAGCCATATAGTAAAGGATAAACATACTGTAATTCATTAATCCAAAGAAGATAAGTAACAAGAAGGACCCAAAAGAAGATGCTTAAATCTCACTCAAAGGGGGAAATAGAATAGACAGCAGAAATGGCTGAAGAGAAGGAACAAGGTAGAAGTGGGAACACAGAGAGAAATGAGGATGGAGACTAAACGTTAATTTTTTTTGTAATTTAAAGATTTTTTTAAAAAACTTTTTTTAATTAAAATTTTTTGTAGTTTTGGTTTCTTTTAAAAAACAGAAATGTTATAGGAATATGTTCTTATTTTTTAATGTAATTTATTTATTTTTATATTAATCACAGGTTATGTACTTTATATCGCAGTCATAACCCCCTCCCTCATTGCCTCCCACTCTCCTCATCCCTCCCTCATCTCCTCCCTGCACCCCCCCAAGTCCACTGATGGGGGAGGACCTTCTCCCCTTCCATCTGACCCTAGCTTATCTTGTCTCTTCAGGGCTGGCTGCAATGTCCTCTTCTGGGATCTAGCTAGGCTGTTCCTCCTGGGTTGGGGGGGGGGGGTGGCGCGAAAAGCCAGCCATTGAGTTCATGACAGAAATAGTCCCTGT
>CM053766.1:50781415-50808538 GCA_028658305.1 Pachyuromys duprasi
AGGCCAAGTGGCCATGGACTGAGCCATCTGAAACTGTGAGCCAAGAGAAATGATTTCCCCTTAGGTTGATTCTCTCATGCATTTGGGCACAGCAACAAAAATTAACTAAAACAAACATGTTGGTTGCTTTTCTTCTCGCTGTGGCAGAAGGCCTGACAGAAGAAATAGAGGGAAGGAAAGGTTTATTTTGGCTCACAGTTTGAGGGTACAACTACCATACAGAAAAGGTATGTCAGCACAAGTATGAGGTCTGGTCACATTGTGTCTGCAATCAGAAAACAGAGAGAGACCAATGTTCTTTCTAGTTTGCTCTCTATTGTAGTAATAGAACACGCTGACCAAAAGCATCTTGGGGAGGAAGGGGTTACGTGTTCTAAGCACAATCCAGCACTGAATGAAGAGAAGGTAGGAACTCAAGCAGAGGCCATAAATGAATGTTGCTTACTGTCTTCCTTTCTTATATAACCCAAGACCCCCTGTCCAGGGATGACACTGTCCACAGTGGGCTGAGCCCTCCCACAACAATCACTAATGAAGCAAGCACCCATGAAATGTCCCATAGACATGCCAGCAAGACAATCTGATGGAGGCATTTTCCCAGTTGAGGCTCTTTCTTTCCAGATAACCTGAGCTTGTGTTGAGTTGACAGAAACGAACTAATACAAGCGATGGTTCCCCGTAGTTTCCTCCTCTCCCCCTTTTAATCAGCCTCAGACTTCAGCCCATGATCAAGATGCCCAGTCAAAGCTCAAGAACATTCTCCAGACAGAACTACCTAGATGCATGTCTCCACGTTAATACCGGACCCAGCCAGGTGGACAATGATGATTAACCATCACAACATCCTACCCTTTTGCATATACATAAATCATACATAATTTGTCATCTTTATCATTTCATAAGCTTCCTCTGACTTCCAACATCTACCACAATAGTATAGAATTCTCCAGCCTGGCAAACATAATCTCACTGTTCTTTGACTCTAACCTGCAAAGTTCTTTAGATGCTCACAAAACATCCTCACTGGAGTCTTGTGTTGATGTTAAATTTTCCTGTGTGTAAGGGGAAAAGTGAGGATCCAGCCCATGAACACCTCAATAGGTAAAATTTGCTTCAGAAGTCTGCTCTGGCTCTCTCTGAGAGAAGAGCCTGCCTCCCAGAGCTGGCATGTATTAACTAGGATCCATCATCTGCTGCAGAGGCAACAAGATTCAACTGTCCACCAGGGCCCTCTCTCCCTGTGCTCCCAGCTCCCCCGCACCATGCATTTCCATGTATGTGCACACTTTTGCTTCTGTGTAATCTCAGCAGGAACCAATGAACCTAAGATATTAAAATGATCTTTGCCTTCAGGATGAGGCCCTGAGCTGCTGCCATCAGCTAGAAAATCTGCAATCTAATTTAGAAGCAGCGGGCCATGCTGTCTCTTCTCAGATGCTTTCCTGGGGGCCTCCACTCTTCTACAAGTTTTTTACATCTACATCTCGAAACAGTAAGGGGGGGGTGGGATTTTTGTTGTTGTTCTGTTTTATTTTTCTTCCACTTTACCATTGCAAGAGATTCACTTAGCAAAGGCAGGGAATGTGAACTCTACTCTTTAGCTGTCACTCTTGAAATGCCACAGTGCACAGTGACTTAGCTTTAATCTCTCCGATTCTACTCCAGCAAGACTGTTGTACCCTCTCTGGCTTTTTCTTGAGACTTTGGAAGGAGGTCTCTGTCCCTGGCACTTTACAGACAAGTGTCATGTGCTATGTTGAATTATCTTAAACAAAAGTCCCTAAATTCACTGACAGTCTTTATGTTCTGAAAGATTTCTTACCCCACTATCCTTATGTTAAAAACCTTCATGGACTTGACGCATAGTTACCTTAGATGTGAAAGTTATTAGACATAATTCTGTATAACAGGCAATTGGATTCAATCCAACCGAAGATAGAACCTGGGGCTACAGACAGACGAGTCCCTGAACAATCTAGTCAGTATCTGAGACTCCAAATACCACGGGAGCTTGAAAATTTCCCAGTACCATCCTGTCACTCTCCAAGAAACTGGCAAAACATTTTCATTTCATAGATGAAATTTCACCGAATACAATGGCCATTTTACTGTGTATTTTATAGGCTAGCACGCTGGACACATACCCACAGAGAGAAACAATGTGACAAAGGAATGTATCTAACAAACACTGCAGAAACATAAGAGAATGGTGCTGGCGGATGGCTGATAGCTGTCTGTTGTGGTTTGGAGAGGAAATGAACCCCACTGGCTCAGGTCTTTGAACACCTGGCCCCCAACTGGTGGCCCTGTCTGGAAGGTTGTGGAATCTTTAGGAGGTGAAGTTTTGGTGGAGGAAGTATGGGGATAGGACTTTGTGCCTTTTTATGGCCTCGCTTCCTGTTTTCTCTCTCTGATACCTGACTGCCAGTGCAACGCAGCCTCCCCATCCTCCTGTCCCGCCTTGCCTGCCATGAGGGCCATGACAGAACTGTAGCGCAGGTGAGCAAAAATAAGCTTTTCTTTCTTAAGTTGCTTTTGTCAGATCGCCCTGTTACAGCAACCAAAAAAACGAAACTGATACAACTTCTCTCCAGCAACTTCCAAATTTGACACAGGAAAGAAAAGCATAGACTGCTCAAGACTGTGACTCACAAGCCGCCTAGCCAAACCTTCAGTGGTTCTGGAAAACGCCAGCAGGATGCCTTCTCATTACTGTTTAGAAGATTCTCAACAATGCAGGCATAATGACTTAGAGTTCTTAAAATGATATGCTTGTTGTTGTAGAATTAAGGACACAACCCAGACAGAAAGCAAATAACAGTCTCAGCCAACGGGAAGGACTTGTGGGCCAGAAAGAAGTGTTGGAGGTCTCATGGCCCCAATCAACTCAGTCCAAACAGCAGAAAATAAATAAACTTCCAAATTCTCTTCATACCTAAGTTTCATCCAACCGCTACCTCAATTGCTTGCTTCCCATAACCAGTGTGGGGGTCTGACGAAATAGCTCATCAGCCAAGTAAAAGGACCTGAAGTTAATCCCCAGAGCCCAGGTAAATTAGTCAGGATTATCTAGCAGAACTGAACTGAACTGGACTGAGAGAGAGAGAAAGAATATTGAAAGGAGATTAATTAGAGTGGCTTGTAGACTGTGTGGTCTGTAGTCCAAGAACCCAGGAGTTGGTCAGTCCACAAGATTGCATGTCTTAGCTGGCCTTCAGGCTATGTTGAAGTTTAGAAGGAATAGGTTCTAATTCCAGAGAAGGAATGCCTCAGCATCAGTGTAGATGACCTTGCCAAAAAAAAAAAAAGAGCTTCCAGTTGGCCAAGACTTAACGCCAGTCTTCCAACCTCAAATGATGTAATCAAAAAATTCCTCACAGGCATACCCAGCTGCCTGGATTTTAGTTGATCCTAGATGTGGTCAGATTGACAACCAAGATTAACCATCCCAACAGGTTAAAAACAAACAAACAAAAACAAAAGGATGAGGCAAGAGGTTGTGCTGAGGAGTCCAAGACAGGTACATGGGTCAGCTGCCTAGCCTCTTTGGCAAACACCAGGCCAGCAAGAGACAGTGAAAAAAGTGGGTTGCAACTTTGGAAAGACACTTGAGGTATCTTCTGGTTTTCCCATGCATGCATCTGCACATACATACAAATTTACATATGCTAAAAACAGTAGTATGAAACCGGACATGATGTCACTCACATCTGTAGCCCAGGCATGTGGGAGGTTGAAGGAACAAGACTGTAACCTGAAGACTGTGTAACCTATGCTACAAAGCCAGAACCCAGCCAAAAATAATAAGAGTGCTAGCATGGCCTGGAAATGCATGCCTTAAGCCCTCAATCGGGATTGAAGAAAACAGTGAGAAGTACAGTGGTAGGGTGTTACTAAAACGTCTTTAATCAGAACTCAAAATACACAACTCTTTTTCTAAACCCAGAACAGTGTTCTCATTTCTCTAAAATAGCGAAGATTCCCTGCAGATCATCAAAATAACTTTTCAAGCCTGATTAAAAGGCATATCGGTTTCCAGAAATGAGGTTTATTTTTCAATCTCATTTTTCTCTGTGAAAACCTTTATTAGAATCTCAATTCTGTGTCTGACCATATAATTTTAACAGAACGCTGTGTTTCCATAAGACTGTTTCCATCACAGAGTAGATTGTTCGTCATGAATATAAATATAATCCATAGGCTTCAACAAGATTTGGTACATTTTGGAGACTATCTTAAAATAAAGTGTATAAATTGTCACTGAAAATTACACTACCACATTACCTGTATTTCGGATTGTACTGAGTAAGTCTTTCATATACTCAACCCATTCGACAGAGATAATTAGATAGCACAGGAAATGCTAGCATTATAAAATCAGAGAATTTAGGGCTCATTGTGAGTTGTAACTGCCAATCAGGTTCAGATAACTGTGATGCATGACTGCCACCTACTGGCAAGCATTAAAATTTCAATGTCTTACCAACTACCTCCTTGCACTCTGACCAAGGCCAAGCCTTCCCCTACAGCTGGTGCACCACCTAATGTCAGATGAGCAGCTTGCGAATATTTTTGTAAGGAAACCACGCAAGAATGGCTTTCCCTTAGTCATGAAGTCTTGCCTTGCATATGCATTAAATACAAGGGGTATTTTGTAAGTTTGCGGGGCAGCAACTGCCTTCTATTCTCTAATGTATTCTATCCACTTACCCTGGAACAACACCTAGGTGATCATGTTAAATGAAGAAGAAATGAGCAAACTGATAACAGTTTTAAGACAGTGTAACGTGTTGGCTTATAACCTACAGTTTAAACGTGAAAAGACATGAGCTGAAATTGACTTCTTTTTTATAGTCTATGTTGGTCCTTTCACATGTTTAATTTTTCTCTTTTTGAGACAAGATTTTTTGAGTTCCAAGCTAGCCTTGAACACACTGTGTAGCCAAGGATGACCTTGAACACTTGATATTCCAGTTTTGTCTCCTGGGTGCTAGGATCACCACACCTGGCTTTGTTTATCTGTTCTTTAGCCTTGGCTTGTTTATGTACAGAATGGGATAGCCCCAATGTAACTAGAAAAATTAAATGAAATGCTTATAAAGTACTTGGCACAGAGAAAGTAACAGTGTCATGGTCTTAATGCCTCTGAGGGATCTTCTGGGAACTTAATAAAGACATTAGGAGTGTTAAGTGTGCATGTCAAGTGTTCTTCACTCAGGTTTCCCACGTTCTCAATTCCCAGTCTACATCTTACTACAAAATCCTACATCTCCACTGAGTGCAGGCTTCATGCAGGTATGCGCTGAGCATAAGTGTTCACACAGCCACAGATCCTTGGGGTTGTTAGAAGCTTGGCTGTAATATTCAAATCACTATTTTAAAAAATCTCTAACAGCACTCAGAATTGCTTGACTAGTTCTGAGCTCTCCCTGGAGGGGTCTGCAGAAGTGTTAATGTATATTACAGCAGATATTACATTTTGTTGCCTGCCAAGGACCCATCTTGTATGCTCAGGGAACTATCTGCCCGTGTGTCTCTGCTAGAATGTCAGCCGGACAACAGGACTGCAGTCAGCATGAGCTCTGCCTGTTTATGGAGCACAACACAGTGACATGACACAGAGCCCACGTTCTCTCCTCCACATCCCTGCTGCAGCCATATTCTATTTTGAGGCTGCTGCGTTTGCTCCTAAGACACTTCTAAGAGGACATAATTGGGTCCCCGTGGTATTCTCATTTACATTGCTTGGAGAGAGCGTAGTTCCCCAGGACTGCAGGAGGGATACGAAAGGAGCATGTGTGAGTGTGTGCATATGAAGAACAGAGGAGAACCTTGCTCCCGTGTTGAAACAGGGCTTCCCACTGCCCCAGAACTTACTAAGTCGGCTAGCTTGGTGAGTCACCAGGCCCTGGCAACCTCCTGTCTCTGCTGGAATTTCAAGCCTGCCAACACACATGCAGTTTTTTATATGGGTTCTGGGTCTTCATGCTTCCATGGTAATCACTTAATTACATCACACCCTCAGCCCCTCAAGGACTTTAGATGAGGGAGGAGGACCCTTCCCATAAAGCTCTAACAAGCAATTTCTCTTGACTCTGATTTAAATGCTAAAACAGTCATTATCCATCAACTGTCAGGCTCCTAAGATTAACCTGTTATCTTAGAGCCTAAATCAATAGAGATCCATCTGTAGGGACAAGTGGGACCACGTTTGAGTGACATGAACTGCACGGAGGGGAGGAGACTGCATCTCCTTTGAACATGGATGCTGTCCTCCCAGAAATTCACATGGGAAATTCACATGTGGCTTGATGGCTGTTGGTATTGAGAGGTGCTGCAGACCTTTAGGATTGGTGCTGGAATCTAGTAAGTCCTTGGGTCACTGAGGACAGGTGTGCCAAAAGAATTGAGAACTTGTCCTCTTCAGCTTCTAGCTCAAACCATGATTATTTACTGTCACAGTCTCCACCATGAAGTACCTCCATTACCAGAAGGCTAAAACCTGGGACCAGGTCATCTTGGGCTTGAACCTTCACAATCCTGAGCCAAAGTAAGCGTTACTTTCAAGTAACTTGTGTTGGGTATGTCCCCCTAGTGATAGAAAGCTGACTAATAACAGAACATAATCCGGTTCCCTTAAAAGGACAAGAGCCCGGAAGAGCAGGCAACTAAAACTCCCCACAACTGGCACACACAGACGGTACCTTCGGTTTTGAAAAAAACAATGTCACATGTTGAACTGTTCGTGGTTTTTTTTTTTTTAATGACTTTTTTAATCTGGGAAAGCGGGGCATAGTGGCACATTAAGAGTAGTAGATGCCAAGGTGGGAGAGGCATCTCACCCCAGAAGCTTGAGGCCACTGTGGCAACACCGAAGATCCTGTGAGGATAATAAATGCCCCCAAATTCAAGTGTTTGTGTGTCTGTGTGTGTGTGTGTGTGTGTGTGTAGGAAGGTATGAGTGTGTACAGTATTTGTGTGTGCACAGTATTTGTGTGTGCACAGTATTTGTGTGTGCTTGCTGAAGCCAGAGGTCAACCTAGCGTGTTTTTCCTCAGGAGCCATACATCTAGATTTTTGAGACAGGGTCTTTTCATGGGCCTGAAGCTCACCAGTTCAGCTACAATGGCCCGTGAGCCCCAAGAATGCTCTTGTCCCTGCCTCCCAAACACAAGCATGTGCCACTACAACTACACCTGGATTATTATTTTCCTCTTGTTTATGCAGCAAGCACCCAAAACACATTTTTAGGAGAATACATTCTGAAAGTCTGCATACGGAGAATCAATATGTACTGGTCTGCCTGTATTAACACAATCCCTGTGAGTGCTTAATCAACTCTATACAGATCTGAAACAGGGAGTTAAAACTCTGAGTTGGGTGTCTGCTGTGTCTGAGTCTCTATCTGCTAATACGTGAACTAAGACGACACAGGAAGCAGCCACGTGTCCTTTCACAGGATTCACTCCCTCCGGTCTGTCTGCATCATTGTAGTCGTGGTTTTGGGGTTTCATCTATTTGACGTAAGTCAGAGCCATCTAGAAAGAAGGAACCTCAATTGAGAAAGCGCCACTAGCAGACAGGCCTGTAGGCAAGTCTATGATGAATGACTGACGTGGGAGGACAGTTCCACACCCAGGCAGGTGGCCCTGGGTCATCCAAGAAATCAGGCTGAGCAAGCCATGAGAGCAAGCCAGTAAGCAGTGTTCATCTGTGCCTCTGCCTCAGATCCCACCTTGAACTCCTGGCTTGAGTTCCTGCCCCGATGTCTCTTCGTGACAGACTGTAACACAGGGAAGTAGAAGCCCAGTGAAGCCTTCCTCCCCAAGTTGCTTTGGCCACAATGTTTATCACTGCGATGGAAAGCACGCTGAGACAGTCATTCATGGCAGTACTGGCCTCCTCTGTTCTGAGCTACTGTGACAACTGACAAAACACACAGAGGTGAGGCAGCTTCCCAACTCCCTGAGCTTTCACTGGGGAGACAAGGCAGAGAAGAAAAAAGTGAAAAAATAGGGCAGCACATGGTTGCTAAGCAACCATGGAATGGAACAATGGAGGAGGCATCTGGGCAGTGGGAGTTGGTTGGTGAGGGGGAAGGTCAGCTTCAAACTATGTGTAGAAGAGCAAGTGTGGTTTAAAAAGTAGATGAAAATGAGGAAGGCAGTATTAGCGAGCGTTGTGGCTCAGGACTTGGTTTAATATGTTTACAAAACTAAGCAAATAAAAGTGGTGGTGTTGTGTGGACACTAAGAATAATAGTTTTATGTACGAGAATTTCTAAGAGGCCCAGTCCATGTGCACAAGCGTGTGCATGCAGAAATCACAGTGGAATTATTTCTCAGCCATTTATTTTTGAGAGAGAGCTTGGGATAAAAGGGCAAAGGAAAAACACCCTGCCCCTGTCTTCACCCCAACCCCAAGCCCGAGGCTAAGAAAAGGAAACCTGCCAATCCTTGAGCTTGCCATAGAAACCCACCAGCCCATGAGCTCACCTAAGCTCAGGGGGAGTTAAAACTTCACCAGTCCCCGCACTGGAACCCACCCTGCCCCTGCCCCCAAGAAAGCCTGTCTAAACCCTGCCTTCTGCTCAGTTCCCTGCTACTTCTCACTAAAGCAGAGGCAACCACTCTCTTGGAGCTTTTTCCCTCCCAATAAACCTCCTGCGTGAGTTTGTTGTGCAGTGTGACTTTTTGGTATTCATTGACCTCTCTGGAACAGAGCTGTAACATTTGAGCTGGGGAAACGGACCCCTGCCGGAGAACAGCTACACTAGCCTTGATGAGACCTTCCCCTGGAGCAGCCAGAGCAGAGCCGAGACACTTTTGTAGGGGAAGCCTTTCCCTTCAGAACTTTAACACTTTACACAGTCTCTCCAATACCTGTAACCAACTACGTAGGCTAGGCTGGCTGGCCAGTGAGAGCCCCACAGATCTGCCTGTCCTGTTTCTGGCCCTAGTGCTGGGATTACGGTGTTTGATGGTGTGATGGCTCCATGATCCTGTGGCCCACCCAGCTGCAGCACTGTGCTCACAATATTTCGTATAATCATCACAATAATGCTAGAAAGAGGTGCCATCAGCGGTAGTCCACATTTTACCCTCAATCTTCATTGCCCTAAGTAAAAAAGAAATGATCACTCTGCTTAGCACCTACACCTGCAGCTTCCAGAGCAACTCTGTCACGGCTCGCTGCTTCTTGGAAGAGACATATTGCTCATGTGCTTGAGCACCTACTCATCCCTAATGACCAGACTCAGAAAACAAAATTGTTCAGTACAAACCTGTACCTTCAGTACAGATGGAAATGACTTTCTGCTCCCATCAGTCAGGCCTTCCTCAGGTAGAGAATGATGTGTGGCTTTACAGCTTAGATTATCTACTCGTTAAATAGAATCATCGTCACAGGAAAATGTTGGTGTTTCTTATCAGCCACTGAGTTGAAAAGTGGACATGTTAGAGAGAAAATGTAGAGGCAGCTTTTCGCCTTCTATCTTGAATTAGATCGAAGGACTGGGTTGGAAAATTATGTAACCCCTGTCCTAAGTCACTTGCAATTCTGCATTTGATTTCACTGGAGAGAAAAGGAGAAAGAAGAGGAGAGTGAAAGGGAAGGAAAGGAAGGATAAAGGGGGGAGATAGATAGATAGATAGATAGATAGATAGATAGATAGATAGATAGATAGATAGATTGGATGCATGACAGAACATTGACAATGTAAATGCAGGCCAGGAGAGCGGTTGGGAGGTAGATATCCCTGGATAACTTCCCATCCTATCCTGGTATACATATGGACCTCCATCACCTATAAGCCAGCATTTCCTGATGGCTAGTCCAACCAGCCTCTACCTGGAGCTTTTTTGTTAGTTTCTGGGGTTCAGGCATGCATTCCTCATAGTGACAGAAATATGAAGTACACTGACATACAGGCTACCAAAGCTCCTCAGCATAGCTCACTCAGAAACAGAATTGCTGTCACTCATCAGTAATTGCTGAACACTCCCCAGGAAGCCACAGACCGGGACTGCTGAACTCCACCAGACACCATTTCCTCCCCTGCAATTGTAAAAATGCCTTTTGATCCGTGACCTGCATTTAAAAACTGACATCTGGTGGCTAGGGTGGTAATTAGACATCATTTAAAAGTTATTTCTGCCTTGTTAACTGGGTTGCTCTGTGATCAAATTAAGGGATAATTTAGAGGAACTCAGGCATATTGATTGTATAATCCATAATGTGTATAATTAATAACTAACCCTAAAAGCACGATGTGAGGGATGGTAAGGATTCACATTAGACAAAAGTTGGGGCCTAGATGGCACTTTCCCCCAGTGTTTTTTATTCACAACACATACAAAGGAAAGCTTTCAGATTCCCTGGCAGAACGTGACAATGCTCATACATTACTTAAGACTTGAAAAGGATAGACAGGTGTCAAGTGGTGTCTTAGTTTCTTTTCCTGCCACTGACAAAATATCCTGGCAAAAGCAATTTAAGGAAGAAAGAGTTTGCTCTGGCTCACAGTTGAAGGTGCAGCTGGTCATGAAGGGAGAGACAAGGCAGCAGGAGCGTGATACGGCTGCTCTTAATCTGTAGTCCAGAGAGCTTGTTAGTGCTCAGCTCACTTTCTCCATTTTATGTGGCCCACAATCCCCTGTCCAGGAAATGGCCCTGCCTATAGCTAAGATAGGTCTTCCCACGTCAATGACCACAACCAGAAAACTCACACATACATACCCAGGGCCCAAAATCCCCCACGGGTATGTGCAAGAGGCCCATCTCCTCAATGAGTTTAGATTCTATCCAAGTGACAAGACCAAGTGAGAGAAGCCTTTCTCTGGGTGCCTGAGGCATCATCTTTTTTTATGGGACCCTAAGCTGCCGGCTTCTTAGTGATAGTATCCCCCACCAATTCTGAATTACAGAAGGGGCTTGTCCTAGCCATGAGGTAGAAGATGACCTACTTTGCAATGGGCTGGTGCTAACACTTAGGCTGCTTATCCTCATTCCTCAAAGATAACAAAATAATACCACGTTGCTATAAAAATGACAGTTATGTACCACTTGAATCTTACTCTGCTGTTTAAAGCCACCCCAGGTCCCCCGAGATATGAGTGCCTACAAACCCCAGCATAATTTATTGTTAATTAAGATTGCTCTCCCAAACTCCCCTCTGTTCTCCTACTTGTCACTAGGCTAGACCTTCCTTGACACAAAAACACAAAAGCTGGAACTTCAAGTAAGTATAAGGTTCTTATTCTGTGATGTTAATGTGGCAAATCAGGATCTCAGAGAGCCTATGGACAGAAGGAACTCCAAGAAGCAAAGAAAGCAGAGGTCAACAACAAAGAAAAACAGCAGGTCAGAGAAGAGGGGTTTTGCCCATTGGTATTCTCGAGGAGGTGTGTAGCCTGGCTAGGACTGGCACAGCTGCCTGGGTACCTCTACTCCTTACTGTCCTTTCCTACACCCACTAGCCCATTTTGTGCTGGGAAAGCAACATCATAACATCAGTTTGCACCTTACATTTGCTGAGCTCAGCCCTCTGATGTGACCTTAGTCCGTTTTGTAATATTTGTTTGTGTTGTATTGTGTGTCGCCTGTATAAGTGTATATGTATACATGGATGTGTTTGCCTGTATGAGCATTCACAGAGGTCAAAAGTAGGTGAGTTCCTCTGTCACTCTTTGCTGGTTTCTTTAAGACTAAGGCTCTCCCTGGACCCAGGACTGGTGTTTTCTCAGCTATACTGAAAGCCAACAAACATCAGAGATCTTCCTGTCTCTGTCTACCTAGAAGCTAAGGTTACAGGCATCTGGGAGACATTCCACCTGCTACCTGGAAACAGGGATCTGAACTTCAGTCTGGGTGCTGAAGCGTTCTTAAGATTTGTTTTATTTTTACTTTTTAGACAGGATCTCACTATTCAGCCCTCATTGGACTGAAACTCAATATGTCAACCAGGTTGGCCTCAAACTCACAGAGATCCTCCTGCCTCTGCCTCCTGAGTGCTAAGATTACAGTCATATACCACCTTGCCCAGCTCAGTAAGTGTTCTTACCTACTGGACTATCTATCCAACCCTTTACTAAGCATTTTTCATATACTGTTTTGTATATTCAATACGTAAAATAACCCTTTTAACATATGGTTATAATCTCAATACATGAAAGACAGAGGTAGGAGTTCAAGTCTTTGTTGGCTACAAAGGAAGTTTGAGGAAGCCTGGGATACTAGAGACTCTGCTTCAAAAAAATATATTTCAAAAGCTCTGGTGACATACGCACCATCTCCAAGAACAGATAAGGACCTGAAGAGGGACAGGCTCAGTGTTCAACCCCAAGTCCCACAGCTAGAAAACGGCAGGAGGAGGTGTCTGGGACATGTGACCCCAGGCATGGAAGCTGAGCTTCTCTGAAACATGTACCCATCCTAAGAATCTCTTTTCTTCTTAACAAAGTTTTAAAGTAGAATGGGAGAGAGATTAAAGATAGCTAGTACTCCATTTTAAACTCGCTCCTAGGCAGTTTTCTATTTTAACAGAGCCTCCTATGGTAATCAGCTTGGGCTACCATAAAAGCTACTACAGACTAATAACGGAAACAACTTTTCTCACAAATGCAGAAGCTTCAGTGCAATAGCAAAGCTGGCGTCTTCTGGGGCTCTCTCCTTGAGCCGTCTTCTCCACAGAGCTTCCTGTGGCCTTTTTGTTGGTTTGTTTTCTGTGTGTTCTGTGTTTTGCTGGATGGGGGTCCACCACAATGACTCAACCTTAACTGCCTTTTTAATACCTGCAAACACAGTCTCTAAAGGAAAGAATTTAACCTTTGAACAGAATGTGGGAAGAAGCCTTTAGCACACTCCCTCTCCACACACGTGTGCTTACCTTTTATCTCTAAACTTTTAGCAAAATCTTCTCGGTACTGTCTTCAACAAGAGAACAGTGTTGGGAAATTAAAGACAAAGTCGCCTTCCGCACATGGGGCTAGTGAAAACCCTAGAAAGGAGGAGGGCCGTGGGAGGATGACTCAGTCAGTTCCTGATGCATTAGCTGAAGACCCAAGTTTGATCCCCAGAATCCACATTAAATAGCCGGGTGTAGTGGCAACCACTTGCAGTCTCAGCACTGGCGAGGTGGAGATAGGTAAAAACCTGGTGCTCACTGACCAGTCTGGCCAAATTGGTCAAGTCAAGTTCAGTGAAAGACCCTGTCTCAAAAGACAAGGTACGAAGAAACTAAAGAAAACTGGCCAACACAGACATGCACACAAACATGCATTCACACACACAAACATGCATTCACACACATGAACACCTACACACCCAGGCATGCACACAAACAAAAACACACACACTATGTAAAGTGCTTGTCATGACAGCATGAAGACTAAAATCTACATATTAAAAAAAAAAGAAAAGCCTGAACTGGTGGCATACCCTTGAAATCCCAAAACTGAGAGGCAGAGACATGAAGATCCTGAGTTCACTGGCCAGCCAGCCTACCTAAATGAGAAAGTTTCAGGCCAACAGAGACCCTCCCTCAGAAACAAAGCAGATGTCAGCTGAGGGACAGTACCTGGGATGACCTCTGTCCTCTACATTCACACACACACATCCCACATGCACAATGTACACTGTGCACACACACACAAATGCATGCCCGCACACATCTGTTTGTTTGTTTGTTTGTTTGTTTGTTTTCTCTTTATTTGAAAAATGAAAATTACTGGAGCCAGCAAGATGGCTCAGCCGGTAAAAATGACTATCACCAAGCCTGATGTTGCATTCCATCCCTGGAACTCAACATGGCAGAAGAAGAGAACGGACTCCCTCAAGTTATTCTCTGGCCTCTATGTGTGTACCATGGTGATATGTCCCACACACACACAAATAAATAAGTATAAAACATAATAAGATAACCAAAAGTACAAAAATAAATCCTGAACAGCCCCAGCCCAGTTCTGTAAAATCTACTAGACACGTAGGACAGGATAAAAACAAACATCAAAGGGTAGAGACAAGGACACAGTTTTCTAATGACTGAGGGGGACAGTGCTAGACACCCCAGTGTGTAGCTAAAGAGACCCTCATAGGCTTGTGGAAAGTCTTAGGCTCAATCCTCTGTCCTCACAACTCACAAGGATTTTCATTAAAAAAAAAATCACTGGGTTCTTCTAGCTCTAGATGAGGCCAGGAAATCAGTTACATAATAAGCAGATCTGTAAAGGTCATATCTTCCAACAGTAAGGAGGGAGGTGTCCTTTGGTTCTAGTGCTAGATGATTGGCAGGACTGAGAAGCTAACAAGCCCATCCTTCCAGTCTGTGCCATATACCAACTGGTCAGCACATATGGTCAGTGGAACACCTGTCCAGAATGCTACATCAGATCAGGCAAGCTAAAAAAGACGTCAACAATTCAGTTAAATAGTGTGTGTGTGTGTGTGTGTGTGTGTGTGTGTATGCATGAGCATGTGCCTCTGAGAAGGGGGCAGGTAGAGAGAGAAAGAGAAACTTAGGCCAACAATTTTTACATTGTGGTTTTCGTTTTTGGGACAGGGCTTCATGGAGTCTAGGATAGGCTTGATATCAATTAAAGATGACATTGAACTTCTCCTTTTCTTGCCTCAATCTCTTAAGTCATGCGCCACTAGGCCTGGTTGTGAAGTGATGAAAAGAGAACTCAGGGTTTATGCGTACTAAGCAAGCACTCTACAAACCAAGTCCTATCCCCAGCCCCCAGACAATGATGTGGCAATTGTTTCTCAGACAGACAGTAACGTGGATGCTCAGCAGATGAAGTTTCTCATCTCTTTGGAATCATGTGGAACAAGTGAGTGCAGAAAAAGCAAAAACAAAAACAGCCAGTAAAGGAGAAGAAGTAAAGGAAATATTTTCCAGGACATTAAGGTGTGAGGACCGACATTGCAATCTGTCATCCTCCTACAAGTGGACATCTAGCCCTGCAGATGCTGATCATTAAGCATGGCTCCTGTAGGAGAAGAGGGAACTAGAGCAGAGACTCAAAGCACCAAGAACAAGTGTGCGGCCATCTGGGGACCAAGGTCAGCAGAAGGAATGAGACTCAAAATTCAGCATCATACCACCAACCTTCCGTTTCCAGCAGGAGGCCCTGGCAGTGGCAGTGCCAGCATTAAGATAGAGATATGGGCTTTATCACCAAGGCCCTGAGTGCCTCCAAGAAAACTTGGAAACCAATCAAATGGAACAGTTAAGGCAGGCACTTGTTAAGGAGCAAGAATCAGTCACTGGGAGTTCAAGCAACAAGCTCTGACGCACTGGGCAGGGATTGGAAAAAAGCCAGCTGGTAGCAGGCTGAGAACTCTGTGGGTTGCCTACACGAGGGTTAATTGAGATGGAGAAGACAACCCTAAGAGCAGGCCGCAGTCACTGCACTGAAGAAAAAAGCTAGCTGAGCAGGAGCCTTCATCTGTACCTTCCTAATGGAGGCTGCAATGTGGCCAGCTGCTTCATGCTCCCGTGCTACACCTCCCCGACCTGGATGGACTGGGAGCCCCCCAACTGGGAGCCAAAATAAATCCTTCCTACACTGCTTTTGTGTGACAAAAACAAGCAACAAGAAAAGTAACCAATACACGAAAAAATAAACTACACAAGAGCCCACTGGCGATCTGGGGATGGGGAAACAGTCCCTCTAGCCAATGTTTCCTTCCTAGCACCACCACCAAAACTCACCAGGCAGAAGATGAGGAAGATGGTGACACAAAGGAAAGGGAGAATTAGGTTGCATCAGTGTAACTAGTCTGTCTTCAGTGGGCCAGGACCAGCTATAGAGTGAGCAGGAGACAGGAAAAGGAATACTTCTCACTGTTGCTATAGAATTTCATTCCAAAACAGGCATGGGGAGGTGTAGTGTGTGGTATGTGTCTGAGGCCTGGCAGGGAGCTGGGAGGAGGATTTGCTGCTTATAATGGTTAATTTCTGCAAAACAAACTATGTTCAGAAACCCAGCCCTGAGCTTGCAGATGACATCAATTCTCCTACTGAAGCCACATAGGAAAACTAAGATCGACTGTTTTCAGTCGGAAAATATCACCCTGTCCTAAGCCACTTGTCTCGTCACAAATCCTACTAAAAACTAGGATGTGGCCAAAGAGCCATCCTTTAAAGCCAAGGATTTTTCCTGTTCCTTAGCTAAGACAATGTACCAGGGTTAGATTCCTTCAGGAGCTGTATTTCTGTCCTCACCTGTGCCCTGACTCTGTGTCCACTTCTTGCTCCTACTCCTCACTCCCACTGTCTTTTGGAGTCAATCATGCTAATTTGAAATGAACAACATACTCCTGAGAGTGTGGATGTTAGGGTTGAATTCCAGCTGCATAGTTTTCTAATATCCTTGCTGTTTATGGTGACTGAATGTCAACTCACTGCATGTCATTTGAATTTTTCCCATAAAAGCAAAATTACATATAGCAATTATACTGAAGAAAAATAAAATAGCAAAAACACAAATAACACTTAAACACCCAACAGATACATGGGGCAGACTAGCAAGAGAAGGCTAGAATAGGGCCAAATGTGAGCATATACTCTTAATATATAAAACATCATAATAAAGACCATTTTTGTATATAAACTAAAAACTGAATGTAAGAAAATAAACAAATATATATATATAACAACAAAATATAGGAGGTGATAGGGCTACATGATACCTTACACACATAAAAATACCATATATGTTATGTAGACAAAGATGACATTGGGTTTCTGACCCCCACACACACACTTCTACCTCCTGAGTACTATAATCACACGTGTGTACACTACCAGTCCAGTTTCGTGTAGTGAAGACTGAAGCCAGTGCTTCGTATATGCTAAGCAAGAACTCTCTGTCAACTGCTAATACTTCCTCCACACATACTTGATATTATATTTCTATTAACAAAACCACTCTCAAAGACGGAATTAAATGTCTTCTTCTCTTAAGGACTAGGGTCTCTGAGAGATGGCATCACATAGGGTGAGGGAAGAGAACAGATTCATTGGAAGGATGCTACAAGGGTTTTGTGGATCCCCATAAGACTTTATTGGTAATTTTCTACATTGATCTTCAACCTAGTGATGCCTAATAGACACACATGGTAACCTGAAGTAGAAGCTTCTGGTTTCTTTGAAGACTCAGTTGAGTCATGTGATGTTTTCCTGGAGGCTGGCACATGAGAGAGGACACATGGTGTTTTACTGTGAGCTCGCTCATGTGAGAGGCATGACTTTGGCCAGCTGAGAACATCTGCGGGTGGACTCTGAAGAGAGGAGCTATGTAGAAGCCCACAGACAGGGAGACTTCGCTTTGGGTTTTTTTATTATTATTATTAATTACACTTTATTCACTTTGTATCCCCCCCATAAACCCTTCCCTTCTCCCCTCCCAATCCCACCTTCCCTCCCCCTTCTCCACACATGCCCCTCCCAAAGTCCACTGATAGGTGAGGTCTTCCTCTCCTTCCTTCTGATCCTAGTCTATCAGCTCTCATCAGGAGTGGCTGCATTGTCTTCCTCTGTGGCCTGGTAAGGCTGCTCCCCCATCAGGGTGAGATGATCAAAGAGCAGGCCAATCAGTTCATGTCAGAGGCAGTCCCTGTTCCCATTATTATAGAACCCACTTGGACACTGAACTGCCATGGGCTACATTTGTGCAGGGAGTCTAGGTTTTCTCCATGCACGGTACTTGGTTGGAGTATCAGAGACTTTGCTTTTTGGACCGATCACTGCACCGATCTTCATGCTTTGTGACTTGACTTTGAAGAGAGAAATGTTCCAGAGAACTTCAAGGGGCAATCCAATTCAGTCTTGCTGCTTTTGCTGACTTGTCCTGATTTTCTGAATCATGCTGATTCGTGTTGCTGCTTGGTGTTGGCCTTTGAGTTGGTATCCAAACAATAAAAAATGGACTCATCCCAAAGAACTACTTCTAAAAAGATCTACAACCCCCTTTACCTAATTACCTTCTTTCTTCCCTACCTCTGGTCGGTGGGTGGAAGGGAGGTAGAAGCATTGAAGAACCTTAAATAAAGTAGGTTAAGTGAAAAATCTAAGCCTATAGTAACCTTAGAATATAAGCAATACTTAGACAAGTTATGGTGAGATCTCTGGGTAGAGTCCATGAATAAGAACACTCATAGAGTTCCTTTGCTGCCACACATAGCCGTGAACTGAGAACCACTGTCCTAGATGGTAGAACTAACAATAATCAATGTTTATTCCTAGGTCAATTTCCTTTTTCTTTTCTTTTTTTTCTCAAAAATTATAAAATTGCAAGAAAAGGGAATGTAAGTGGTACTGTTTATTTCTATTGACAGGTTAACACTAGGTTAAAAGTTAGCCACTGTCAAGAAAGCAGTGTCATACTGAATGCAGCAAAAACAGGCTGAATTCCAATGATGTCAACAGCTACCCAAAAGGCTTCTGTCACACCATCCAGGGTTGTGATGGGAAATGCTTAACCATGCAGATAAAGGTCAGACAGAACCCAGATTCTAGCAGAGGAGCAGAGACAGAGAATCCCCGGTGTCCTGGATGACCTACCGTTGGGAATGGGGGAATAGACAAAAGAGACAGGGGACCTGAGCATCTGCTAAAGCACACAATGACTACCACACAGCGAGGCAGGTTATCAAGTTTTGCCTTACTTTGATACCTCCCTAAGCTGAACCTGAGATGGAGAATTTGAGTGTGCATAATTTATCTGATGATGAGAAAAATAATTTATCTGATGAGGCCTGTCTCAAAGGAATAGGAGGAGGGTAATAAGAGAGGACCCTGTGCCTTCCCCTAGCCTCCATGCACATCCACAGACACATTCATCCACAGACATGCACACACACTCACAAACACAAACACACACACACACACACAAATAAGTAAGTTTCCGTGTTAACTCAGTATTGTTGAAACCACAAGCACTTGAGTATATAGAGAAATAGCTACCAAAGAGTTAAATCCAAATGTTAATATTCTACTATCCTTGCAGACAGGAGGCTAACATAACAGCCATCTGAGTGGCTTCATATAGCAGCTGATGAAAATCGATTCAGAGACACACAGCCAACATTAGGTGGAGCTTGTAGAATCTTATGGAAGAGGGGGAGGAAGGATTTAAAGAGCCAGAGAGGTCAAGGACACCACAAGAAAACCTACAAAAGCAAACTAACTTGGACCCATAGGAGTTCTCAAAGTCAACCACCAACGAGAGAGCATCCACGGGATGGTTCTCTGGCCCCCGCACATATGTAACAGATGTACAGCTTGGTCCTCATGTGCGAGCTCTAACAGCAGGAGCAGGGGCTGCCTCTGACTCTGTTCCCTGCCTTTGGATCTCTTTTCCCCTAATTGGACAGCCTTGTCTGGCCTCAATGGAGCCAGTTCTATTTGATATGCCATGGTAAATTGATACCCATGGGAGGTTTTCCCTTCTCTTAGCAGAAAGGGAGTAGGGCACAGGGGGAGGTGGGTGGAGGTGAGAAGGAAGAACTGGGAGGAGAGGAGGGAGGGAAACTTCCTACATGTATGGAAAGCAAATAAACAAATTAATGAATGGATTTCCAAAAAAAAAAAAAAAGCAAAACAAAAAGAATCCAAATGCTGACTGTCATAATCATCTTCCTTATCGTCATTAACTAAAGATATCTGCATGTCGTACGTAAGTGGCACTCTTAGTTCTCTAACAGTTTGTCTCCACTAACTAAGGTTAAAAGTTAATGCAGTTAATATCAATAAAGGGGAAAGAGAGGTGTGAGAGGAGGAGAGGAAGAAACAGGAGAAAGAAGGGGGCAGGGAGGACAGGGAAGAAAGAATAGAAAGATATGGACGTTTATGAGCCTACCAGTAGCAACTATGGAGGAAATGGTTACTTGTTTGTTGCATTTCTCTTCTGTTTCCAGGTCACCTAAAAGCAACTGTTTAGCTGTCTTCATGGTGTTGGCTGTTGGCTGCTGAGGGCTTAAATTCCCCTAGCACAGAGCAGAACCTGTGGAACTAAGTGAGTTCCTAGCATGGAATCACTGCTTGGTAAGTAGAATAGGGGGTACAACTGAGAAATGAGAGATAAACACACACACACACACACACACATCTTCTCAAGCTGAACAGCACCTTCCACTACCCTGGGCTAGGAGACTGCTGGTGGGCTGCACTGGTGGATAGAATAGTTGGCTCTCCAATGGTCCCATAGGTGTTTCTTCCACCTAACTTTTAAAGGGGGAAATAACTTGATATCAGTTAGGTAAAGTTGTTGTTTGAAATTCTTCTTCCTATGTTATAGACTGGAGTAAATTGTTTCTTCTGAGCTAGATGTTGCATGTATTTATACAGAGGTAAGGAAGCTAAGGGTATCCTTATCAACTTCCTAGGAATCAAGGGACCTTCTATATAGTTTAGCCTAGAGATAAGATGGGCCAGCCTCTTGCCTTCCAGTGCGGTGAATGGTCATTAATCTAGAGCAATGGTTCTTAACCTGTGGGTTGTGACCCCCAGATATCCTGCATATCAGTTATTTGCATAACAATTAATAACAGTAGCAAAATTACAGTTATGAAGTAGCAACAAAATAATTTTATGTTTGAAGGTCATCACAACATGAGAAATGGTATTAAGGGGTTGCAGCACAAGGCAGGTTGAGAACCATTGATCTAGAGGAACTTTTCCCAACTCTGTTCTCTCTCTCTCGTCTCACTACATAGATTCAGATGGCCTGGTAATGTTTTATATTCAAACTATAACATCCTATAAGGCCATGAGGGCCTTTTCCTGAAGTGATAATGCAGTCTTGGGATATCGAACCTCAACCCCCTCCTCTGTGGTCTTCTTATACCTGCCATATGGAATTCCTGGAGCTGTAGTCTATATGAGGACCTCTTGATGGATGCCAGGAAAGGAGTCATGAGGAAAGGGAAAGGCTTGGGAGACATAACACAAATATTGCTGGATCTGAAGGTGACTCAAATGAAAAGCAGTCACCTGCTTCATCACCTGGGAAGGATGCAGAGTCCCAGAGTTTGGCTAGCACCAAACTTAGTTTGTCTTCATTGTCTATGTCCTGGGTCCATGATAAAGGATGTAGAACCATAAAATGGTTTTCAAAGGCTATCCCAACCATGTTTCAGAAAAAGGATTTATCAGGGTTCAACAATATCTTTACTCCCCAGTTTAGACTTCTAGTTATTTGTGGGTAAAGGCCTGAGCATGGCAAACATAGACCCAAAGCATGGCAAACGTGGCACCAACAGCTGTTTCCTTTTTACCCTTCCCTCTCCCTTGCTAAAAGCCATTAGATTACATTCTGAAAGCTAGCCCCAAGACTCATTCCCTTACTTGGACACTGATTTATTCCTGAGATAGAACACCAAGGTCCAACAATCAAAATTCGTTATTTCACTAACATATCTAATCAGGATTCCCAACTCACCCTAGCACAGACTCCCCTCTTCTCATCAAAAATCCACACCTTATGGTGAGCCTAGCCTTTAATGGCTGAGTCATCTCTTGGGGCTCATAGAGACTGACTGCCAACCAGAGAGCATGCATGGGACAAACCCAGGACCTGTGCACATATGTAACAGTTGTGCAGTTGGGTCTTCATGCGGGCCCCCTAAAGGGAGAACAGGAGCTGTCTTGGACTACATTGCCTGCCTTTGGATCCCTAACTGGGCTTTGTCTACCTTCAATAGGAGATATACTTAATCTTACTGCAACTTGATATGCCAAGGCTGGGCGATATCCAGGGAAGACTCCCCTTTGCTGAGGAAAAGGGGACACACGGGGAGGGAAAGGAGGGGAGAGGGAGGGACTGGGAGAAGTGGAAGGAGGGAAATCTGGAATCAAGATGTAAAGTAAATAAGTAACTTAATCAATTAAAAAATTAAAAATTAAAAAACTAAAAAAAAAAAAACAACCCAGGCTGGAAAGATGGCTCAGAGGTTAGGAGCACTGTATGTTCTTTCAGAGGTCCTGAGTTCAATTCCCAGCAACCTCTTGGTGGCTCACAACCATCTAGAATGAGATCTGGTGCCCTCTTCTGGTATGCAGGCACACATGCAGGCAGAACATTGTATACATAATAAATAAATCTTAAAAAAAAAAAAACAACCCTCTCTTGCATAAACAACTGTTCTCAATTGCTTGCTTGCTTACTTACTTGCTGCTGCTGCTTGCTATTTGTCTTTGTAGCCACCCTCACCCCTACCCCTGCAACTGGAGTTTCCTTGAGAGACCATGGCCAGTGGTCATAATAATGACAGGCCTTATATATTTATTATAAGCTTAGGGCATTATAGCTGGGCAGATACTCAGTTATTCTAACCCAACTATACTGGCCTGGCCTATATCAGTGATGTGGTCCATTACCTTCACATCTTAATCTCATTGTGGTACCTGCTTCTTCATCAGAATAGGGAATCCTCTCTCTCTGGTCCCTACCTAAGGACTCCTCCCACCCCCATTCTCTGGGCCTACAAGTCCCGCCTCTTCCTCTCCAGACCAGCTACTGGCCATTTAGCATTTTATTTGACCAATCAGAAGGTGATAGAGAACGGTGTTTACAAAATACTGAGACAAGAGATGCTTCATAATAATGACAATAACAAAGTCCAGCCTTAATCAGATCTCTGCAGGAATAGAAATCAGCATTTGAACAACAGAATGACAATCTTCACACATAAAGATTATCCCGACACCTTTGCCCACTTGCTCTTCCCGGGTAATAAATCTTGGGGTCTGGATATTCCTACTCATTCCATACTGATTCCAGGGGGTCATCTTTCCTTACAGGTTTTTCCTTATGTATGTGTGTAAACCTGTTTAGGGAGGAGTGCACATGTAGGTGTGTGTGTGTGTGTGTGTGTATGTGTGTGTGTGCGTCCATGTGGGGTCTAATTGGTTAAATTCCTCTATTCCTTTTCACCTTACATACTGAAACAGGGGACTCTTACTGAATCTGGAGCTCACTGATTCATCTAGACTGATTTGTCAGCAAGCCCCAAAGAACCTGATGTTTTCACCTCATTGCACTGGGATTATAGGCACCAGTGAGAAACTAGATTTCTTTTTAAAAAAAGAATTCTAGGGGATAGAACTTAGGACTCTACGCTTGTATGAAAATCTCTTGGACAAGAAGCAATCACCAATGGAAAAAGCTTAAAAGCTGTGTCACAGACATGGTTGGCAGGTAAAAGTACTACCATGGCAACCTGACAGATGTGAGGAAGACATAAACTCCGTCTTGTCTGCATTTGAGGACCAGGCCTGCCTTGAAAAGAAAAGCCATCAACTGCAGGAGCTAGGCCATAGTTCACCAACTCCAGGAAGAAGGCCATAAAACCCCCTACCCAAGGAACAGCCTGGAGATAAGCACAAGAATGGGAAAACATCTTGTCTCAGGATGGCGCATCTGTGCTGGGCAGCCTCATCTCATCCTGTAGTCGAACATTCATGGCACAGGAGTGCAGTCCCACCAACCACATGGAATTGGTCCTTGTAACTTCCCACACCCACCAATGAGGTTTGAGATTACCTAACCCTTGCTAGAATTCCCCTAGTTTCCTATAAAAAAGGCCTGTGCACCTTTATTGAGGGTCACCATTTTTTAAATGGTTTGACCCCCACATGCAGGTTTTTGAGAAATAAACCACTCTTTTGCCAGTTTCATCTGTGAGTGGTGGTCTTTGTGCTGTGATTTCAGACTTAACACAGCCTGAGTTCAATGCTCAGAACTCATGTGAAAAGTCAGATGTCATACCACGCATGGTTAAGCTCCATGCTCCTGCTGTGAAATGAGAAGCATAGATAGGAGCATCACTTGTGTACCTGCCGGCCTGAGATACACAGCACAGCAGCAGATATAAGACAGACCATACCTCAGCAGAGTAAAGATGAGAAGAGACTCTCAAGAGTTGACCTTTGACCCCTAAATGCACTGGGTGGCATGAGTGTACCCTCTCACACGCACATATACACACGCATATACATACACATGTATGCAAAAGTAAATATATAAAGATGCCTTGCCATGGACACCACTCATGATTGATCTATATTTCCAACTTTAGCTTACCTGTTTGTTCTTTAGTCTCCTTCCAAAGAAATGAAAACAACAGAAAAGGAAGGAATACTGTTAGAATTTAGACAAGTCCGTGTATAGCTCACAGATGAGGAGAAATGGGAAAGTTATGAAAACATAAATGAGACACAGCTATCTGTGGCCACTCAATAAAAGGAAAACAGCGCTGTGTGTATCCAAAACCCCTAGCCATTATAGCTAACCAGCAGAATCACAAAATAAAGGCCTGAGGATATTTACGCCATATGGTCTGTACAAGGCACTTTCATTAACGATGCTTTCTGGACCAACAAGGTTGACTCAGTGGCCAAGAGCACTGGTTGTTCCTGTAAAAGACTGAGGTTCAGTTCCTAACACCCACATGGTAAGCACACAACCATCTATAACTTCAGTTCAAAGGAATCCAATGCCTTCTGATTTCTGTGGGCACCAGGAATGTATATAGTGCACACACATACACAAAAGTAAAACACCCATGCACATAAGATAAAAATAAATATTTTATTGGTCTGGAAATTTCATCACCGAAGAGAACCCCCCAGGAAAGATGTTCTTGTTTCTAAGGTGTGAATTTGCATTCTCACTTTTCTCCTTAAGAGAATTCCCAAGAGATGATTTATTAACTTCCTGTCGCACTTTGTAATAAAAAATAAAAGAGCAAATAAGAAAGCACAAAAGCGTTATTAATTTATTCCATGTTTTAGTTACAGTTTTATTGTTGTGAACAGACAGCATGACCATAGCAACTCTTACAAAGGAAAACATTTCATTAGGACTGGCTTACCATTTCTGAAGTTTAGTTCATTATCATCATGGCAAGAAGCATGACAGTGTGCAGGCAGACATGGTACTGGAGAAGCCAAGAATTCTAGGTCCAGTTTGGCAGACACCAGGAAGCAAATGTGTGCCACTAGGCCTGGTCTGAGCTTCTCAAAGCCTACCCCCTGGTGACATACTTCCTCCAACCAAGCCACACCTACTCCAATAAGTCCACACCACCTAATAATACCACTCCCCATGGACGTATGGGGGACATTATTATTATTCAAACCACCATGACAGACAAGAATTCCCAAATTAAGTTTCATCTGTCTAATTTTAACCTTGGGGAATTCAGTGCATAGCTGAGCCCAGTACCAAGGAACAGGCTGGCCCCATTTTGCTGAGGAGCTGACATGTCCTTCTGAAAGCACGCCTGCAGAACTAGCCCCACTCTCTACCCTTCACTTAGAAATCAGAGGTACAGGCCTCCATGACTTGTTGCTTTATGTCACAATACTTTTCTTGCTTCTTCTGGTTCTAAAACTCCTTCAGATTGTTACTGCTAAATTTGGTTTTAAAATTCAAGAAAAAAAAAGTGCTCATTGGTATCTTCTTCCTTCGTTCCAATCTACCCAACGGAAAAGAATCAAAAGATTTATTACTCAAATCTCATGCCTCACTAGCAGAATTTTTTAAAAAGATGGAGCTAGGCATAATGTAACATGCATTTAATCCCAACACTTGGAGGGCTGGTGATCTCTTTGAGTTCAAGGCCAACCTGGTCTACAATAGTAAATTCTAGGACAGCCAAGGCTACATAGTTGTAACACCAGAATAATAAATATAAATAAATAAATTAATTAATTAATTAATTAAGACTATTCCTTAGTCTTAATTAGGCACTTTTGATATTTTATCTTCTCTCTTTGCCCTTACTAAAATAAATCTTTCCAAACACATCTGTCTTCAGTTTTCATTAACCTTCAGAGTTTTCTGAACTTTGTGCTATAGTCACAAAGAACAGCTGGCAGGCATAGGCATGATGCCTGTGATCCCTTTAGTCAGGTGGTGAGGGTATGAGTACAGAGTAGCTACATAACACGACTTAGTCTCAGGAGAAAAAAGATAAGAGAAAGAACAGAAAAAAGGAAGGAAGAAAAGAAGGAAGGAAGAGGGAAGAGAGAGAAGGAAAGATATGAAAGTGTCCACATTTACCAAGAAAACCACACACGTGTCATTACATATCCACATGGAGAACTCAATGCTCACAAACGTAAGGAGTTAATGGTACCTCTAGACCCATGCTACTGCCACGCTCCTCACGACGTGGGAGGGAATGTGCATGGATGACTCTATGCCCTCAGCCCTTTGTCTCTAACAGGCCATTTCCCATCCCCTTCAAGGCTCACTCTAAATATCTCCTTCCTAGCTGGGCATGATGGTACACACCTATAAACCTAACACAGGAGAAGCAGAGGCAGGAAAATCACCTGATTTATAGTAAGTATTGGGACAGCCTGGTCTATAAGTGAAGACCCTGCCTCAAAAACAAAATAAAATGAATCATATCCTTCTCTGTTAAGTCCTCATTCTCTACATTAGAATAAATGTCTCTCTCTTCATTCAACAAACAAACCTTGAGCACCCACTGAATATCGGGCTGTTTTAGAGCATCACAGCATGCTTCTACAGTAGAAGATAACCATGAACCTTCGATCAGCCTTGACAGACAGAAACTACCTTCTCAAGCAGCAAGGTGCACAAAGAAATCCTGAATTTCAAGAAACTAACCTTTATCAGGTAACTCTGCCCCTCTAGGAAAAAGAAATTAGCATGACCAAATCTCCAGGAAAGAGAAGAGGGCATCATGATTACTATGGGTTGGGCAGGAATGTCCCAGGCAGGGGAAAGGGGACTCTAAAGGCCCGGCTGGCTCCAGACAGGCAAGCCTCTTGATCTCCAGCTCTAACCAAGCAAGTGAAAGACCTATATAAAAAACCTTCAAATCTCTGAAGAAAGAAATTGAAGAAGATATTAGAACGTGGAAAGACCTCCCGTGCTCATGGATTGGTAGGATTAACATAGTGAAAATGACCATATTGCCAAAAAAATCTACAGATTCAATGCAATTCCCATCAAAATACCTTCACAATTCTTCACAGACCTTGAAAGAAAAATACTCAACTTCATATGGAGAAACAAAAAATACCAGAATCTCCAAAACAATCCTCTATAACAACAGATCATCTGGAGGTATCTCCATCCC
>CM053766.1:50809038-50841074 GCA_028658305.1 Pachyuromys duprasi
TCCAAGTCAGCAGTAGGGGTAAGATTATACCTTATTTGCTTAGGCCTAAATTCTTTATATTTATCAGGGAAGGGCAGATCTGTGGCTCCGTAATATGTTGGAATATTAACGGCTTTTATTTTCCTTCTTACTGTGTTTTCTTCCATTCATCTTTTACATAGGCGGATGGTTGTATGCACATTTCATTGACGGCAAATTCTCTCTTCCAAAAGGTATCAGCCCCCTTCAGTTAGCCCAGTCTAGAAGTCCCCTCACACAGAAAGGCCGGGAGGTCTGTTGCCTAGGTCATTCTAGATCTTGTCAAATTTATAGTTGCCAGCACAATGTCTCATCCTCCCTTTGGCTGAGACCTATGAGTGGCCTGGGGTCACAAACTCCCCTTAGCCAAGGGCACTTTACTTGCTAGGGTCTCTATCCTCACTCCAGGGTAGCCCCAAAGGGCTGCGCCTACAAACTCTACACATGTACACTGCCCATGGGGAAGGAACAAGTAACCCTGCCAGGTTGCTACCATATACACCCAAGGAACTGGTTCAGCTTATGAACGCTGGACCCTCCCACTTTCCCACAAATAGCAGGACTGCAGTAAGTCAAGGCAGTGGAAAACTTCAGAATCCCATGGGAATAGCAATGTTGTCACTGTCTTGTAGAAACAGCTAGACCCTCCATCTTTCTCAACAATACATATGCATGTAGGATAATTTTCATCTGAGTGGAGACAAACACTTACCAAAGCTGCTTCCTGGGGCAATAGTCACTTCATATGTATGTTATGCTGCTGAGTACTTACAGCCATCCTGAAGGGTGTGCAGGGTTATCCCACATTTATAAGTGGGAGAAAGATAGCTTTAGGAAGTCGAGAGACTTGTGATGGTTGTGCAGCTAGGAAATGACTGTTCTGTATTTCAAAACCAGCAATTACAAAAGCCCTGTGCACTGAAGCACAGTCTCTGTGGAGTAGACCTGAGCTCTTGATTCCTCGTGGTAATGACAGTACTCTTCAGAGATAATGCAGCCTACACCTGGACTGTCTGAGGCAGGACAGACCTTTCCTCTCCACTTAAGATGTTACTGTCACTGGTTATTGTGACAGCACACCACATTTTCAATGATGCCTCCAGGAAAATTACAGAGGAGCTTCTCCTGAGAACCATTCTAATATAACAGAAGGAGAGAGAGAGAGATTCTAAATCCCATGCTTTTCAAAAATATCTAAATCTGCCAGGCAGTGGTGATACAAGCCTTTAATCCAAACACTCTAGAGGCAGAGAAATCTCTGTTCCAGAACAGCCAGGGCTGCCTCTAAATAAATAAGACTTGTCTAAGGTCACACGATTGTCCCTTTCATAGACATTTTGCCGCCATGGCTCCATACTTTCAGCAGAAAATTGGAGAGTCATTGAACTAGAACCAAATGTTCATATGTGTGCTTTTTTTAAAAAATCCCCAGCAAGTCTTCAGGTCAAGACTCAACGTAGGAGATACACACTGAAAATCAACTCCCCTCATTTCTCTCGAGTGTTTGCTTGGTACTACTGCTATGACCTCTGTCAGCTGTTAAATATTTATTTACTTTAGTTGCCAAGCTGCCTCTTCACCTTTCCTGGCTTCTGTGTTGTCATGTGTTCAAACAGTGGTGCAGTAGGTCTGAGGTCAGCCCCACCTCGATTTCCAACGCAACCAATCCTGTGCTAAGATCATAAAATCACAAGCTGCCATTGTAACTTTCTCAAAAAAGACACTTCAAAAAAAAAAAAGTCTTGAATCTGGAGTTGGAGAAATGGATAGCAGTTAAGAACACTGTCAGCTTTTGCAGAGGACCCCAGGTTTGATTTCAAAATTGTTGAAATTCATTCTTGGGTTTTTCTTTTTGAACTCATAATCCTCATGTTTCATTGAGGTCCATCATCTCTAATATTTATACAAAATGTTTTTTTAAATTCATCCTTAATGTATTGCCATTATTTTTCAATTTACTGTTCTCAAATGTTTTATTAAATGTACAAAGCAGCTACATGGATGGTGGCATGAAGGGTACCGCACCTCTAGGGGCTCCTAAGCTGCCTAAGCATCGTGACAGTGTGCCCAAGCGTGCCGAAGATGGATGTAAGCTCTGGAGCCTCCTGCCTCCACCTCCACAGGGAGGTGCTTCTGCTGGACTAGAGATCGAGCGATCTTCCAGCTGAGTCACATCTCTAGTTTTCCAGCCTCTCAGTCTCACTTACCCCTGTCTTCTCTGTGACATTGTGTGTGGAAAAGCCACTTTATTCTTTTAAGGACTTGAGTTTTTGAGTAAAACAATCGATAAAGACCTGGAGAACATTTCTGTTTTCTGCCTGATCCTATGCTAGCCCCAGGGCAATGAACACAGACTGTGGAACATGCTGGCATGTAAAGTGGAGGCGGATACAACTTATTATTATCTCTAAATGGCAGCGAGAATGGTTAAAGGGCAGTAGCAAGCACTTGTCTAGAGTGCACAATCCCCAGGTTTGGAAAGTGACTTAAAAAGCAACAATAAGAACATTAACTCCTAATCCTATCTTCTTCAACATTTCATCTCCTTTAAGATAAATTTCTAAACTTGAGACATGATGGCATCTGGTGAGCAGATCACAGCCTACACACAGATGCTCATATCCTAATCCTCAGAATTCAGGACTATGATATACCTGGAAAGGGAAGAAGGTTAAACACAGAATTGGGGCTGCCATCAGCTGACCATACAAGAGGAAAGGTATAGCCAGTTATTTATCCAGGTTGGCCATTAAAAAATAGACAGGAGGCCTGGTAAGACGGCTCAGCGGGTACAGGAACATGCTGCCAAGCCTGACAACCTGAGTTTCATCCCTGGGACAACATGGTAGACAGAAAAAAAAAAATTCCTGAAATTGTCCGAGGAATACATGCACCCACACACTTTACCCACACAAAATAAACAAAATATTAAAATGGATAATAGAAGCAGAAGAGAGGTGCTGGGAAGAGAGGGGAAGAGAGGGCGAGTGATGAAGAGAGAGCAAGAGGGACGGGGGGAGGGAAGAGAAGAAAGGAGGGAGGGAGGGAGGGAAGGAGAGAGATGGATTCTCTAAAATGGTGCTGAGTCAAAAAAAGCAGTGCTGTCACTGGAGAGATGGCTCAGATGATGTTGTTCTTCCAAAGGTCCTGAGTTCAATTCCCAGCAACCACATGGTGGCTCACAACCATCTATAATGAAATCTGGTATCCTCTTCTTGCCTGCAAATGCAGGCAGAATACTGTGTAAATAATAAATAAACCTTTTAAAAAAAAGAAGCAGTGCTGTCAAATTTTTAGTACAGCCTTGGATTTACAAATGTAGAATATAATGAAAGTTTAAGTATAAGTTATATTTTTGGAATTAGTTTATTTTGACATATTTTACTAGACTATAATATCCAAGTCTGGTCTTGATTTGTATTCTACCAGGATGTCTTAGGTAATCTGTTACAACCTCCCAGAAAACAAATATGTGGGGTTTTGTGGAATCACTGTTAAGATTTACAGTGACAACTTTTGGCTTTCTGACTCCACAGTGTCACATCTAAAATCTATACTATTGTCCCCAAAGCATGTGCACAGGGTTGAAAAAGGACTGCTCTGAATGTCTAAGAAACCAGTTTTTCAGACGTACTTATTTAACAGAGCTTACCAGGAACACTATGACAAGAGACCCCAAGAAACAGCAATTGCAGACTCTCTGCATCAGAGAAAGGAAAGCACTGAAGTAAAACGAGAAGCACAGCAGACCACATCTGAAAAGTCCCACAAGGCCACCAGAGAATGATGCATTCTCTGGAACAAGTATTATTCTAGTTTACTTAATAATTATTACCATATGAGTCATATATACATTATTATTCTATTTTAAAATGGGTAGAGGAACAAGCTTTTACCATGACTACTAAGTCTCTTTATAATCGATAGACTAAAATGAAAAGTAGTACGCATATATAGAGACACTTGACTAAGATTTGCTCTTGACCTAATTGACTCATGGAGCTCTAAAAAACTGAAATATACATTCATACAAGCACACACTGAACATTCTCCCAGATTTACTTTATTGTAGGCCATAAATCAAACCTTTTTAGAGAACTAAGTTCACAGCGTATTGCTCACTTTTCTATAGTTGTGATAAACACCATAAGCAACTTAAGAAAAGTTTGCTTAGCTTATGGCTCTAGATCATTGAACTCAAAATGGAAGGCCAGGCATGGTGGCCAGAGTAGGGAACATCACATTTGACCGTCACATAGGAAGCACATAGAGTTAGCTGGAAATGTTGCAAGGACATAAACACACCACCAGCGGTGCACCTCCCAGTGGTGCAGCAAGCTCCCCAATGCACCAGATGAGACCAAGTGCCCAGAGACCTGAACCGACGGTATTTGCACATAGACCACTACACATAGTAACTATGAGAACCTAATGGTTTAAGCTGAAGGATGCATAGGAAAAAAAATCAGCTACTGGAAATTTACATAAGACCAAACCAAACCAGACAAAAATCCTACTCATAATGAAGTTACAAGAAAAATCATGTCATGTTACACACTGAATAGAAATGAAACCCACAATATGTCAAGACCTGTGAGAAGCCAGAGAAATCTTTAGATGGAAATAAATAAAATAATAAAAAAACACACTTGCAATCATACATTAAAACTTTTTCTTCAAGGGTACCAGAAATAGGAATTTAACCTCAAACTAGCAGGAGACATAAAATAATAAGGAACAGAAATAGAAATTGAATTGAAAAATAGAAAATGAACAAGAAAAAAAGCTGATTTATTTTTTCTTTTTGAGAAAAGATCTCCCTCTATAGTCCTGGGTCATCCTGGAACTCACCACATAGACTAGGCTGTCCTTGAAATCATGGAGATCCACCTGTCTCTGCTTTCTGAGTGCTGTGATTAAGAGCATATACCACCATGCCCAAGAGCTGATTCGTTTCAAGGAACAATAGTAAGACCATAGACACTCTGAGAAAGAATAAAGAACTGACATAAACTATGAATATTGTAATAAAAAGGTAAACTTCAGACACTGGTGATATTTCAATGTTAGTAAGGAAAGTCTACAAACCACTTTAGCTCACAAATTAAGAGAGACATAATCATATAGCTTTTTCCCCCCATTGTCATGTGTGTCTGTTCTGTGAGCAAGTGTGTACATATTTAGGGTGTGTGCATACATTTTCATGTGGGAGTGCGTGATGGTTTGAATTAGATGTCCCTCCATTGTCTTGGGCATGCAAATGCTTGACCCCCAGTTGGCGGCTTTGTTTGAAGAGGCTTAGGAGGTGTGGAGGAAGTATGTCACTCGGAACTAGCTTCAAGATTTTAAAGCTTCATGCCATTCCCAGTTAGCTTTCTCTGGTTCATACTTGTAGTTTGAGGCATGAGCGCTTAGACTTTGCTTCAGCCACTATATCTGCTGCTAACTGCAAATAAACCTTTCTTTCTATGAGTTGCTTTGGTTATGGTGTTTTAGCACAATGAAAAAAAAGTCATTAATACAAGATGCATATGGAGGAGTGGGATTAATCAAACCCAGAGCCCGCAGATATGCTAGTCTTGCTAGCCACACTGCTTTGTGGATCCCCTTGCTTTGAGGCTAGAATTTCAATGCCCACACAGTATTTACTGGGGTTCTGGGAACCACAGAGCCATTTCCCCAGCCCTGTAAAATTATTTCCAAATACAAAGAAGAATCCTGGATAAACTACCGTACAAATAGTTAAGGGGGTTTCAACAAAACAGGAGCAGAATTGAACCATGTCACTGGGTTTACTAGCAACAGACGATATCCAGTGCACAAATTTCCCAGAAGACAGAAGAAAGGGGCACTTCCCAGGCACACTCACAGCTTGCTTGTTCTTTGTTTTTAAGACAGGGCCTTGCTATGTGCCCTGGCTGGCCTCCCACTCAGGATCTTCCTTAGTTTATTTCCTAAGTGCTAGGTCTTCAGCAGGCATCCCATACCTGGTTAGACTTACCTTGATGATAACAAAACAAGGCAAAAGGAAACTGTTTTCTTTTAAACAATTATAGAATACTAAAATCTATACTCCAAAAGAAGCTAAACAAGGAAGACCCTAGGGAAGATGCTCAATCCTCATTCAGAAGGACAAACGCCAATAGACATCAGAAGCAGAAGACAGGGAACAGGACAGGAGCCTACCACAGAGGGCTTCTGAAAGACTCTACTGATCGGGGTATCGAAGCAGAGGCTGAGACTCATTGCCAAACTTTGGGCAGAGTGCAGGGAATCTCATGAAAGAAAGGGAAGATAGAAAGATCTGGAGGGGACAGGAGCTCCAAAAGGAGACCACCAGAGCCAAAACAAACAAACAAACAAACAAACAAACAAACAAACAAACAAAAACTGAGGGCCTAGGGGCCCTGCAGAGACTGATACCCCAACCAAGGACAATGTATGGAGAGGACCTAAGCTCAGATATAGCCCATTGATTCAGTATCCAAGTGGGGTCCCTAGTAAGGTGAGTAGGGGCTTTCTCTGGCATGAACTCAATGGCTGGCTCTTTGATCACCTCCCCCTGGGGGGTGCAGCCTTGCCAAGCCACAGAAGAAGACAATGAAGAAGACAAGAAGAAGTCCTGATGAGACCTGATAGGCTAGGGTCAAATAAAAGGGGAGGAGGTCCTCCCCTATCAATGGACTTGGGGAGGGGCAGAGGGGGAGAAGAGGGAGGGAGGATGGGATTGGGAGGAGAAGAGGGAGGGGCCACAGCTGGGATACAAATTGAATAAATTGTAATAAATGATAATAATTTTAAAAAATTGGAAACCATACTAAAATTATAGAACAACAGACTCTAAAGACATAGAACAAAACCTTAGGAAAGAAATTAAAAAAACTTTTCTAGGAATGTAAGGTAGCTTCAAACTTTTATAAACATAGTATCTGTACTAAGAAAAGCATTTGTAATTCAATATCTATTTACAATGAAAATTTCAACCAAATATGAAGAGAATAGTGATTTTCAAGTACATAAAAGGTACTCGGAAAAAAGTTTATGGACATCAAACTTTTCAGGAAAAAGAATGAATGTTGATCTCTCTTTAGTAAGGTAAGAAAGGTCTGCTTAGGCCACTTCTAAAAACTGGATGAAAGAGCAAATGCCAAGCTGTTCTCTGTCTCTGTCTGTTTCTCTCTCTCTAGCTCCCCGCATTCCTCATGTGTGTGTGTTCCAAATTTCAGTTATGTGATACCTGGAAGCTGAAATCTATTTGAAAGCACATCTGTAATTGAGGAATTTAAACACAAGAGTGGAATTAATCCCAGTATCTCCAAAAGGTAATTTTCATGGTGATTTGTATTTCTCTACAGTGTTTTGGTCGTTAGTAGATCAATGACTCTATTTGTCAAAAGCTATAGAATTGTACAACTATGGAGTAAAATTTATGACATGCAGTCTTAGAAATGATTCCATATGCAGACTGATGATAGAATCCAGTGCATATTCACAGATTCAGGTGCTGTTAACACTATGCCCCAGGAATTAATCACACACTATGTTTCTTCTAAGAATCAGTCACGTTTCTGGTCACCTTGCCCTCTTATCAATGCTTCTCACTAATCACCCAATCACCCATTTTCCAGGCCCAGAGCTAGGCTCCAGAGATCCAGAGAGAAGTACAGTGGTCTTTTATACTTTAGTGGCTTGGTCTCAAGTATTTCAGAATGGAGGCAGAGAAGTGATCCATGAGCAGGTAAGTGACTAGTCAAAAGCTAATATTTTCAGATACATGCACAAAGATCCATTAAAGCATAATGGGGTTTTGCTGGAATAAAGAGGTTCTCAGGAATATAAGAGGAAGAGAGGATGACGGGTAAACATAATCATAATATATATTATACCCATGCATGAAATTGTCAAAATAAAGGGGGAGTGTCAGGCAGAACAGAGGATGTAGTTTTTTGTTTTGTTTTTAGGATTTATTTTTTGGGGGGGCTGGAGAGATGGCTCAGTGATTAAGAGCACTGACTGCTCTTCCAGAAGACTGGGGTTCAATTCTCACCACCCACATGGCAGTTCACAACAGTAACTACAAGATCTGACACCCTCATACAGACATACATTCAGGCAAAACACCAATGCACATGAAATAATTATTTTAAAATTATTTTCTGTGTATGCATTTGTTACCTTCTTATCTCTATGCATACCAGGCACGTGTAGGTGACCATGGAGTGCAGAAGGCATCAGACCTCTCCAGCTGCAGGAGAGGAGGTTCACTGACAGAATGCTTGCCCAGCAAGTGTCTGACCCCAGCTTAAGGTTGGAAAAGGGAGGATGAGGATTTGCATGCAAATGAGGGAGAAGGGCAGCTCTAACTAAGAATAAAGGGGAAAAGAAACTATCCAGAAGGTAACTTGTTCGCTAAGAACAGCTAAACTTACAGTTCCTAACAGGCCCTTCCACTCAGCCCACACCCCAACCCAGGGCACAAATCTCCCCTGAACATCTTTAACTGAATGCCCTCTAAAAGGGCCCTCTTTGTGGCACCATGGCCACAAAGATTTATGATTGGCTCCAGAATCTCCTGCTAAGTATACTTAAGTGAAGCCTAGTGAATGATGCCCTTCCTCCCTCAGACAGGCCACAGCTGGCTCCCTCCGGAGACAGGGGAGTCTCCACAGATACCAGCAACAACTCACAAACAAGCATAAGCAACACCTGTGCCAGGCACAGCCTGACTAGAAGCCCCCATTTCCTCCGTGTGGAATGTTGCCTGTAAGCGGCTGTTGAACTCTCCGTACTCAGGGACTCTCTTGTCTTCATCACTGCTGAGTCAACCACTGCCAAGTCTGGAGAGCAATACCGAAGAAAAAGCAACAATCTTAAACAGTGCAAAGTGGTGCTGTTACATATTCATGCTGAGTCATTGCAGCTAGGCCTGTAGCAAGAATCACAAAACCATGTTTGTTGCAGCTTTATTCATAATAGCTAGAACCTGGAAACAACCCAGATGTCCCTCAAAGAAGGAATGGATACAGAAATTGTGGCACACTTACACAATGGAATACTACTCAGCAATAAAAAAAAAAAAAGGAAATCAAGAATTTTTCAGGCAAATGGTGGGATCTAGAAAAGATTATTCTGAGTGAGGTATCCCAGAAGCAGAAAGACACACATGGTGTATACTCACTTATATAAGCAGAAAAACACATGGTATATACTCACTTACAAGTGGATATTAGACCTATAAGATAGGATAAACATAGTAAAATCTGTACACCCAAAGAAAATAAACAAGAAAGACCCTACCCAGCAGGGTATCAAAGCAAATGCTGAGACTCATAGCCAAACTTTGGGCAGAGTGCTGGGAATCTTATGAAAGAAGGGGGAGATAGAAAGACCTGGAGGGGACAGGAGCTCCACAAACAGATCAACAGAACCAAGAAATCTGGGCCCAGGAGTCTTTTCTGAGACTGATACTTCACCAAGGACCATGCATGGAGATAACCTAGAACCACTGCTCAGATGTAGCCCATGGCAGCTCAGTATCCAAGTGGGTTCCCTAGTAATAGGAACACGGGCTGTCTCTGACATGAACCCAGTGGCTGGCTCTTTGATCACCTCCCCCCTGAGAGGGGAGCAGCCTTACCAGGCCACTGAGGAAGACAATGCAGTGATGAGACCTGATAGGCTAGGGTCAGATGGAAGGGGAGGAGGATCTCCCCTATCAGTGGACTTGGAGAAAGGCATGGGAGGAGATGAGGGAGGGAAGGTGAGATTGGGAGATGAGGGAGGAGGCAACAGCTGGGATATAAAATGAATTAACTGTAATTAATATAAAAAATTAAAAAAGAGAAAAACATACATTTAAATTAGAAAAAAATCATGAAAAGGACTCAGTTATAAAGTTTATTTTTATCATTATTTTTACGTAAAAGGAAATGTGAATGGGGACTGGAAAGGATTTACTATGGTTTGGGAAAGATTTTAAAGTTATCCTTTATCCTAGAAATAATACTGTCAAGCCTAGACATGGTCTACTTTGCTACCAGACTCAGAAAACAGGTCTCAGATGTAACCTTTTACCATTCCTTTAATTATGAGGATTTTAAAGTGTCTGAGGACTGGCTACATTGTCCCAGACACTTTTTAAAATCCTCATAACTTAAACTTCTATATCCTAAGGACATTTCCTATATATTATGAGACAGAGGTGAGACTGCTGTGAGCATTCATTGTCCTTTAGTTAAAGGAATGGTAAAATGGAAGAGGATACAGCCAGTCCTGATGAGAACTGATAGGCTAGGGTCAGGTAGTAGGGAAGGAGGCCCTCCCCCATCAGTGGACTAGGGGAGGGCATAGAAAGAGGGAGAGAGGGTGGGACTGGGAGGAGATGAGGGAAAGGGCTACAGCCAGAATCCAAAGTAAATAAATAATAAATTAATTAAAAAACCCTATCAATTAAATAATTTAGTGAAGTAGGAAAAAAGGTGATTGAAGGTTGAAAGGTCTCAGGTTACTCAAGGTTATCTTAAATAGTTAAGAATGCTTTATATTTCTTTCTGTTGCATTAACTGTCCAGAGCTGACATTTATCTCTAGAGCTCTGATTTATAAATGTAACTCTGATAAAAAAAAATCCACTATACACCCCATTATCATAGTTACAAGCACAAGATTCTAAATCTCCTTTGGTTTGTTTTTTTTTCTAAGTATAAACTTAAAAGTTGTTTCTCACTGTGTTAAACTTAAACATCCAGTCTTTTGGATAGAGGGAAGAAGTCCCTCTTTCATGATATGGACTCATGCTAAAAATTAAGATCAAGTTAACTTTTGACTCCTCTACTTCATGGAGTTCACCTTAAAGAGTGCTTATGCTGTTAAAACAAAGGTGTTTCTACAATGTATATTTCACTGCATATTACACTGATGATGCTAACATGTCTACAGTTTATCTCCTTTGTAAATTTTAAAAATGGGTTCTTGTAAGCTACAGACAATATATCTGAATCCAATCTCAGGGCCAATGGAATACAGTAAGTACTGCCAATCAACAGGCTAAATTTCCCACCTATTCCAGAGGTGAGATTCCTCCCCCTTTCCCTGGTTTAGGGACTCCCCTTTTCTGGCTACCTGATGGCCATATTCCTGCATCCAACACTGGCTGGTTGCTGAGTCTTCCCTTCTGGTTGGCATCAATGCTTCCTACCATCCTCACCAACCTACATCCAAACCCTTCATCTAGGACCTTGTGTCTCTTGGGTGAGATTTTCCTCTACCAGCATGGTTTCGCTTCCTCTGTTTCTATGTCTATGAAATCCTGATACAAGGTAAACTGTGTCTGCTATGGGCAACTGTGCCCTTGGTATTTAACAGCGCTGATGAGCTGTTGGAACAAATTATATCAATCTGAGCCAAACCTTGCTCTTGGGACACCTTGACAGGTCACTGACTCCTACCTGTCTAATGGGAATGGTTCCTTTGTTTGTTCTTCCAAGTTTCCCTTGGGGATGTCTTCTGGAGAGTTTGAGAGTGCCTGAATTAACGGCTTCTAAGCTTACATGCTTCTGCAACCAAACTTGGCTTCGATTTCCCTCAAGATGACAAAAACAAACAAAAAAACCTCTTTAATTACTGCCAGTGATCAGGTAAATGGAGGTTCCCATTAAGTCACTTCTTCGCTCCAAACCTTCTGTCTCTGCTCATTCTCCCAAACGTTTCAAATGTACACCTAAAGGAATTTTCTCCCTAACCTACTTAACTTTGTCTCCTGCCCATATGTATGTTCCAGTATACTTCCAGACCCAGGTGTTTCCTAAATCCACAACAGCAGCAAAGCAGCTACTCACAGGTTGTGCCAGCTGGACCTGCACAACCACAAATGTTCTCAGCCACAAATGTTCTCAGATCCTGGACAGCAAATATTACAGCCTGCTCTTCCTGGACACGGCCAACATTTCAGCCTTTTGGTCTTCCTATCACCGCCCCAGCGTCAGTAGGAAGTAGCCAAAGATGATTGATTTCTTCACCATTTTTCTCAACAAAAGGCTGAAATGGTTGCTTCAGGCCCAGGAATGCTCTAGATTCTTCGAGCATTCCTCAGTCCCTATCTGCTGCTGGGCATGGCTGGCAAACCCCATTCTCTACCCTAAACTTTCCCCTTCACCATATAATCTGGACATTTTGCTGTTTTTCTTTTTCCCTCTCTCACCGCCTCACACAGCAACCAAGAGCTGCTTCCAATGAACCTATATTTATAGACTGTAACTTGCCATGCATGAGAAGCAGTCCAATGTCCTCATTCCTGCCTTGCCACCCCTCCCTAGCTCCTTTTTCAAAACAAGGAAAAAAATGTTATGTTGTGGGGGCACTTCAACTGGCCTACTCTCAGGGGCTTTTAGGTTCCTGACAACATCCTATGTCACCACCTGTGTCTTATGTCACCACCTGGAACAGATGCTTCAGATATAACCCATTTGCCACTCCCATCCACTTTCTCTGCATCAGTTTCTTTCCCTTCTCTCTGACATTTCTCTCCCGGAGACCCCCACCATGCTCCTCTTTCTCTTCTCCTCTAACTTCTCTCCCCCTTCCTTCCACCAAATAAATCTCTTCATATCCAAAAGGAAGGCAGGAAGGGAGGGAGGGAGAAAGGAAGGAAAAGGAAGAAAACAAAAGTGAAACTTTTTGAAGAATATTTTGAACTACTAACAGTGGATACAAGGAAAGAACTGGCTAAGGCTTAGTATCAGACATTATTATGTTTATATTCAAATTTCCTTGTACGTATGGTCTGCAATCAGCTCCAATGCTTTGGCAGCCTCACTACCCAGTCAGCCCTTGTGCAAACAAGCTCATAAAAGAAAGGACATTTACTGTTAGTAATACTATACCCTGTTGGATCAAAGGTCTGCCAGACACCTTGTTTTAAAAGAACTCTAATGCACATTTCAGGCATATTTTTCACTTACCTCTGTTACTCCATATCTGAAGACTTGACTTCTGTACAGGTCCAGTGTCCGTGCTTATTACTGCACACTGAAATATTTCAGCAACCCAGCTAGAAACACTAAGACTAATACTACACAGGTATATCTTTCCTTTCTTAAGGAGGGAGGCATGGGGCAGCGGCGGCACAGGGTCTCAAGTAGCCTAGGCTAGCCTTAGACCAAACATGTGGCCCTGAATTCCTGACCTTCCTGATTCTACCTTCCAAGTGCTAGGACTCTCCTCACAAGCATGCCCACGTAAATGACATCTGCTCTGATTAACTTTGTGCTCCCTCGGTGGCATTCCCCGCCAAACATGCAGGTCCTTGTTTGTACCTCCCCTCCTGCAAGTTTCCTCACATCGCCAAAGGTATCTGGGACAGAAGTTCCGGCAGTGCACAGGTGCTGTGCTTTCCTGAATTACCAAAGACGCTGGAGCTGCTGTCCGCAGAGCGCACGTTTGCAGAAGTCGCGTTCCCCCTGGGAGTGCCAGCCAGCCCATGCTTGTCCTGGCCAGTAGAGTGGCATCTTGTAGAGCACTCCATTCTGATCCTGTATCAGTACTTTATTTTAAATTAAATAACGGTCACTGTTTTCCAGTGCTGAGCCCATCCCACCAATCTCAGTTCTTAAAATGAGAATTTTCCTTCCCACCTGATCATACAAACCCAACAACCAAGAAACATTAGTAATTGTCATCTGTACTTTACTAAACACTTTGTGTTTAATATATTTTAAATTATAAAGAAATTACAAGGAAATCCTAAAAAATTTAATACAAAAATATTACAAGTTAGGACAATTAAGCATTTGTAGATGACATTTAAGAAGCATGCAGGGAAAGGCAGCATAGGATTAACATTATCACTGTTGACAGAGCCTTGGTACAGCAGAGAAAAGCACCACAAAACCAAGTGTCCATAATGGCTTTTCCTCTACTGTAGTTTTCAGATGAATATGTAGGGAAAAAAAAAAAGAGAGAGAACCCAGTAAACTTTAATCTAATCAGCTACATATTATACTAGGTAAGAAATCTAATTCATGATAAAGTATGAGAACTGTAAAATTAAAAGTAATCCCCACCCCCCCACCCCCCGCAATGGTGGCTCAATGAATTTCTGCTTAACTTCAGGCTCGTATGGACTCTAATCCTTGGCAGCCCAATGCTTTCTGGATAAGTATAAAGATAGAATGTCATTAACAGCATATGCCATGCAATAGAAATGAACCCCTTGAAAACTAAAAATTGTTAGCTTTAGCAACTGCAGTGACAGCGCAACAAGGTGATAGCTGCCTGTTTCTACCAAAGAAACCGAGGAAAGGGAGAGGACATGGAGAAGGCATCTTGACCAAGAAAATAAAGAACATGTCCAATGCTTCTATTCTGAAAAAGTCTTAAGTAGCTACAAAAGTATTGAGAGTAACTGGGCTGGACAGGGCGCCTGGTGACCTTCCTCAGAGATCATGAGGTCTGGAGTACTGTCAGCGCTTAGCTAAGGGTGGAAACCACCGCAGTATGCTTGGTGTCTGTTGAAGGGAGAAATCTCCTGCCCTGAAAGCCTTCGGCCACACTTGGTGTGTCTTGTATTACTGCGTGCTAAGCTAACGGTGAATATGAAGTCTTAGTTCATGTGTGAAATCCTCTAAATAAACTATCAATTTTTTTTTTCAAAATCACTCAGGAGTCATCATTATCCTTTAGCTGATTACATGCTATTATTTAACAAATATAGAAAATAATCCCTTCATTTTAAAAAATCTTATCCCCTGCAAGAAGTAATAAAATAGCAAAAACTTTAATTTCATCTATGGGCTTTTTTAAAGTATACATCTTGGAAACAATGTTTCTGAAAACAGTGATTCCCATGGCAGTTATATTCACTGGATAGTAAGAGCTAGGACAGATAGGGTGTAGCAGGGAAGACTCTTGGAGCAAAATCATTTATACTACACTCAACAGTGGGGATAAAAGCAATGAAATGTAAACAGGAAGTTGTAAACAAACACCATCCCTCTCTTCTTGACTAAATAGTCTATACAAACCACATAGATATCAAAGGTATTATATATGTACACAGCCAACATAATATCAAAATATATTTTATTCTGGACCTCTTTCAGATCTGATTCAAATTACAGTTGTCAAAGCAATACAATGCAAAGGGAAAACTGCAACAACAACACACACACACACACACACATACACACAATGTGCCTGGAAAGGGTCAAAGGGTCATTGGGGACAAATCACTGTGATGTGGAACCAAAATACATAAGTGTCATTGACATGGTCCAGGAGAGACAGACATTTGTATCAGTCTTCCTTACACAATCATCATGAAAACTGAACAATAAAGTTCTTTAACATGTACAAAAAACTGTCATGGGCTAGTTTACAGTTTTACAACAGACTGAAAATTAACTGGGAACTAAAAAATGGATGCAGACGTCATCACCCAGTGCTAAGGTAGGCTCACAGAATTAGACCCAAAGGATTTGCCAAACCCAAATGAAAAAGTAGATATAGTGACAATGTCAAAATCAGGAGAGAAAATCACTTTTGTATTTAGGGATGGCAGAGATACACAACGAAGTCTGCCTATTTGTAATGAGATGAAAAAGTACACCAGATGCAACATGCAGAATGTTTCCTCAAACTTATCCAGAAAGTCCAAAGAAAACATGAAACAGCTTGCTAGGTTTAAAAAAAAAAAAAAGCCTAGTTATTCACGCTGCTTCAACACTGTCACAGAAGGGCAGAAATAAAGAATACAATGGACACCTCAAAACTGCTAGAAAGACACCAGATTCTAAATGAGTGGATTAAAAAACGTGAGCACTCCCTTTTTTTCTCTCTTCTACATTTCACTACAATCACTATTTAAAAACTGATATTAAACGTGACACTTCAGAGTTATAACTGGAAGAATACTTCCCTCCCTGCTCATTTCAGAGGGAACCAAAACAAACAGAAAACCACCCCCAGGGTCTCTGTAGGCTGGCTGCTAGCCCCAAATCCTGGCTTTTGCTGGTGTGCCACGATGTTGGTCCATGGAGGCAGGATTTCTGCAGAAACTGTGCAAGTATCGCTCTTAGCTCCTGAGAATCCAGCTTCTGTGGAAATGTGCAATGCGCTTACAAAAACAGAAATGGTCTTTGAAAGAGCAAGACAGCACTGAGATGGTTTTCCTATGCATCTAGTAAAACTTGTCATCTATGCTTGCGAAAGCCTGGTAATTCGTGAATCCTCTGAATAGCAAAATGCCCAGTCCTCCGCGGGCCTCTGCTCCTCACTCAGATTTTACATTATTCTTTTAACAAAATCATTGTACGTAAACAGACAGCTCCTTAAAAATAGTACTCTCTCATTATATCTGATTCGACAGAAAGAATCTTAAGGAAAAAAGGAGTGCTTTATAAGTGAAAAATACAAATCTTTGGCCTGTCTCTTGACATTTTTATGTCAAAAGAAAAAAAAAACAAAAACAAAACAAAAAAAAACCTTCATGTGATTCAATCTATTGATAACTTTTTGCACCATAATTTTTTTTTATACCATAAAAGGAGGCACTTTCAGTATCTGTAAAAGGTGTTTAATCCTAAAACATACTCACCTAGAGGATAACTCATGAAAACAGAATTTGCTACACGCTAAGACCTATTCCAGTTACCACTCATAAAGTCCTCTGAAAGTCAATGCGATTACCTGATCAAGGGAAAAGGGAACAGGCACATCTAAATGCCCAAGGGTCTCCCGCATGGAGAACAGAGATTCCTTCTTGCCTTTCAAGGGTGGCAGCTGCTCTCTCTCTTCCTCTTTAATCAATGAATATTCATTTAAGTCTCCTTATTCTCTTTCCTTATAATTGAGCTCCTTACAGTAGCATATAAAACAATGATCTAAATGAATATTATAGAAAGACTGCTGGACTCCATGGATCTTCAGAGTAAATTCTCAGAAAAAGACAAAAGGGAAAGTAAGAGCCCAAGACAGAACTTCACATACTGAAGAAGATCACACTCTTGTGACCCTCTGACTGCTCAGGTAGAGACATGCTGTGGTGTCTGTGGAGCAGCATTGTGGCACGTCAGCAGGCTACAGTGACAGTGAGAACAGCAGCAAGGCACACAGTCCTACACTCGTGAAGAACCAGCCTAACGATGGACACCTTCAGCCATATCTGTGCAGGAGAGACCTGAGGCTTCAGGATAGCAAAGCTCTGCACTTATGTTCTATTAGACATCCTATCACAGTTAGTGTGCTGAAGTAAAAGAGCCAAAGAATTAGGGTGGAAACAATGACAAAAACAAACCAACAGACACACACCCAACAGAAAGCAAGACAATATCATAAGATGCAGCTGTCATTTTGGCAGCTGTATTGCAGAAATTTGTGACTGTCTTTGAATCAGCTGGGAAGAACGTCAATGACTGTATGCAAATGAATAAAATGTCCATATCAAAATACAAAAGCACTATCAACAATCACCTCTGACCTTCAGGTTTAGATTCAGTGCAATTGACAAATCGCTGAAGGAAATGCAGCTTAGGCATACTCAAAACATTTGTGTCTATTCCTGGGAGCACATTTTAAAATTATTGCACAGATTTTTTTATTTTTATTTTTAAACAACAACAGGGGCCAACAGATGCGACCCTCTTTCAGTAAAAGCAGAATCTCAAGTGCCAGACACTCGGCATTTTAGATTTCCTACAGAGCCACAGGGCAGTGAGTTCTAAATAGCTCACTGTGATCGAACCCTAAAAACACCTGGCACAAACCATGACTGCCTCTCTGAATGTAAATTTTAAAAATATTATTACAGTATCATAGTCCCCACTAACAACAATGGGGGAGATATAACGATGTATGGTAAAATTTAAGTGTATATCATCCTCTTTACCAAAAGCAAATGCCACTCAACCTTAGTGAAGCCAAGACTTGCACCAATCAATGCTGTTTTGAAAAGAGCAAAGCAGCAAATACTGTGAATCAATGCTGCAGGGCTGGATTAGAGCTGCTTCTTAAGACAGAACACAGAGTGGGATTTAAAAGTCAAAGGCCTCAAAATAACTAGTGACACAAATAGTGTTATAAATTTGCTAAGCAATTTCTTATTTAAAAATTTAAAGACATAAATTTGACAACTGTTTTCTTCAGAACCGACACTTCTGGGTTCTTCTGTTAATATTGACTGGCCTGTTAAAACCTTCACAAACATAGCCTCTGGTGAACATTTGTGGGTATATTTTACTTTTAGCTAAGACAAGAAGAGATCTGATTGGATACCTATATCTTTAAAAAAAAATACTTGATATAAACAGAGTAAAAGACACGATATAGTAGTGATTACTGGAAAAACAGCAGCGTAGATCTATGCTGCCTGACAAAGCGCAGCCCCAGAGTTATCCACATGGGAAGATTGCTAACCTCAGCCACACTTCTATTTTCAATCACTGCTACTCAAAAATACCTTGAAGCAAGCCTTTAAAAGCTGTTTTACAAACTAAGGTAGCAAACACTTATCCATGTAATGGCAGTGTTATATGCCAGAATCTTGCTTTGTAAAAAGAAAAATAACGAGAAATTTTTAATACTGGAATCTGGTTACATTACATATTTAAGCTTCTATACAGAATGATGGACACTTTGAGAAGCTAATCCTTATCCAGAAACATTTTAATCTCTTAAGAAACAAAGTAAAACAGACAAACAGTAAAATAAAAAATAAAAAAAAAAATTAAAAGCTCCAAACTATGTTGCTCCTTCTCACAATAGTGCACATTTTAACCATAATTTAGTTATGGCTACAAAATATCAGAAGATTTTTTTTAAATGTCTCTTCTTGATGGTATTAAAAAAAAAAAAAGTTGTGCCCTTCTAGTCTTTAATTGGCAGAAATACGTCCCCAAGAAAAACTATTTTATTTAAACCATAACACACACACACACGCACACGCACGCACACAGAACAAAAACAAAACCCCAAAACAAAGATACATAATCCCCTTTGCTGATGTGTCTTAGAGAACAACATGACAAACGTCATGCCAGTTTTCCTTTAATCCAATTCCCTCCACAATGTGCACCAATTGAATATATGCTCTGGGAGCCATAAAATGTACCAAACAGCTACCTCTTCCAACGAATACAGTAAAATATTTTTAAGATTTTTTTGTTGTTGTTTCAAAGGTGAGGAAAAATAAAAGCAAGAAAATGATTCACTCCCTTACTTCATGCATCCGTAATCTAAACCAAAACAAACTTGGAAGCAAGAACGCACTACTGCCACAAGCTTCTGTTAAGTCCATGTTCTCTGTACATACAAACTGCGCACTACTGAAGGGGAAACAAAATATAACCCATGGTGTCTGCTGATTCAAAGGGGAGAAAAAAGGCTGTCATCAATATCCAAAACTGGTACATGTGTAGTTTGCTCTCATAACTCATATTCCTTCTCTTCTGTTTTTCATATCCAAACTTCTAAACACTACTTAGGGGCACAGCAGGTTAGATCCCAGCACTTGGTGAGCAGAATTCACAAGCTGGGGTGAGACTGTCATCCTCAGGGTACAGCTGTGTTCATATATACTGCATGTATATATTTCTTTTAGATTTGGCTGTAGTGGACTGGCCATGGTTCAAGTGGGGCTATAGCAGTATGTGGGTCAGGGATAGTCTTGTGGCTATGTACACATTCATAGTCGGTCCATGGCTTCCAACTAGTAATGCTATTTCCGAAGGTCTAAGACACAAACCTGTAAGAGATGACAACAGTCAGCCAGTGTCCAGAAATCTACCTTACATTTCAAGCTTAACTTGTATAAAGATTACAGTGTAATTTACAATCTGCTTTTAAGATACAAATTCATAAAATCAAAGTAACAAATTACTATGATGTACAGTTAGCTCCTATGAGCTACAGTAAATGAAAAAAAGTTATAATTTTTAGGAATTAGTCATTATAAACAGCAACCGGGAAACATACAGAGCAGACTGTTCCTAACTCTCAGATCTTTTTTTTTTTTTAATGTTTATTTATTTATTTTGTGTACAATGTTCTGCCTATATGCCAGAAAAGGCACCAGACCTCATTATAAATGCTTGTGAACCAACCATGTGGTTGCTGGGAATTGAACTTAGGACCTCTGGAAGAGTAGCCAGTGCTCTTAACTCTGAGCCATCTCTCCAGGCACTAATTATCAGATCTTAATAGAAGACAGCAGAAGTTATGGAGGCCATTGCATGAACACTCTCCAGCTTTCTCTGTTTTAGAATGGTGGAGGCCACACTATTTCTGCACCCCTCCACCAACAACTGACTAACAACACACTGAAGGTCTCAGTGTCAAATATCTCCACATAGAAATCAGTCTCCATTCCACAGCCTTCAACATTCCTCCACAGAGATAAGAGTTGGAGAAAAGGGCTTCAAGAAACCATTTAGTGAGAGATACTTCATTTAACTGCACAAATGGAGATATACATCGAAAACTATTTATTACTTGTTTATAAATATTCTTTGGCAAAGTAACACTAAGCTTTATTTACATTACTCAAATATAACGAACATATCTAGCAAACAGCCTAGGGAGTGGTGGTGGGGATGGTGTCGACGATACCTTAACTAAAAATTTTTATGTTGCAAAAACCATGACTGTGCTCCTAACTTAAAATTCATGAGCATACTCACTGAACCATCCGATGCACTGGCTCCAACTTTGTCTCCTGCTGCATTCCAACAAACTTCAAAAATCCCACCTGTTCCCCTGTAACTGTGGACTAGAGCACCTGTCTAAAAATATGAGAAACAGAATCCTAAGAATAGTTATAACCGTCTAAATAGTGAGGAAAGATTATAATGTGGGATAGGGACTCATGAATCACACCCCCGCCCCTTGAGGCTCTGTAAGTAGTTAAAGGTGGCCGAGGGAGGGAGAGCCACTTTCTTCAGTGGTGCAGCCACTAATTAGCTGCCCATGCTCCTACAAGTATCTCTATTTAGACTTACTGGTTCTCCTCCAATCTTCCAGATGACATTAAAGGAGGAGGAGGACTACATAAAAAAGGAAGAGAGTCGGTAGGAGTGTGACAAGGGAGTAGGGGATGGTCAAAGTGCATCGTATTATGTATAAGCATATCATAATTAAGCCTATTATTATGTATAGTTACCATATAGTAAATTTAAAAAGGCAAAGCATGGGAAGAGAGAGGAAAGGGAAGAGAAACCCACAGAGGAGGCTATTATAGTAGAATTATTATACTAATTCATATAAATTCAGAATCAAGAAGTAATTTAAAAGGCAGTATAGGGTTCAAAATACACTGTCATAAATAATAGAATTTGTGACTAGACTGGGTCTGAGAATGACTCAAAATACAAAAATATTTTTATGATTATGCATTAATTCTCTAGCAATCAGAGGTGGGACTTGGTTTCAAATAAAACTATAGGCAGGTTCTAAAACTTCAGAAATGTGCTATGACAACCCTTTCACACATTCTATCCGACTATTCTCAAAGGATAGTTTCAGCACAAACTACTTTTCTAGTTTGGTGACCATTCCCCACAAGGCTTTTTAGCTTCCTTGAAACAACATCTACAAGTGAACATTCAATGCAGGGTATAAAGTACACGTGTTACTGAGGGACATACGCCTTTGCTAATAGAACGGCAGCATCACAGAGATGAAGTATTAAAGTGTAAACAGACACTGCGCTCATGCTGTTTACAGCAGGCTTCCTAGCGTAGTGTGAATGGGCCAGCAACAGTCCGAGGACGCTAAACAAAAGATGTACATTCTCTTTTTACAGGCTGTTACAGAAGTTCCTTAAAAATATGTCCAGGATGTTAACAACCTCATTCTCTTAGCTGAATTCTAAATATAGCTCTTTTATTCCTTCAACAAAACCAAAAATTCTGTAGAACTAAGTTCGGACCAGAAACACACTCTCCTGAGAAGTACTAGCATGAAGGGAAGAGGCTGTGCAGTGGCGGCTACAAACGTCAAGGTGCTTTGCTCTGACAAAGCAAGTGAGTGGCCCCTGCAGCTCTGTGGCAACCGGAGGGTCTCCTTAAGAACAGAAAGTAACAAATCACGCCCCTTACAAACCTACCCTACCACTATCCTGGCACATAAGCCCGAATGGTCTACCTTTGCCTTGACTTCCTCTTAAATCCAGCAAAACACCATATGCAAACCATAGATGTGGTGGGATCACAGATTTGACTGAAATTTAAAAATGTTTTGTACTTCCTATAAATTTTCATAGTTTTGACTGACAAAAAAGCTGAGTACAGTAGCCTTAAGTATCTGCAGTTACTGAGTCAAAAAAGGAGCAGCCAGCAACTCAAACAGTGATGGGGCCTAAAGAGCAAACCCTGTAGACTCGCAGATCTACCACTGATGATGAGTGCAGGATCAAAACAAATGGCCACCATGTGCCCAAACCACCTATCTACTTACATTAAGAACAGGAACCAATCGATCTCTACTTTCAAACAGGACAACAATGACCCAAACAAGGCCAACTAGGCAGAACTGTGTTAGTGAGGGTTAGTGGGTCAGGCTATCTGATCTGTATGCTGGAACAAGAACCATCCCCTTCTCCAGTCCCACACTTAGGAGATGCACTATTATCAACACAAAGGAACAGCCCCACAGGATAACAGCAGAGAGCCTGCAGCACCAGATGCCATTTGCCATTTCACACTGAAGTTTCAAAAGGTAAATGGCCTCAAAACAGTGGACAGCACAGCAGCAGACAGCCGACCACACACCTTAAAGGAGCTACATTTCACTGCAATTATTCTGTCACAAGATTCCAACTGGTAAATCTTCCAAATATTTAGCAACAAGTAAAAAAGAATACATATTTGAAAAGAAAGCATTTACATGTAAAAACCACAGGCACCCCAGTGCAATCATAAAACTTTACTGAAGAAGTAAGACAAGTAAATATACAGCACATTTTTGGGTAATGAACTCAAGGTAACCTGTAGACTTAACTCCAGATATGTACACTTATTTTGAGAAATGCTGAAGACAAAAGTACCAAGAACTGAAGACTGGACCAAGACACATACTGTGGAGAGTGGTTAGGCCAGCACTGCAGATTCAGTTATGCACAAATGTACGGATGGCACAAAAGAGAACTGGGGGCTAGAGATGCAGTTTAGTGCAGGGTGCTCGCCTGGCACCACTGGGGTTCTAGTTCAATTCTCTGCACTACGAGGCGAGGAGCCCACCATGTGCATGCTTCACAGACCTGGCACATGCGATGGCAGTGAGGGGACAATGATGACTCCAAGACGATTTCCCATCCAGACCTCACACCACACCAACACCAGAGGAACCACAAATAAAACCAAGCTTAAACACTGTAAACGAACAAACAAAATTAAAAAAAAAAAAACAACAAAAACCTTAGAGACCCCAAAGGCATCATGCATAAAAATATATAAAGCTATAAAAAGCAGCAATCTGAACAACCACTAAAAGAGTGATATGGTAAATTCTCCTTGAAGAAAAAGGAAAGGAAGACCACAGCAGATCACAACCAGGATGGGAGAATGCCCAGAACACTTAAAGACTACCAACTAATCAACGGTGAAAAAAGAAAAGGAGAGCTGTGCTGTGTATCTATTCCAAACAATGTGCAACTGAACATTATGATTAAGTAAGAGCAAATAAATACTCTATCTACCAAATCACAAAATGTTTAGCAGACTAAGAATTCAGGAAAGAATAAAATAAAAAAGGAAAATGGTGTGGGTTCTCTTGGGAGCAGTTGGGCCCAGACACTTCAACCCAATATTTGTCCTGCCTACAAAACGTGTAAGGGATAAAGATGGGACAGAAATCAAGGAAATGGCAAACCAATGACTGGCCCAACATGAAACCTACCCCGTGGGAGAGAACCCATGACACTATTAATGACACTCTGCTCTGCTTGCAGACAGGAGCTATCCTCTAGAGGTGTCATCCAGCAGCTGATGGAAACAGATGTAGAGACCCACAGCCGAGGTTCGGAAGTTTTGTGGAAGAGTGGGAGGAAGATCTGAAGGAGGGCCAAGAACATCAAAAGAAGACCTATAGAGTAAACTAACCTGGGCCAATGGAAGCTCAGAGACTGAATCAATAACTAAAGAGCATGCGTGGGCTGGCTCTAGACCCCTACACCTATGTAGCAGATGTGCAGCTTTGCCAACATGTGGGTCCCCTAACAACTGGAGTAGAGACTATCTCTGACTCTGTTGCTTGCCTCTGGATACCTTTCCCATAGCGGGGCTGCCTTTTCTGACAGCCCCTTAGTCCTGCTGCGCCTTGTTGGGCCAGAGTGGGTTGGTACCCATGGAGGTCCTCCGTTTTTCTGAGACGGGAATGGTGGTGGTGGGGGGGGGGGGGAGCTGTGAGGGTGGACAGGGAAGAGAGGAAGGAGGGGGGCTGTGGTCAGGCTGTGAAGTGATAAAGAAAAAAGTGAAAGAATAATGGTAAGGCAATGTATAGTAAGATATTAAGGATCCTAGACTTTAATTTTTATTTATATAGGTAGAGTATACATCATGAAACAAGTAACCTACTCATTGACAGGGGTTTATGAGAAGCAATTAGAGTTCTTAATAGAGGGAAGAGGGTAACAGAACCCATGTGATTGAAGATGGACTTGGGGCTGGGGAGATGAAGGTAGGAGTGAGTCAGAGGGGAGCAGGAAACAGGTTCAACAGAAGCAAAATATGCACAAAGTGTCATAATAACGTCTTTTAGTTTGAATACTACTTCTTAAAAGCAAAGTTGAAATTAATTTAAAAAATTGTACAGGGAAGTCAGCCTGTACCACCCTTATGTGTGTAGGGAAACACTGAGAATCTCACTGAAATGTCATCCTCCACCAAGAAGCTGGACCTCTGCTAAGTACGAGCCGGAAGAATGGTGCTTTGTGTAGTAAGCTAAGCAAGAATGAAAAACAAGCTAGTAAGAATAGTCACTGTGCCACAGAGGGCCTCTGAAAGTCTCTACCCAGCAGGGTATCAAACATATGCTGAGACTCATAGCCAAACTTTGGGCAGAATGCTGGGAATCTTATGAAAGAAGGGGGAGATAGTAAGACCTGGAGGGGACAGGAGCTTTACAAAGAGAGCAACAGAACCAAAAAATCTGAGCAGAGGGGTCTTTTCTGAGACTGGGCCATTCATGGAGATAACCTAGAACCCCTGCACAGATGTAGCCCATGGCAGCTCAGTCTCTAAGAGGGTTCCCCAGTAATAGGAACAGGAACTGTCGCTGACATGAACTCAGTGGCTGGCTCTTCGATAACCTCCCACTGAGGAGAAGGGGGAGAACAGCCTTACCAGGCCACAGAAGAAGACAATGAAGCCAGTCCTGATGAGACCTGATAGGCTAGGGTCAGATGGAGGGGAGGAGGATCTCCCCGATCATTGGACTGGGGGAGGGACATCGAAGATGAGAGAGGGTGGGATGGGAGGGGATGATGGAAGGGGCTACAGCTGGGATACAAAGTGAATAAACTGTGATTAATAAAAAAAAGAAAGAAAGAAAAAAAAGAATAGTCACTGTGGGACACGAAGGCAGAGATGGCCAAAAGCTTCTCAGCAGACCTTCCTAAGCCATAGGATATATAACTTAATGAAGATAATAGGCAAATGTGATGGTTTATAAGTAACCCATCAAATTAACTATAGTGGAAATCTACTACAGAAAGGGAAATGGCTGCCTATAATGTATAAGAATACCTCATACCAACAAAGACCTGTTGAATACAGAGGGTGGTTCATGGGGCACAAAAGCTCATGCACTGATAAGCTGTAAAAGTGAAAGCAAAAACACTATTTTGCTTCTGTTTTAGGAGTGGCTCTTTATCATCACTGAAAAGGCAGCACATGTTTAAAATGGTAAACTCACATAATCCCTCCCCCGCCACAATCTTGGTCTTTAACCTCAACAAATGTCAAGCGCATCACAAGCGTCTTCAGTTCTTCATCTAATATGCTGTTCAGGAATTTAAAAAGAAAGGCAAGAGATCTATTTCTAAACTGATTTGCACATAAAAATGCAACTTTCAATCAGTGTTGGTTTAGCTATAAAGTGCCCTAAAAGTAGTCTTAGGATTTTTTAAAACTAAGCAGTAAGCTGATCTAAAATAAACAAAATATAAGTAAATAGGAAAATGCTTCCAACTCAGTGCGTGTAGTTGACTGTTTGCATTACTAGGACATACCTGTGTGTTCCAGATGTGCACACACTTGTCGAAAGAACCACTTGCCAGATACCGGCCATCAGGGCTGAAAGCCACGCTGTACACGGGCTCTTGGTGTTTTGTCAAAGTGTGGATGCAAATCCCTCGATCCACATCCCATAACCTAACTGTAGAATCAAAGGATGCACTGAAAACAGAAGAGAAAATAACTTTATAAGTTATTCACATACTCTCTTGGCTTCACCCCAGCCAATCCTAAAGGGTTAGCAGATCACACTGCTAAAATCCGAGGGAAACAAGAAGAATGAAGGTCCTAGGCCCTGTCCAGACACTTTACTCTCCACAGTCCTGGTTCTTGGTCCATGGTTCTGAATCCCAAACTTAATGTAATTTGGGATTAATCTCTTCAAAAACAAAAACAACAACAAAAAAGACGCTGATGGAAATTCATTATCCTATGCCACAATGATCTGAATGTGTTGCTGATTTAAACAGGGTCTCACCATAGAGCCCAGGCTGGTTTTAGGCTTAATATATTCAGCATATAGGCCACAGTGCTAGGTTACAAGCATGTGCCAATAAGCAAAGCCTTAATCATTGGATTTTATTCAATAGATACAAAAAGCCACTAAGCCCTGAAATACTAATATTAAACTCACATGTTTTAAAGGTTTCCATTGAAATATATTCCCCAATATATGCTTCCTGTTTTCTGCCATATTTTCCCAAAGTTTTTATTCATGAAAGACTCAATAGGAAAAGTGAAACAGACACATCACCTTGCTAGCATAAGGTTGGCATTTGGATTATTTGTCCCTGGTCCTGTTGGACTCCATTTAATAGTATAAATTTCTTTATTATGTGCTTGCAAATCATGAACACAGTTATCTTGCTTCATACTCCAGATCTAAATCAAAAGAAAAAAAACATTGTAATTTTTCATACAATTAAAAAGGCACTATCTTTCCAATACAAAATGTCTGGTTATGTCATATAACCAGACATCAAGAGAATAACTACTACAAAGAAGTTTAAAGTAGTTGAATGTATTTAGCATTACTCCATAAAAAGTTCTTCACAAAAATTCCCTACTACAAAACTTGGAAGGCTGAATCAACTGCAGTTTTGAACAGTCTTAAGCTGAAAAAGGCTAAACATTCATGAAGTCTTTGAAATACAGTTGCAGTTAACTCAGTGGTAGATCACTTGTGCTAGTAGTCTAGCACTGTGTGAGGTCTTGGGTTCAGTTCCCCCAAACCACAGATACACACACCAAAAACAACTGGAATTCCCACTTCTGAAATGCAGTAAAGAGACACAGCACTGTGACATGAAGCTCACACCACACTTTTCTTTTTAAATAATGTTTCTTTCTATTTTAGGTGTATTGGTGTTTTGCCTGCGTATGTCTGTGGGAGGCTGTCAGGTCCTTTGGAACTGGAGTCACAGACAGTTGAGAGCTGCCATGTGGATGCTGGGAATTGACCCCGGGTCCTTGGAAGAGCATCCAGTGCTCGTAAGCCCCGAACCATCTCCCCAGCCAGCTCACCACTCTTTTCTACAATGTATGTTGAGGGTAGGGGGTCTTTTCAAGCTTTTGGCACTGGCAAGCATGATTACCCCTTGCAATCCTCTTCACATTTTCTATCTACTTTGGTCATCTTCTTGATCTAGGGAAATCTGTTTCTTGAGGTTTATCATCCTAGCGTTAAGTATACACCATCTACTTCATTTGTGCTTTGAAACCCTTTAACCCTAAATTTTCTGTTGGGTAACAAAAACCAACCAAACAAACAAAAACTCCAACCTAGAGCACAAGGTATTTAGTTCCAGGCTATTCAGCTTGCAGCTCAATTCACAGTACAAGCTTCTCTGGCTATCAACATTCTTTCACAGTATAAGCTTTAATGCATGTGCATGAGAGGAAAAACCAAACCCAAAGACAAGACAAGCTAGTATGGTGGTATAGTCCTATACCCAGTGTTTGAGAGGATGTGAAGGATTTCCAATTCAAGGCCAGCCTGGGCTACATAGTGAGATCCTGGCTCCATTAAAAAAAAAAAAAAGACTTAAATGCAGCTCAGAGTTGTAAAGCTTCTTTAGCACAGCCAAGTCCTCTATTTGAGTCTGGAGGTGAAGGGAGGAAAGGAACACTTAGCCTTTTCATAAGAAGAGAAGTGCTTTACCCTGCAGGACAATCCCATTTGTAAGGGTTGTCAGGACAGTCGCTGGTACTGCAAGGCTAAGGATAAATTGTTTTCAGTGGAGCATGTACGGCATGAAGAAGCGTAAGATTTACTCATTGAGGAGATTAGCACTAAGCTGGTCTTTACCTCAAAGGTATGTTTTCACTACCTGTGGTGTGAAAGGTATTAAATTTTACTTTTGGTCACATCACACTGTGTTCTTGACCAGTTAATTCCCTGTCTCAATTTTATTTGAGTCATGAAGAATACGGATATCGGGTTAAGCATTATTTCCCCACCTCTCTCAAGAAAGAACAAAGCAGACTGCATTCTCAATATGAATGCACAGTACTAATGTAGGTAGCAACCACTGTCTTCTCTACCTTCACTACTGAGCTGAAATATGGGCCTTCAGCATTTGGTATGGGCCTTACCTGATGGCCCTCCTGTTCCAGATTCCCAGGCCTTAGATTTCAACTTGGGAACCACATTGCTGGCTGTGGGGTTTACATGAGAATGGTCTCAGTTGGTGGAACTATTTTGGAAGTATTAGGAAGTGTGGCCTTGTTGAATGAAGTATATCATTGGGGGGTGGGCTTTTGACTTCAAAAACCCCTACCATTCCCATTTAGCACTCACTCTCACACATTCTCCCTGCACCCCCTTATGATTGTTGATGTACGCCAATGCCATGCCTGCTGCCAATGTTCTCTGCCATAACGATCATGGACTTACTGTCTGAACTGTTAAGCCCAATAAAGTCTTCTATAAGCTCCTTTATAATGGTATTTTAGCACAACAAAAAAGAAGACACTGGTTTTCCTGGATATCCAGTTTGAAGATAGCCAGAGAATAGGAGTTCACAGCCTCTGTGATTGTGTGTACAGATTTTCTAAATCTCTTATAATCGATGCCCCTATTACCTCCTCACAAGTGAGAACTCTAATAAGCACAGCAGCATAATTCACCTGTACAACATAGGATTTACTATATTCAAGTATGCAGTATTTCAGGGAAAAATAGATGAACCATTAAAAAGCTAGACAGGTCCTCATTTCAGTTTACATATCAAAAGAACATTTAAAAATAGCCAGGCATGACAGGACAACCTTTAATGCCAGCATTTAAGAGGCAGGTGGATCTCTGTGAGTTCAGGGGCCAGCCTGGTCTATAGAGTGAGTCCAGGACAGCTAGAGCTATATAGCTCACTCAAAATAAAAAATAATAATAAAAAAAAAGGAGACGCCTTAAAATGTTCATGGGACACCTTCACCCTAAAGCACCCACTACCTGAATTACCTTCAAGGTCATGTCGTCTGAACAGGAGGCCAAGAGATTGCCAGTTGGGTCCCATTTGATAGCATTTACTTCATTCTAAAAACAACAGTAAATATTTATATTTTCATTTTATAGAGTATGTTATTTGATATTTAATATACATACTTAAAAATTATTTTGAAATATTACTTGATATTACTTGCTCAAAACAGCCATTTTTAGAAGGAAAAAGCCTTCTTACCGTGTGTCCCTGGAATGTTTTGATAGGTCTGTCTTGTCCTAACTTGCAGACATGGATGCACATATCTGTGCTACATGACGCAAAGGTGTTGTTGCTCTGCCAGTCAACGTCCAGTGCTGGGGCTGGAAAGGAACACAGGCTTCATTTACATTGTATATGTGTCACCCAGGAGCTTGAGCTCGGAATTGCAGCTCAACATTAAGCATCCTAGGCAGTACTTAAAATTTTTACTTTTCACCTTTTCACTTATGTGTGTATTTATGCACTGGTATCTTGCCTGCTTGTATGCCTACGTAAGCTGTTCTGTGGGAATGAAAATGTGTCCTCTGAAAGAGCAGCCGGTGCTCTTATCTACTGAGCCATCTCTCCAGCCCCCATCTTACACTTCTTAAGATATAAATAAATACATATCTGGATGTCAAAAATGCCAGTCACTTGCAGCTGTGTGGTCATTGTGCAGGACGACTCAGGCTGAAGTGGAGCAGTAAGTCTTGGCTTCTCTTTTGTGTAACAATAAAAAAAACCTGGTCAACTTTTTATTTCTATTTTATTTACCTGTGCATGTGTAATAAACAGGAAGCTCTGCTTCTACCACTGCTATTGTTTTATGCCAAACAAATTTCTGAACCTACTAGCATGGTGACACTTCAGTCTGAGCCTGGGGTCGACACCCCACCTCTAAACTTCACTTAGTACTTGGAGATGCCACCAAGACCAAGCAAAAAGCTGCACGTTGAAAGAATGCTATAAACTACAAGTCAGATAAATGTTGAGTGGGAGCCATCTCTACTGTCGACTAACTGCATATAATTGACAAATACATTTTCTTCTAAATAATTCTTATAAATTTCCTTTTTAAGACAAATCAAATGACTGGGAATGATGGGACACGCCTATAATCCCAGCAGAGGCAGGTAGATCTCTGTGAGTTTGAGGCTAGGGTGGTCTACAGAGCTAGTTCCAAAACAGACAAGATACACAGAGAAACCAGTCTCGAAAAACACAACAGTAAAAAGAACCAAATGATTCTTAAATTGTTAAACTTAAAATCTCAAAAAAGTCCAAAAGTTGGCTAAGATTTAGTATGTAACCTGATTTTAGCTCAAAGAGGGCATTTTTATTTCCTTGTGGAAAGCAGGAATGGCTCTGTGGTTAGTCTCACAGAACAAGGCAAGGGCAGCAAGTGACTGAGTTAACTGTGAACACACTCAACACTGTCTGTGAACACACTGTCTTCACTTTCCATCAGCTGTGTGAAGGGATTCTCACAGGGGAAATAATAGGACATTTAGACTTAGCTTCAGCATGACATAATTCCTATGGTCCACAAAACTAGAAAATGCTACTTTCTGAACCTTGGTAAGTCTGTTAACCCCACTTAGAGACAAATAGAAACAGAAAAGTGAAGGATGTTTCCTAATTTGCTTTCCTTGGACATTTCCTAAACCTGTCTCACGTGGACACGGCCTACATCAGCCAGTGGCTGTGGCTACCTTGGTCAGCAGCATGTGACTGCTGGCAAATATTTGGTGTATCCACTATGTAGCCAGCAGTCCCGGTTCTCTTCAAGGTAACCATGAGGCTAACACTCACAACCTGCCCCTTCTAGGCCCTTGTACTTCCCAGTCCTGAGCATCCTTCGCTGAGGTGAAGTGAGGATCAAAGGCCAAGGCCAGCAGGAGGAGACACAGTGCTCCTGCCACTGGCTTGGCCTAGGTTTCTCACTGGTCCCTGCTGCTGCTAGACAGCCTCTTCGCTGGTTCAGGCTCTAACTGCAGTGGCAGCACCTTCCATCTCTCTCGTCTCTTCTTTTCTAGCAGTTGCTCTTCTCTGGGTGACCTCACCACCCTTAATGTTCCCTCTTCCCAGCACTGCTTACAATGACGTCCGTCCATTGAAGTACCTTTCTTTTCCAAGTATATATATATACATAGACTGTCTTCCTGACAAAATCTTGATTCAGTAAACACTGCAATATTACCATGAAATATCATTCTTTAAAATGCTAAATTAATTTTTAATAAAAAATAATTCTAATATTAAGAGGTCAAAAATAAGGGAGAGGAGGATCCAAGATGGCTGCCCCAGGAGGACACTGTGTCTGAGGAGCAGGACAGTAG
>CM053766.1:50841574-50853434 GCA_028658305.1 Pachyuromys duprasi
AAAAAAATAAGGGAGAAGGCAGCTGGAATTTTTAACATTTTTAGATTTTATATATGTATCTTTGTATGTGTGTATGTATGTATGAATGAATGAAGAAATCCAAACATCTGACATGTCCTCTGAGAGCCTGAGTGCTCTGCAAATGTGAGAGGAGGCTGCCAAAGGGCAAGCCGCACTAACACAGCTATACTTTCGGTTCATGGAAAAAAGAAAACTGTAACTACGAACTTTAGCTAGGAATGCTGAACTGGGTGTTGTGATGACAGCCCCTGCAGTGTGCCTGTCTCTCAAACCCCACAGACCCCGGCAATCCAGGGAAATACCAGGAAACAGTCATTCCTAAGGCAGGCCCAGGCAATGTAAGTTCTTTAGGACTGCAGACTAGAGACCTAATGCAAAATATACCCAATATGTGAAAGGTCTGATAAGGTCACATATTACATGCTGAGAGGAAGCTAAGAAAAGTTAATTTTCCCAGTATGATAACACATTTTAAAACTTTTAGAATTAAAATAAAAAATTCTATTCTGTTTTATTTTCATCAATATACACAGATTCAATAATTTTTGCAAAGACTAAACCTATGAAGAAAAGGACATTTCTCATAGTATTTTTTTTTATTTTTTTTCTTTGATAATTCACTGTCATCGTTAATGGCCTTACTGAGATGTAATTCACCCATTTTAAAAGTGTCTTGGTCAATGGTGTGCAGAGTTTTTCATTAATTTAAAGCTTCATGGCCAAATATGCTGTGGTGGTGGAATAAGAAGGTCCCCACAGGCTCAAATATTTGAAAGCTTAGTGGCTAGGAAATGGAACTCTTTGAAAGGATTAGAAGGTGTGGTCTTGTTGGAGAAAGTGTCTCACTGTGGAAGGGCTCCCTGGAGTGTCAAAAGGAAAGAGCTGTCCATTTTCTCTCTTGGCCTATGGATCAGGGTATAGCTCTAAGCTACTTGTCCAGCACCGAGGTTGCCTGCTAGAATGCTATCATAATGATAACTGACCAAACCTCTGAAACTACAAGCAAGGCCCAATTAAATGCTTTATTTTTTTTTGATTTCCTTGTTATTGTGTCTCTTTGCAGCAACAGAACCAGTGTGTATGGCATACATACAACAAATTTTAACTAGGTCTAAACATACAAATTTGTTTACCTGCATTCATTTTTATGCAACTATCTCCTTATTTCTATAACTTCCTGAATACTACAGTCACTAAACACGAACTCCGCATCCCAACACTTGACCACAGCTCCAAGTAACCTCTAATTTGCCTTTCAGAAAGTGGAGAGATGCTCAATGGGCATGAGTGCAAGCTACAAAATCCTGAGGACCTGAGTTCTGCTCACACACCCACACGACAAGCTGGCTGTGGCCTGTACTGAATCTGTGTCTCCATCACGTCATAGGGAGGACTCAGAAAAACTGCTGGAACTTGCAGCCACCAGTGAATGCCAAGTCCGGTATGAGACCCTGTCTCAAAGGAACAGAGGTGGGCAGTAAGTGGGGAGAGGTAACAACACCTGCCATCTTCCCCTGACCTCTGCAGAAGTGCGCACACACTCATGGAAGAGGAGGAAGAGGAAGAAGGCTGAAGAGGAGGAGGAGAAAGGAATTGGGTATTTTCCAATAGTTGGGTGATTTCAGTATCTATCTTTCAACAATGGATGGCCTAACAGGCTGAAATGCAGTGACAGGTGAAAAAAAAAACACTAAAAGTTAACAATAATGTTAGGTTAATCCAATTAAATAATGTCTGTAAGAGCAGTGAAGCCAAATTAGCAACTAGTATTTGAGAGACCTCTAGAAAAGCCCCAAATACTTAGATATCAAGCCATATAATGTAAATAATTCACTGATTCAAAGAAATAAAAATGTAGTCAGAAAGTGATTTTGAGGGGAATGGAATACACACATAGGAGAAACAGAGGTCACGTGGAGCAGGCCTGGAACTCCAGCTCTCAGAAGGTTAAGGCAGGACTACCCCACGCTCCAGCAGCCTGAGCTACACAGTGACGACCTGTCTCAAAAATAAATACCAAAACAATTAAGGAACATAATAACAACTATGGAATTAATCAAATAAGAACATCCACCTGGGAGTGGAGCACATGTCTGTAACCTAAGAGCACCCTGAATTTGAGATGAGTGAAGACAGCTCGCTTGAGTGCCTGTTTCGAAAACAAAACATAATAAAAAGCAAAGAAGCCACAGATTAAGGGAAAATGTTTGCTATACACCTAGTAAATGACTTGTGTACAGGAAATATAAGTAACAAAAGGGGATGAGAGGAGATGGCTCAGTAGATGACTTTCCTGTTATGCCAGAAGCATGCCAATAAATTTGGATGCCCAGAACCTACAGAAAAAGTCAGACTTGATAGTGTGTACCTGCAATCCCAGCACTGGGGAGGTGGAAAAAGGAAGGTCCCTTAGCCAGTATAGTCCAAATAATGAGACCTTGCCTCGAAAAATAACGTGATAAAGTGACGGGGGAAGTCCCTTGACCACATTTGGCCTCCATATACACTCACCTCCCCCCACAGCTTAGTTTTTTATGAAATAGTCAAATTAGAACCATTCTAAGATGCCATCACAAAAACAATCAAATTGGCTACAATTAATCGTATGGTCATACACTAAGGTCTGACAAGAATAAACTGCTTTAGAAAGCAATTTCAGTTTCTTAGTAAAACAGTCATTTTACAACAAAGAAATGAAAATGCATGCTCATTTAAAGACTTTTGAATGTTTATAGTTGTTTTATCTGTTAACAAGCCCAAACAGAAAACACTAATTTACTTCAACACTAGGCAAACACACTGTACAGGCCACCCAAAGGGACCTTGTCAGCAACACAAAGTACTGAATAAATGTTTGTTATAACACAGAAGAATAATTATGCAGAGTAAAAGAGGCCATAGTCATCCAAATAAGATACACCTGTGATTCTGCATGTACAACATAAACTAATTTTTTGGTGACAAAGACTATTTTGAGTGCCTGGAGAATGACATCACAGAGGGGCAGGAGAAAAGCCTGTGGTAATAGGTGTACCTGTATCTTCAGTGTGTTGATAGTTTCAATGATGTATATAATTTCAAGATAAATATATCTAGTCCATTATATGCCAACTATTTCTAAGTATAACTTTGTTAAATTACAAACTTCTTTTCAAAAATTTCTATTCCTTCCCACCCTTGCTCTTCACCCCCTAATTCATTTTCTCTCAGGTTCTTTGCTCTCTTGTCTTTTGGTTCCTATCTAAAATGTGCCACATCCCTTAGCCCAGCATCTCCTAATACACACATGTACATGCAAATGCAGGGCAGGAACAAATAGAGAGAGGCTTGGTTCTATCCCTCTGTGAGCTCTGGTTAGAAGTCTAAGAAACACCTCAAATGGTGTCATTCTTTACACTGTGGCGAAGGATGCATACATACCACCCTCACAAACTCCTTTAACTTTATATCACTCCCAGGAAGTATGAGGAAATGTGTGATAGCCAGAGAGCAAGGAAAATTCTACCTGGAAAAGGACTAGAAGCCAAGGTGAAAGAGAAGCAGAACAGGTAAACAGGGAGTGCTGTATACATGTGTATCCGTGTGAAAGCTCTAGTAAACTGTCTGGTGCTTGACACAAAGCCTGTAAACCACTACCCAGAGGCTACTGAGAAGCATTTTGCTCCTAGTAGGTTTGTTTGGACACAGCTGTGCCTCTGCATCTTTGTCTGTGGCAGTTCATTATTGAAGACATGAGGATGACGACCACAGCCTCCTACTCAGCTCCCAGTGCAGAACCTTAGAACACAACTCTTGAAGTAGCAGCTATTATCAAGCAATGCTAAAACTAGTACCCTGATAGTTTTACTGCAACCAAGAACCTCACTGAGAAGCCAGCTACAGTCCCAGTAGTCTAGAGCTGAGGAAGAGGAAAGAGGAAATGTTGTGAGTCTGAGGCCAGCCTGGGACACAAAGCAGGACATTATTCCTCTCTGACTTCTCGAACAGCAGAGCTAGTTTTTGAGAATAGATGCATGTTTCCAGGCTGAAGGCAATGAGGGCACTGAGCTACATGCTCAGAGCATGCAGGAGGAAACCCACAAGACACCATGCCTATCTTTCACGTCAGAGACACAGGAGGGATGACCTAGACACACCAATCTAACATGCACAAGATGGTGCTATGTAAACCTGCAATGGTTTAATTTATCCCTGCACAAGTCATTTTTCTTATCCTTGCAATAAATATATAACTATCAAGAACTCTCATTTACATATAGTGAAAAAAGTTAAGTGATTTGAGAGCTTAGTAAGTGAAGAAAGGCCACTCACCACCAGACCTTCCACAGTTCTGCAGCATCACCCCTAACTATAGAACCTGGGTGCCTTTTTTATGGTACATTTTCCTCAGAAAAGGAGCCATCCGAAGGCTATGTTAACACTTCCTGTGAGAACCGGTACCAAGAATGTTGTGACACTACAGGTCCTGAATGAATTCCATGATACGATACTCCAATGAGAGAAACACAAGAGTGAGTCAGCTGCCATGTATGTCGCCAAGATTTACCTGAATGGAAAGGAAACTGCTGCTTGGCTTCACCAGTGTGTGCATCCCAAATGATGGTGGTCTGCGAGGAAAAGGAGAACAAAGATTAACTCTGAAGGTAAAGAGTGTGGGAATACAATACACTCAACTGTGTGAAGGCAGAATGAAGCTTTAGAGCAAACTTCATCTTCAATGTTCTTATCCCTCATAGCACGAGGCCACCTACACTCAGCTTAAGGGAAACGATCATGATACAGTTTAACTTCTCAGTGGGAACTTCTCACCAACTTACTTATGATAACAATGTTTGTCACCAAAGTGTCTGGCATTGTATTACACTGTTTGGTGAATATCATTGCAATGGTGCATTTAATGAATTTCTACAGATCAGAATCTATGAGGCAGGAAATTCTTGTTACTGTGAAATCATCTAATTTGAAATACTGAAAGATTTCAATTTTTTGAAGCCCAAATCGACAGACAAACAGGCAAAGGCTGTTTACACTTTTGATGCCACTTAAAGCGGGTCATGAAACTGCCCGTGAAAGCGACAGATACTGGCTCTTCTTCACCCTTTCCTTTCCCAGATGCCTTCATCTCTTTTAAAGCTGTGCCCTAAAAATATGAGGGTAAACCAGAGTTATGTTCCCCCTCCTCACACACCACTGAGCTGACTAATAGCTTACTCTTTGCTGGATGTAAACAGTATTAAGCCCTTGATTTTTAGGGAAGTGTGGTGGGAATTGAAAGAGGAGCCAGTTCTAACCACTCTATTCACACCCTGGAGCTAGGAAGATATCATGTTTCAAATAAGCACAGGAGGGCACGGATGGCCCATGGAGTCACTCCACAGTCATAATCAACACTGAGACAAACTGGAAAAGCACAAAAGTGCCTAATGATGACGTTTTATTAGATTCAAATCCCAGCAAAAACTAGGAGTGGTCATATCAACAAAAGATATGAGTAGATTCAAGAAAACAGGCAGACAATATAAGAAATTATTTCTATTATTGTCACAAATTCGTATTTGTATGAACTCAACTGTTTAAGTGATTAGCAGGAAAGAACAAAATTACTTTCAAATATATTCCTTATAGAGCTTAGCTGAGTGTTCACTTACCTTATCCACACCAGCACTTAGGATGAAATTTCCTTTCTTATTCCATTTTAATGCAAATATAGGGCCTTTATGCTGTCCCAAGGTGCTGGCAAGATTACCTAAAGTTAAAAAACAAAAACCAAAACAAAACAAAACAAAAAAACCACAACTTTAACATTACTTCAAACTCTGTAATTTAGAACATCAATAAAGTTAGAAAATAAAATATGTACCATCTTTAGTCCATATTCTGGCAAATCCATCATATGACCCAGTTGCTAGAAGTGTACCTTCACTCTGTCAAAGAAATATTTTGTTCATTACACAACCCCAAAAGGCCATGTAATTACTACAAACATGCTTCTTGTTCAAGTGCCCGGCATAAAAGACCTTCCTCTATGTGTGAGTACCAACAAAGCCAGCACAACACCCTTCCATGACAGTGTTCCTTTAAAGGCTCATCCTAAATTTGAGCACTGGCAGTAAGCACTGTGTAGCAGGGCTGACAGTATCCACCTGTCAAAAGGACATTTTCACAGATGCCCATGAATAAGTATGGGGGCAGGTAGAAGACCAGGGAGAAATCAAAATAATACCATGCTTTTATAAGAAGTAAAAAGTAACATCTTCTGAAATATTTTTTAATTTTGATTAGGACTTTGGGAACATGGAGCCAGGCTGAAGCTAATATCGGGATCTAGTTTCCAGATTGTCTTAGAGAAGAGCACTCACATTCCAATCTAGAGAGGTGACATCCTTGTTACTGGGCACGTCCTGCCCTCCTTCCCGTATGCAGTGTCTCAGCACCAACTGTGTGGGGCCACTCGTGCTATTCTCACTAAGGTTCCATATTCTTGCTGTGGAGTCTCCAGACCTTCAAAGTCCAAAAATTGGCTTAAGTCGTCATGACACTCGTAAGCATTCCAGAATCCAAGCCATAAATTTAGCATTTGAATAAAAAGTAGACTACCAGGCATAAACAGTTCTAATATTTTTCTTATTCTACATTTTAGAGCTTCTACCAAACAATTCTAAAATTACTTCACAAAGAAATTCTAATTTACTAAGGCAAAATCACTACAAGCAATCAACAAGAGTACCTGGAAAGTGAAATATATATAAATTATGTAGCAGTTCATTCTTAAACACCGCTGTGGAGCTGAGCATGGTGAAGCAGGCCTATAATCCCAGGACTCAGGAGAATCAACAATTCAAGGCTAAACAGTAAATCCTGTCTAAAATCAAACAAAATACCCAACATCTAGAAGCCCCTTTGAAAAACCTACCCTGATGCCAGGAGATCACTGACAGGGTTCCAAGCACAGATGAAAACCTCAGATTCATGGCCCCGTAGCACGACTGCTTTATTAGGAGGGATTTCAACATCCCCATCTACTTCCATCATGTCACTGTGATTATCTGCATCATGACAAGTAATAGTGTTTGTCAGAAGGTAAGCACTTTGCTAGCAAGGACGACTGTACTAGATTTAAGTATGTGTTTATTACACAGAATGTGTATATGGAAGTGGCAAGAGAAAAACAAAGGTTATACCTCAGCATGGCTGAATTAAACAGTCTGCAACAATACTATTCTGAGTTTCTGCCAGTAGGGGTTGCTGATATCATTCATATAACATGAGCCGTCTTTATCCCTCAATGTCAGAGCCTTACTGTACATTTGCAACAGAGAATATTACAGATTTCACTTGGAAATCAAATGCAGATGCAAAACTCATTTCAGAATAGAAAGGGGGTTCACATGCAGTGAATTTAGCTTTTTGGAACCTTGAGTATACTATTTGAACATTGTGATTCCAAGTTGGGGGTAGAGGCAAACACTGGTATCACTTCAGCTCTAGGAATGGGCAGTCTAGTACGGCGGAAGAGTTCTCAGAGTCTCTAAGCATCTCAGCTCACTTGCGATGGTGTGCGCTCCGTTCTCCTCCCCGTTTGCTGTGTTCTCTCCATTTTTCGCAGATCCCTGCTGATTAGTGGCTGCGGCTGCAGCAGCGGCAGCGGCTGCATGCTGCTGTGCAAGCTTGTCTCTGTAGGCTTGTTGTCTTGTTTGGACTACATCAGGCATGACAGCATCTATCAGGGACAGAGACTCTATGGGTCGGCCATCAAATAAGGTGCCATCCTGGGGTTGGAAAACCGGGAAAGAAAAATGAGATGTAGCTTTGAGGGCAACATGCAATCCACTGACAACATAAAGAGCTTCCTTTTGAGAAAAACCTAGTAAATTTCTCAACTTGAGCAGGAAGGAGGGGAGGAAGAAGACTGGCACTGCAAGAGGCAGATGGAAACAGCCATCTCCTCTTCACTTAGGTCCTGCCAAACTCTGCACAAAGACAAATGTAAGGTAAGAGGCCACTCGTAAATCTTAAACAGATAATAACATGCAAATATCAAATTCAGGTAATAAAGCCGTTTTTAAAAACATCGACTAATATGAATAGGTCATACAACAAAGAGGCAGTGCCTTTATCAGTACTCTGCATCCAGGCCTTGGAATAAATAAATGTACCTGTACTGAACTGGGGCAGATCTTTTCCTTGTTGGTTTTCTCTAACATTACAGGATAATTATATCATAAGAGATCTAGATATACAAACTTGCCATTTGGTGTAAGTGAAGAGTATCTGCAGATAGTGCTATCTGGTGATGTGGGATCTATCTTTAAGGATACCAACAGGGCCAGGATTGCTTTAAACAGCTGAAATCCTTTCACTTACTTTTACAGAGAGAGACAGAGACTAGGGGGTGAGGAGGGAAGTGTTGTCTGCTGTCAAGAGAAAATAAAGGGAAACCCTCACCATGTTGAAATCCTGTTCATATACTAAACTTTCTAGTTACAGCAAAGCTCTGCAGACTTCTCGAAAAGAACACACAGTGTGTGTTGATTAGTGCTTTGAAGGCTGTAAGAACCTTGTTACATCGCCTCAGGTTCTTAGTATCCTCCCATACACAGTCTAGAAGTGAATGAGTTTGGCTGTGCTACAAAGCTGACTTATAGAATGAGGAAGCAGGTAAGGTTGCCTCAGGCACCAGTTGCATGCCAATACCTAAAACAAACACACCACTCACACATGAGCCTCAGACATGAACCTCTGAGCATCAAAATTGGAATCACTTATAAATAAACTGGCTTCCAAAATCAGGGTATATAAAACTAATAATGGCTTCCTAACTCCTTGCTGCTTGTAAGTACTTTTCAGTATTATACAGCAAAATTATTTACATATTAAAAATTATTTCCTTGTTTTTATTTAACACACACACAGAAAAGGAATAATCTATAGACAGTGTCCACTGTGTGTAGAAACCCACATGCACAGCGGGAACAGCCTGACTGGTACATTATGAATAATAATCTTAGTCTGAACCCAGTGAAGTAAAAGTGAGATACTGAATAAACAAACATACGTAAATTAGAATCAGTGTTTGAAATGAAACTCACGGGCCTTACCTCATTTATACTAACTTCTGCCTCTACATACTGTAGGCCTTTCTGGATGATAGAGATCAGTGCAGCTGGTGGGACCAGGGCGCCATTTATATTGGACTGACTTATATGGCTCTCTATACCAAAGGTAAACGCGGAATGAGAAAATCCTAAAAGAAAAAGAAAAGGCATGAGAACTTCTTTTCCTAGTAACATCACATTAAATTAGAAAATAGGAAAAATGTTGTAATCTTTTATAATTATATACCATCACTTGAAATTGTAAATGGACAGCTAAAGTAAACTATGACACTAAATAAAATAAGTATTAACGGAGAACATGTCAGCATTACAGTACAGAAACATGTACTTCTATTAATGATCTGGTTTCTGCTGGTTGTATGGCATCAGTTTTTCTAAACAGCAGTAACACAATTGTCCTCAAGAATATGCATCAAATGCAAAACACTGAGAAGCATTGAGGAACAACACATCTTAACTGCCTCATGGGACAAACTGAAGTCAAGATTTATGCAATGGGTCACATTTAGACACAAACTATCAAACACCTTTATGGCTTTAAAAAAAAAGTTAGGAAATAAAATGCACACTACAGAAAATACAAAATGATAGCAGCCTTGGGGCTGGAGATGTACCCTAGCCAGCACTGCCTGCCCAGCATGCATGGAGTCCTGGGCTCAGCACTGGGAAGCTGTGTGCAGCAGTGTACACCTGGACCGCCAGTACTCAGAGGGGGGAAGCGGGAAGGTTGGAGTTCAAGGTTATCTTTGGCTACAAGGAGACCAACCTGGGGTATATGAGACTGTTTCCAAAGGAAATAAAAAGCCAAATGGTAACCACCCAATTTCATACATGATTTTTATACATTTATTGACTGTTTAAAAACATGCTAATTTTATCATTTAGTAACAACTCACCTAAACAAACTCTTGTTGTTTTTGTTTTGTTTTGTTTTTTGTTTTGAGACGGGGTTTCTCTGTGTAGCCCTGGCTGTCATGGAACTAACTCTGCAGTCCAGACAGGCCTCAAACGTCTGCCTCTGCCTCCTGAGTGCTGGGAGTTGAGGCATGTGCTTCCACCACCTAGCTCTAAACAAACTCTTAAGAAAAAAAAAAAAAAACAACAACAACAAAAGGAAAATCCAGTTTCTAGATCTCTGATAAGGAGCCGGAAGCAGAGAGGCAGAGGGGCAGAGGGGGCAAGGGCAGGGTATACAACATGTTCCAGGATAGCCAGGGGCTAGCCTACACAGGTCATCTCAGAAAATTAAATAAGTAAAAGAAATATTTAAAAGCATAAGACTCACATAACTAATCTCTTTACCTTAGCTTCATATTTTTATGAAAGTCTAGTCCAAATAGCATAGGGAAGTTCCAGGAACAAACATGGTGGTTTCTCTCTTTCGTGAAATCTCATCAGTTTACTAAGATTTAAACCTTTGTACAATTCCAAACAGCACATGGCTGGGAAAGACTCAGGGGTAGCCAATGTATCTGGCTGTGTTCTTAAAGCTGCTACTTCTACCTCAATGGCCCACAGTGGGAGGGAGGAAACAGGCATTTCTCTAAGACCTTGGTTTTAACCTCATGAATTCACCCACAGACTAGCTGGTGATTAAGCACATTTAAGAGTTTTGTGTTTAATCTGAGGTCACGAAGATGGCAGAGGCAAGTGATGCAGTGAGACTGGGGAGAAAGACAGCATTCTGAAGCATTATCTTTTAGAAATTCCAAGCTCCGGAATCTGGCAGGTTCCAGACCACCAGCACAGACTAAATGCGGGAAGCATTAGGAAAAATGAGCAGAGGTGAAACATTGACACTGGAGATTCTTGAGTGAATAATAAACTGAAAATCAGGTGGTGGCAACCACTTGGGAAGACAATGAAACAGAAGATAATATTATGGAAAGCACGATGTGCTAATTTACATTGTGTCAGGAATTAAGACTGGAAAAGAGTCACAGGATACAGTAAGAACTCAAATCCATTCTGCATCCTGCCTCTTGAAAAGTCAAAATATGGCAGCAAAATTACACTTCCAGCCGGAGACCAGCAGTCCATTACTGCTCAGCTATTCCCCAGGGGCAGAGAAAGAGAAACAGGCACCACATGAAACATTTCACTAGCCTTACCACCAGGATTGGGAAGGTGACCATATTCATTAACAATTACAAACTGAATAATATCTGGTTTTTCCACATTCTCCTCAAATATTACGCACAGCTATTACAGGCCCTATCCAATTTTCTTCCAGTTTAAGCTTACTCTTTTGCCCAAGAACACAACTGCTTGCAGTAGCAGGCAGAATCATACTTTGAATAGGAAAGCTGAGCACAGTTGGGGTTTGTTCTGCCAGACCTGCAGAAAGGCATCTCAAACCACTGCAAATGTGCTGAGTGATCTCAACCAGCAGCACCGGCAGGCTGGCTCTCCTCCTCATCCTGCTACCCTCACCAAAGGCCTACATGTGCACATCTGACTAGGCGCTGAGCTGCAATTGCTTGTATTCACACACACAAGGTTGCTCATTGTTTGTCTGTTCAAAACCACACTTCTTTCCCTTCTGGAAACTTCTTTCCTTGGCAATGTCCAGCCTCATTTTATGACACTACAAGGTCAGTTATACTAACTGCCACTTTCCCTTTGGCCTATTCAAGCACCATTAGGTCAAAGCACCCCACTTCCAAAATTCTTATTTATTATTTTATATTAATCACAGGTTACATACTTTATATCCCAGCCGT
>CM053766.1:50853534-50925234 GCA_028658305.1 Pachyuromys duprasi
GTTCATGTCCAAAATAGTCCCTGTTCCCCTTACTAGGGTACCCACTTGGATACTGAGCTACCATTTGCTACATCCAAGCAGGGGTTCTAGGTTATATCCATACATGGTCCTTCCTCCAAAACTCTTAAGACTCTCTCTTTGCACTGTCCTTGTCATCTAGAACCAAGTCTCCCTCAATTTCTGCTTGGACTGTTCCTGCCTTAAATCTGTCCCTCCCTCCCTCCAGTTAGCTGACTACTCATCAACTTAAAACTAACAGTACCACAAAACAGACCCTCTTGGTAATCCCCTTAGTACTATGACACAGACACAACCGTTTCTGGAACTTAGCCCTACCTTTCTCCCTTCATCTTCGCCTGCCTCCTCAGGGCAGCCCTGTTCCCAGAGCACACACCCTAACGGCCTCTGGAGGCCTCCTCATTCTCCACGCCCCACGCCTGTGAGCCTGACAGGCTTCTCTGTCCTCACTTGAATGGGAGTGTCATCTCACTCTCCTAGACTAATCAGTCTCTCCTACGGTCTTAGAAGGTACATATGAATGGTGAGCACCAAACCAAACAGTCTCCACTGACTGCTTGACAGGGGAGGACCTCCTCGGAAGCAGCGTAAACACAGCAATCCTTTAACTCTGGGAAACTAGTAAACTGCCTGTGTAATCATCTGTTAAATCAGAATGCTACTCCAGCACAACACATTTTGGCAAATGTAAAAATCTGTCACTCCAGAAAAGCCATAGTCTTGTTAAAACACAACTAAAGTTTGAACCAGGTTTATGCTCCCCCTTAAGTTCCCACTTATTTGAAGAAAATGCTGACTCAACTTTAGATTTACACAGGAGCAAAGGGAATTGCTTAAATATGCAAACTGTTGAAGTCTGGCTTATATTACAAACAGCACTCTCCACAGGTAAGTGTGAGCGTGACATATGCAGCATGTAGGGTAACTGTGAGTGAGTGCAGTGCGAGGCAGAGGAGCCCTGAGGAGGGCTGAGGCAGAAACCAGGAAGTCACAGGGACAGTGGCAGGATGTGGATGTGCTCTCTGCGAGTGCCTCAGTTACACACTGAATCACAAAGTTCCTGTTTTATCGGCACTGCTTGTTTAAGTGTTTCCCATGGAAGAGGTGGGCTTTAAAAGGAGAATGAGTCCTCCAGAGCCTGGAAACTCCACTTTGCAAACACAAAAAGATAGAAATTTTAAAAACAAAACAAAACAAAGGTTATTGAATATCGTGGCCATGGAATACGGTACTTGGATAAGCAACCTATTCCCCTCCCCCCTTAAGGTAACATGGAAATGAACACAGCAGTGCCCTAATAGGGAAATGAAACTGATTTATTTAAGTTCCTGTTTAAGCTTCAGACAAGTAATGCTCAGAAACTACATTTTATTTATACCACCCACACTCTTTTTGCTGTGCCTTCTAGACCCAGCATTAAGGAAAAAAAAACAAAACAAAACATGTAAAGGTGTAACAAAGCGTGTTCAATCCTGCAGAGCTACAGACAGACAGTACTCACACACTAGACACACAGTTCTATGCCCTAAATCTTGCTTTTAAACCTGCACACCAGGGCCTGGCTTGTTTGATCCCTAGCATTCTCCACACCCTCAAATAGGCGATTAGATAGATAGATAGATAGATAGATAGATAGATAGATAGATAGATAGATAGATAGATAGATAGATAGATAGATAGATAGATAGATAGATAGATAAAGATAGATGAGAAATCTACTAACTAGTTTAGAATTCATATAAATATTAGATCCTTTGAACTACTTAACCAGGATCACAACATTGAGACCAGGAATCATTCATGACTCAGCCTCACACCTGGGCTTTGACAATGTTCACTGCTATGAAGATTTTTACCTTGAGTGTGCGTGTGTGTGTGTCTTTTGTAATACATAAAGTTCTTTCTCCTCCTTAGTAAAGTTTTCCTAAAAGATGTGTGTATCTGTATGCACGTTCATGCTTTTGTGGTGGGGTAGGGGGAGTGTTGAGAAAATTTAAAATATATCATTATGACCATCATACTGTTTTCCAAAAAATTATGTAAATACATAAACACCACTAGCGACGTATATATCTCTCTTTTTACTTTTGTTAAGAAATAACAAAAAGACAGTGAGATTAAGACTGAGCACGTACTCTGGCAACTATTCCAATGGACTTCATTATCACTTGAGATGTGAAATACAAACTTATTCCATACAAAATGGGCATTCCACTTACAAAATAAGAAAACCTGATTTGAAAATATAAATGTCCTTTAATTACATCACCCCTAATTTTTAATTTATTATACACTTTATTATAAAGAAAAACAAACTGACTTGTACTTCTCATTTAAATTAAAAAAAAAAAAAAAAGGAAAACTGAAGCTAGCCCCAACCTGAGCTCCCTTCTGTCCTGTTTTCTATGCCTAGTACGGGAAAGAAAGATTACTTATCTAATTACCCTTATATGAGTCAACAGAAACTGTTGTCATTTGGTTACTGACATTTTAGTAACACTATTCAGGTTAACAAAAACTGTCAAAGAAAAGAAATAAATGAACTGCACCTGGTGGTACAGAAGCTTAACATTTTCCAACCGTGCTTATTATGATCACATTTTCTAAGTTAGAAACAGTAACACAGGGTTTGACGTGTGATCTTATAACTAAAACACAGGACAAGTATTCTAAGTCTGAAATGGCCATGTGTGCTTCTGACTTCAAATTGTGGAACATCTGTCAATTTAAAATGAGGCTGTTTCCTGGGGATGATACCCATGTGACAACAAACGGTATATATTCTTGTAACATTACAGCGTGCCTGTATTTTAACATGGTATCAGATGAGGAATCTTGTATTGCATTAAATTAGTTATTACATGATACTAGATTCAGAAGCATTTTGGGATTTCAAATTTTTGGATTAGGAGTGACAACTTTCTACATCATTTTGATAAGACTGTATCACAAAAAAATGGTAAGGTGCTAGGCCTCTAACTAGGAGACCTGATACCTTTCAAAGAGGTTAGAGAAGTTAAGACTGTGTGTACCATGTTCTCAATTCTGAAAAACATGGGCTTTCTTCCTTTCCAGCATCACAATCTAGTGGTTTGATGGTTTTAGTAGTAGTAAGCACACTTTGATCTTTGCGATTTCTAGTTAGTCGATCATAAAAATGCACGTTTTATGACTTTAAGAGCTAAGTTCACCATCAATATAGATGTTGCCAAGTTCTTGTCCGTGTACAATGACATGCAAATCTGTGAAGACTTCTCCAACCAAAGGGATCAAAATGAAAATTTACCTCCCCCCTCATTATTAAGACAAGGTTTCTCTGTATAGCCCTGGCAGGCCTTCAACTCAAAGGTCCACCTGCATCTGCCTCCCAAGTGCTGGAATTAAAGGCACGCAGCACCACTGCTCAACTGAAATTTTAAATTCTGGAATAAAGCAGCTAGAAGTACAAATACCAGAAAGTTCACAAGAAATTACCAGAAAATTTATATAACATCCTTAGCTAACAAACAAAATTGAATGTGGATGGGGGTGGTAAGAAAGATTCAAGCCAGTTTAGCTCTAGTGAATACTATGTCGGGTTTGGACCACAGAGTACCTACTACTCAGAGCTGCCAGGTAAGTCGGGGCAAACAAATCCATACCCTGAGGCAAACACTAACTAGAGGAGGAACACTGGTTCAAGTTACTCCTTACTTATATGTAACAAATACTTCGAATTTTTAAGTTACCTCAAAAGGACAAAAAAAAAAAATTTTTCCTAAGAGGTATTTGCACATTAGGTTAGCTTCCTAAAATGCTGAACATTAGGTTCCTCAGCAAGTTTCTTATTACAAACCTAACTGAGAAAAATTTGAGAGAAGTGCAAGTTATTTATAATACTTAATAAAAGCCCAAATGATAAATAATACTTTCTTGTCTTCATCTTGACCTGTGAGGGACAGTCAGTTTGGGAAGTCAAGGCCAACTGAGTATTTAACCCTTTCACAATACCATCTCTTCAAGAAGCAACCCCACCTCCCAAGTTAGTCACCTGGAGGCTCAAGACTAAAAGAGCTTCATTCTATCTAGATATGGGTACCACAATCTAGTCAACAATAATCACGGTTTTCAGGGAACAGACATTGTAAGTTCTCACTAACAAATGTTACTTCTAAACCAATTATTTATCAAAACAGAACCAAAGCTTTCTAAGGCTTTTCTCATCTAAGAGCCCCAACAAGACCCTTCACTCTAGCCCAGTCATGTCACAGACTAGTTCTTTAAGCCTCTCTGTCATGCCAGGGCCTTCTTTCTGTCTCTCATTTTACAGGGGGATGCGGTCAGGAGTTAGGAAGACATCTTTTGTGTTGCTAGGCATTTCAAGAGAAACAGTTGCAACACAGGAAACTTAGCACCATATTGCTTAAATATTTAACTGATTGCCACGAGCACCCCTGAAATCGACGGTGCTAATACAAGTGACCCACATGGTTCCAGAGAGAACTACAGCCATGTATCACCAAGACTGAGCTTTCTGAGCACAAGCCAAGTGCTCAGATCCAGGGCAAGTGGAGTCTGCTGGGGCAACTAGGTTCCAGATCCTTGTGCTGAGTTCACAGAACTGTAACAGCCTTCAACGCTACTGTCTTCTCCATCTGGAAGAATTTTAAAAGCAATGTCTGGTGACAAGTTATATAACAAAGCACCCCTCATTGCTCGTTTGACCTTTGTCTACACGCTCGGCACTGTCAGTGATGGTTGTCAGGAGACACAGATCTCAGGATGTGTATCTTTCAGGCTGCTCACTCTAAACTCAAGTCATTGTAAGTTTTCTTTCAGATATCATGAACACGCTTGTATGCGTGAGGTGCACTTTCTTCTGTCTCTTTTCTAAAAAAACACAGTGATTCTAAATGTTATTTGTTGTTGTTATTATCATTATTATTGTTGCTATTGTTAGTGGGGTGTGTGTGTGTGTGTAGAGGTAGAGAACTTCATGGACTTTCTTCTCTCTTTCCACCTTTACATGGGTTACAGGGATCAAAATCAGGTCTTCAGGCTTCAAAGCAAGGGCCTTTACAAGCACTGAGCCATCTTGCTGGCCATCCCTGTTCATTTTTAACTATTCTATGACTGACATAAAGCAATGACCTTTAAACTTTGTCTGGCCTAAGTAACCTGGGCTGCCTGCTGCTTACCAGGTGATTCTAATGCAAGCTGCCAAAGACAATACCAGACACAAGCTTTGAGTCAGGAGGTATGATTGCATTTACGGCAAGGTGCACTGCCAGAAGATAAATATCCTCAGTTAAAACTTTATCAAGTAAACCAATTTTCTCCTGTCATGGTGTTACAATATTTATAAAGATATTCTTTTCACTTTTATTGCAATGGACACTAAATAAATAAACACTAGTTATATAAACTAAGATGATCTGAGCTGATTATTCAGGGTCCTTAAAAACAGAATTGCTTAGGTTTTTGTTTTGGTGGATTAAGGTCTTATATATCTGTAACCGAGTTGACACGAACTCTGAACCTATGCCTCCTAAGCACTGGGCCATGGATGGGTACCATCATGCCTGCTGTCTGGCTTTACCTTCACTGTAAACTACACCATCCAAAATGTGTTCACATTTTCACTGAGAACACAGGTAACTTTACAACACCTTTAATATTTAATCATTGGATATTCTTTCAGAAATTAACAGATTGGTATTTCACTACCTCTTCCCTTTTCCAATTATTTTCTTGTTAGGAGTACAAGCAGCAGTTTGTAGAACTGTTTGGATAGGAGAATCTGAGCAAGCAGGAGCACAGTAAGGTACCCCCCGCCTGCCTCACCTGGGCACTGGGTGCATCACAGGTGCTCTGAGGTGCCCGGCTGTTTCTGATGTCCTCAAACAGTAATGTCAGTATAAACAGTTGCCTTTCTAGCACACCAAAGGAGACCTCATAACAAATCCTCATCCACCAGTCCTTCCCACTGCTTTCTGCCTGCTTGTCCAAAAGCTTCAAAGCTGGAGTTTGACATTAAAGAAAAGAAAGCAACTGTGTCCACACAACAAACCCTTTCCATGTTGGGCAAAGTATTACATAATAACTTGTAAACACTTTCACAGGCTATACTCAGTACAGTCATGAGGCTACTATTTTCTTACTTTTATTAATCAGCTAAAACAGTCCCTGGACACCTCCTATTGGAGCTGCCTTCCCTATCAGTAGAAACAAATTCTAAAGTTCCTCAACAGATTATTCTCTGTTGGGTGGTTATGCTTGGCTCAGATCTCTCTCTCCCTCCCTGTGGTTGCTCCTTTCCCTCTTTAACTGACCACTCCCTGTATGATTAGTTTCAGTCTCTCCCACCCCCCATGGTTGATTATTCTTGTCCTTCTTTCTTTCCTGTCCGTCTGCCAAAGCAGTCCATCACTATAGTTTCTCTTCCTCTCCCCATGGATGGTTACTCTAGTCACTGAGCTCTCTTTCCCACCCTCCTCTTTCTGATCAGACATCATCTTCCCAGCTACTTAGAGAGGAATAGTGGCATTTACATCTTCTGCCTGTTCCAGCAACATTTTTACTTTCAGTATTAATTCTATTTTATGATTAGAGCTCTTTATCTAGAAAACTTCAATGAGCAATAATCTCAATATTAATTGTAAATCACATTCAATGATCTATATTAATAACCACCCCAATATATCAATCACAATTCAGATTAAAATATATTTAATAAATTAGGAATAAAGCTCATAAAAATATTCTGAAAAATACTGTTAATATAGCTTTTAAGATTCTTGCTATAAGAAGGAATAACAATTAACTATGCACATGCAATAATTACCAAGCTGATGAATCTTAAGAGTTCTTACTAAACACAGGTAACATCACTTCATAACACCTTACTTATTAAAAATGACCCCTGAACATCAAAAGACAAACTGCCAGTGATATCTATTTGCCTGAGATGACTCCGCATATTTGAAAGAGTCAGAGTTAAACCATGCTTTAAAGTGGCAGTCCAGACATTCAGAAACAGACAAAGGTCAACAGTTTGGACTGGTACAAATTTCGAATGCATAGAAGTTATTTTGGGAACAGCACAAGGCCTGCTTGTGGCCTGCTACTTTGCAGAAGTACTCACCTGACTCTTGCAAGTACCTGTACACCAAGAAGTTGACCTCATCGCTGCTTATGCTCATCTTTATTCCCACTTAAACCATGAGGCCACAACACAGGACAGAACCCTAAAACAAAGCAGAGTTAATTATTATTTCTCAGTAAGAATATACTAAAACAAAATGTAAACAATGTTGTTAAAAAACATTTGATTTTATTAAATAATGTGATTTATTAAATTTATTAAACCTTTGTTTATTAAACAAAGGTTCTTATTGCTTTGCAGTATTAACATAATTACTTCCAAAAGTAGCAAAATGATGTACACAATCAAAACATAGCTAGTGCTATTTTTCTATATGATAATATCTTGTCAAAAAGGAATAGACTCACAAAGGCCTTCAATACTGCAAGTAATAAAACTTACTTCCTTTAGTCTCCTTAACCAGAAAAAAATTAGCAAAATTTGAGACTCTAGTGTAAGATTACTGGAAAAAGGCACAATTTAAAAGCAGAGCACAGGGAGGAGCTTCGGTCTTCTCCCCCGCTCTGTCTGACCTCTCCATGCCTTGCTCCCTACAATTCAGAATCTCGTAATACAGTGTTATAGGCTGCATATATAATACAAAATCTGGTATGTACAAAACCAGGAGGCTAGAACATAGTTCTTACAATGCCACAATCGCTTACTGAATAGGGCAGTGTAGGAAAAGAGACATGTTAAAATATGATTTAAGTATATATAAAGCATAAATCAACTCTCACAATTTAAAAAGAGGTCACAAAACTTCTCTTAAATGCCAGACAGTAAATATTTGAGGTTCTGCCAGCCATACAGTCTGTCACAGCTACTCAGTGTTACCATGTGGTGTAAAGCAGTAAATGCAAACAAATGAGTGTGGCTGGGCTCCAATAAAACTTTATTTGTGGACACTGCAACTTACATTTCACAGTTATTGTTGTGTGCTGAATATTAGTCTTCTTTTTCCCCTAAGCACGTTTTAAAAAATGAAAAGCAATACAAAATGGGAAGAAAAAAAGGTTTCTCTGCTTTGAGTCCTTTTGAGAGAGGCGATGGGCTGGGTTTGACACACTGTGCACTGATCAGGTTTAAAAATATAAGCTGGCATCTACTTAGAATAAAGGTGCATTTAACATATGGCTTGTCTCTTATATATGCACAGCCCTTGCCTACCACACTTGGTAGATGTGGATGTGAAGGTAAAGGGACAATGCTGGCAGACATGGTCCAGAGGAACTGCACCACGGCTGCCATGATTCAGAGACAGCATTGCCAATGGCCTGCTCCTCCTGTGAGGAAAATTAGACTTACACCTACTTGTATCACTGTGTGTTGATTAGAAGTGCAGGCTTAAAACAAACAAACAAACAAACAAGCCAGCACTGAAAAGGCTGCTACAGCAACATCCGACCAACTTCCTCTACTTGCTGAGGGGTGCCAGGAATAACAACAGGCCTGAGACCTGACAAACATAGGAAGCTACAGCCACACCTCACAAGCTTCCTGGTTTGTGAAAGAATGTCAGTTATTTCTTTACAATTTGGACAAAACGAAGTGCATACAAGTTAGGGATAAGCACACAAAAGATGTAAAATGTGGGTGGCTCACAGGTGCCATCCATAACACAATAGGGAGGATCTAATCTTTTAATTCAAATCTTTTGAACATAGCTAATTGCCTTTATTTCTATGACCTAATACACTTCTTCCCATTAGTTTGAAAACGAAGGCAGGGCATGGGGGAGAGGTTCCATTTACAGAGACTTGCTAGACAATAGGTAAAGGGCCTGGTTAAATATATGTTCATCCTCTTTCTTCAGTATTATGTTCCTCACTTCAGTATGAGGCTGGCTTATGAGAAAACCATTCCTATGGACAGGGCTACGAACTCAGAAATACTCAAAAACTAACCACTGATGACCACCAGCACAAGTACAGGAGGACAGGACAGAGTGGATAAATGAGAACAGTAGGAAAAACTCAGCACAAGGAGGTCACATTCTACTACAAGACTTGACCCACGTTACTAATCTGCATGAGCAGCGGAGGAAATCACAACAGCTTACACACAATGTTATCTTCTTAGCAAATGGCATCAATCACAACCTCAAAGGCAACCAGAGTATGGCATTCATACACAGACGATGCAGTCCCCACTGAGCTAGGGCTCAGAACACACAGCAAGTTCAACTAGCACAATCCTGATTGGGAGGCAAGCTCTGAAACCCATGAGCCATCATCATTCATCTGTGGTCATGCTGCTCACTAGGACCACATGAATGCCAAGCTCACTTTGTGAAGCCAAGATACACTGTGGCAACAGCATCTCTTTAACAAGGTGGGCTTATTATACCTTTTCCTCTAAACATACCATTAAACAGCATAGAATTTTTATTATTTTAAGACTAAATAATACCCTGTTTATGAAAACCCATTTGTAAACTTTAAGCAAAGAAAACATTAAGATCTTAACGTGATTAGACTAGCTCAGGAAGAAACTCCCTGAACGAACTATATGTTCCAGGTTGTTTAACAACTAATCAAAAGTAAATTTAAACCCCAGTTTAACAAAATCAAATCATCTTTTTCCCTCAAGGTTTGGAACCTTGAACTTAGAGATCCACCTGCCTCTGCCTGATGAGCCCTGGGATTAAAGGTATGACCCATCATACACCATGCCTGGTAAATCAATTAAATTCTTAAAGCATCAATAGGTACAATACACTTACTTTTTTTGCGTGTATCAACACTACGGTTTCTATACATACAATATATGAACAGTTGCTGGGAATCTATTTAATTAAAAAGAACTCCCAGGTTGGAGAGGCAGTTCAACCAACGGTCAAGATCACTGGCCACAGAAGCAGGAGGAAGAATGGAGCAAAGATCTCAGCATATGAAATCTGGAAATTACAGCATGAGTTCCCAACCCCAGTGTTCCTTGCCGAAGATGGAAAGTAGAGACAGGAGCATCTTGTGAGCTGGTAGCAAGCACAAGGTGAGAGGTGGTGACTGATCTTCTCCACCCACACCATGATACACTTCACACAGGTACACTAAGTGCCACCTGGGCAGATTGGTTTTTGTTTGTTTTTTAAATAAGTTGGTTGTTTTTTTTTAAGACTTATTTGTTATGTATAGTATTCTGCCTACATGCCGTAAGAGGACACCAGGTCTCATTAGAGATGGTTATAAGCCACCATATGGTTGCTGAGGCTTGAACTCAGGATCTTGGGAAGAGCAGCCAGTGCTCTTAACCTCTGAGCCATCTTTCCAACCCCTGGGTAGATTTTTTTAAAAAGAAGAAACCGCCTCCTGAACTAAGGATAAATGCTGTTTACATTGCATTTTTTAAATCCTAAGACTCAACCTATGAAATTCACACTACAGTGGAAAAAATATCCTTTTAAAATGAAACTCACTGAATCTGCAGCTATTTTTACCCTCTAGACAGGGTTTCTCTGCATATCCATGACTGTCCTGGACTCACTTTGTAGACCAGGCTGGCCTCGAACTCACAGAGATCCACCTGCCTCTGCCTCCCCGAATGCTGGGATTAAAGTCATGTACAAACGCACCCAGATCATGTCTATTTTTTTTTTTTTACAAGACACATTTAATACTTTCCAGTGCTCTAATACAGAGAGCCTACAATATCTTCACATGTAACAGAAACAAATGCAGGGATCAAAAAGAGTAAAAGCAGAAAAAGCAGAAGATAAAACAGTTACAAATGGAAGTTGCTACCCTCTTTTGACATATGATCGTCTTCAGTTAAGTCCCCAAAGAATACACTTGGCCACATGTTCCTTTTACACAAAAGGGCACTTTCTTCTTACAGTTAACTTTTGTGTTGTTTTTAAAGCAAAATAGTCACCATTATCTTATACTAGAAAACATTAGATTGGAATCACAAGTTAGCCATTTACATGGTCTTAGCAAAGATGTCTAGTAGTCAATGAGAGTCTATACATCAGACATGAGGAGTCACCTATCAATTAGCATTAACTATGCTCTTATTGAAAAGACCTGTGATAAACTACTTCATATGCTGTCTGCAATTTCCAAAACACACAAAAACAAGTGACTACTTACAGAAATATCTAGAACTACTTACAGAAATAGCATAGAACTCACTATGTATTGAAAACTGAGTCACCTAAAGTTCAAACATGTAAATAGGGGCACTGAAGAGTGTAACATGAAATCTAGTAGACAGAGAGCAGGTCATCTGATACCTTTACTCAATGATCTAGCAGAAATCAACTATAGGATTCAAGGCAATCAACCACTTCTCATTGAGAAAGAATGTGAGAAAGTCCAGTATGGGAAACCAAACCAGAAAGGCACACTCTTCCAGAGCATGGAAAGCTCATGGGCATAAAAACCTAGGACAATCATCTAAATTAGAGCAATCTAATCTATTATTGAAGCTTCAGTCTTATGAAAAAAATAAGAATAGAAAGAAAACCATGCTGGATCGATCTGTGAGAATGAGATGTTTATGAAGGCACTTCAAGAATAAGCAGTTAAGTACACAAAACCGAGACTATCAAGCCTAAGTAAGCTGAGAAAGGTGTTCACATATGGTTCTGGTAGCAAACAGGTGATCAACAGAGACTAAGTATTCAGTGCTTCAACAAAAGAACACCCTAAAGAAGAAATCAGCATTGACCCTATAGGACAATGAGTGCCTGTTTAAGTCAATTGAAGAGGGCTTGGGCTGTCAGTTACTGTGCTCAGTAACTGACAACACAGACCTTGAAAACTGGGGAGACAGCACTTCCTCCAGGATTTCAAATGAGAAGCTCTCCATGAAGAATTAATTGCATTAATATCTTAACACCAATATGATCTTTAATATCCCAGGTAACAAAGCACCAAGCTCACACAGGCCTTAGTTTCCAGAGCTGACCTGGCTGCACTCTCACTAGTTTACAGTTCAAAAAACAATTCACATGCCACAGACAGTTCTTAAAAATGAACTAGGCAAAACCGTCACTTGAAAGAAAATGCTAATAACTGTTGGCAAAGATTCAACTTAAGTCAAACGAAAACCTTGTGATTTTTGGAAACACTGTCATAAGTTGCTTTTTTTTTCTTTTTTTTTTTTTTAATTTTTTTACTTTTATTTTTTCATGACAGGGTTTCACCGTGTAATAGCTCTAGCTACCCTGGACTTGGTTTGTAGACCAGGCCTCTGTCTCCCAAGTGCTGAGATGAAAGGTATGTACCACCATGCCCAGCCCAGTGCCTAATCTTAATGAAGAAAATGGTGAATTTATTAATAACTTGGATATATTGATACTGTATCACAGGATTGTGAAAAACTTTCCTAACTTAATAAATCTTTTTCAAATGGCCAGCACCACATTTACAAAATTATATAGGAACAAAGAATATTTTTAAAAAGTTGGAGAAATGGCCAGATGTGCATCAGTAATCCAGCACTTAAAATAGGAGGGGCAGGTGAAGCTCTGTAGATTTGAGGCTAGCCTGGTCTACACAGCAAGTTCTAGAGAAGCCAGGGCTATAATGAAACCCTGTGAAAAGAAAGGAAGGGGTGGAGGGAGGGAGGGAGAAAAAAAGGAGGCAAGGAAGAAAGGAAAGAAGGAAGTGAGAGAAGACAGAAAGAAAGGAAGGAAAGAAGGAGAGAGACAAAGAAAGAAGTTTGAGAAAGGCTGGCATATTTTAACATCAAAGAATCACAAAATGGCGCAGAAATCTAAGCAGTCAAAGAGCACTGTTCCAGGAAATCCAACACCAAATGGGGGAAGAAACTTGTGAAGATCACATGTTCTGCCCTCTGCAGGCAAATCCCTACACACAATTGAAAACAAAACAAAACAAAATAAAATAAAACTGCACACAAGTTTTGCTATCCAGCATCACAGTGAACCCTTAAAAGAACTGTCCGGACTGGCTAGATCCCAGGGGAGGACTTTGCAGCCAGTCCTGAGGAGACAGGATAAGCTGGGGTTGGATGGAAGGGAAGGAGGTCCTCCCCTGTTGGTGGACTTGGAGGAGGCGGGGAAGAAGGAGATGAGGGAGGGAGTGGGAGGGTGGGAGGGAATGGGGGAGGGGGCTACGCCTGGGATTCAAAGTACCTAACCTGTGATTGAGATAAAAATAAATAAATTAAAAAAAAAAAAAAAAGAACTGTCCGTTTGCTGAGATTTAGTCTGGTAATAAAGAAGACTATGAAATTTATTCCAAAAATAAATTCTGGCTTTAATTTGGAAACTTTCCCAATCTCTCTGTACAGCCAGGGCTCCCCATATGTTTCAACTGTAACAACACATCTTCACACTAGAATTCACAGCAGATGTGAATACCCAGCTGTGCATCAAGCCAGAAATTAAAGGATTTGCAAAAACATAAAACAATGTCAATCTAAATACTTTTCTTGGAAAACACTTTTATTTAATAAAACACATTATTTGTTACTGTTTTATACATGGAGTTATGTTAAAATGTGAATTATAAATTTTTACACTTTTAGTATCTGATGCAGTAACCAATACTGCATGATCCACATTACAAAAAAAAAAGTCTTTCTGCTTGACAAACTCTAGTTGTAACAGGACTGTGGATGCCTGAAGACCGCTGGGTATAAAACCCCATTCCTTCTTAGCAATACCACTTATCATTTCTCTGTCAAAGTCAGCTGACTGGAGAGAAGGGAAACTGCCTCATTAGGCCACAAGGATTGTTCAGAATGTCACTTGACCTAAACCTTCCATTCATGCTCATGTGGGAATATGTAGTAGGTATCCCCCCTCCAAAAAAAAATGTACTTAATAACAGAATAGATACTAGCTTCAAAACTATATATAAGCACTCAAAAAGATAATTTTATTAAACATATGGTATGTAACTCTAGCTATCAGAAAAATAAAAAATTTTTCTGAGGCCATACTTGTATATGGAGTTCTCTGCAGATACTCTCATGATTTAATACTCATACTGTAAAAAGTCATCATGCATTTCACAAATATTTTACTGAGTTCTACATTATATACCTGTCACTGTCCCATGCCAATACACTAAAAATAGACAGGTGAGAGAGATAGCTCAGCAGTTAAGAGCCCTTCTTGTTCTTACAGTGGGCCAGGGTTCAGTTCCAAGCATCTACATAACAACTTACAACCATACACAACTGCAGCCCAAGGAGAATCTGACACCCTCTTCTGGACTCCCACAGGCACCGTCCTGCACATAGTGCACACTGCTATAAAATATAATGATGCTGTGGCAAGAGGACACAGGGCGGGCCAAGGTGCGCCCCTAAGAACTGACGTCACATAACAGATCTCGTAAGAGGAGGCTTATTGAGGAAGGGAAAGGAGGCCTGGAAAAAGTATAGAGGCAACAGTGAGCCATGTAGGCAGGCACACAATGTGAACAGAACCATGAGGAACAGAGAAGGGGGTGGGGCACAAGAAGGGCAGAAAGGGAGTAACAGAGAAAGCTCAGGTGGAGCGCCTTTTATGGGCTGATACCCCTGTTGTGTCTGATGGTGGCAGCAGGTGATGGTGTGAGCAACTGCTAGATCCCCGGGGGCAGGCCAGTAGAATCTCCTCATGCTGCCACACCTACATACTGGTAAAAATAAATAAAATAAAATTGAAACTAGTTGTGGTGGCATATGCTTTTAATCCCAGAAATCAGGTGGCAGAGACAGGTAGAATTTTATGAGTTCAAGACCAGCTTGGTCTACATAGTGAGTTCCAGACCAGCCAGGGCTGTCTCAAACTAGTTTGAGACACTGTCATTCATAGACAGACACAGTCAGACAGGGAGGTAGGTAGATGAATAAATGAATGAATCAATGAATTGATAAGATGATAGATGGCTGATAAACGATAGCTAGATTAGATACAGACAGATTTTAAAATTTGAAAACAGAAAAAACAACAGAGGGAGAAATATGATCACAATGACATGTTCATGAAAATATCACTGAAAACTATTATTCTATGTGCTAAGAAATTAATCAAAGAAGAGCATACACATTTAAAAGAAGGAGGAGAGGGAAGGAAGGAGGGAGGAAAGCAGCCAATGTCACTAAAGAGGATAGACCTTGTAGCCGCATTCTAGACTGCATCCCATTCCATGACAGCTCCTTCTCTGACAGGGGGGCTGGATGGAGAAGCACAGCTTCTCTGCTGCTGGGGCCAGTTACCAAGACTCACCAGTAATCCTTTTTGCTGCAGCTTCAACTCTAAAGCTGAGCTCTCTCCCACAGGCTTCACTTTCCAAAGAGATCATGTTGAAAGCTACAAAGAACTGTAGCTTTCTTTGCAATACATGGCAATAAAGGAAACAGAGCCTGGACTCTGCAGAATCACATTTACCATATACTATACCTTGTAGTGGTCCAGAAATAAACATAAAGTTACTGGCTGAGAAACAAACCTAAAATTCTTTTCAGCCAGTTTACAAGGTTACAGATGCAACTTAACAGGTACAATCTCTATACTGGCCATCATATACACTAAAAAATCAGCAAAAAGTCAAGAAAACAGAGGCACAACTGTCTAACAAGGTCAACAGCAGCATCTATACATACACACTGCTAGTGGTTAAGTAACTACATCAAAAACTGTGGAAAAATTAGAAAATAGTCAAACATAAGATGACAGGGCTCTCCTTTTTCAAAGTCATTATCACATTATCACCATAGGCCACTGGGAAGCCTCAGCAGAAAAAGGACTGTAAACTGAGCTCTCCCACCTCTATCCAACCTAGGAACCCAGCAACATTCCAGGCTTGAGACTGGTCCAGTAAATAAACTCTCTACTTAACAACTGTCTCCTCCTCAACTTCTCAGAAGCCTAGCAGTATTCTAAAAACAGAGCACACAATTTACCCCAATAAAAACAATATTACTTATATCTGTGCAAAACATGATGACTTAAGAGGAGCAGCCTTTTAAGCACAAATTACTCAAGTCCACATCCTCTGGCAGCAGTTTCTAAGTGGCTAAAACCAAGCTGACAGAACTCACCTCACAGTTCTAGTGACACAACTCAAGCACAATGGCAGGCCTCTTGCAACTCATCCAACCCCTTTTCTCATCAGTGTTTGCTTCTCTGTGTAATCTGCATGTGGCCAGTGTCCACTCTCCTCTACGTGTCTGTCTGTCCAAAATCTGATGGTTATATCAAAATGCTACACTGAAGTGAGCTCACTCTGATGACTCAGTTTGAGATGAGAACAACTCAAAAGATTCTGCTTCCAACAAGATGTCATTCATAGTGCTGAAGGAATGGGGGGGGCGACTTTTTTTTTTTTTAATTTTCAATTTCCCTACTAAACAATGAGCTTAGTATAATGGGGTTTAGTTCAGATTTCCAACTTGGGAAGAACTACACCCAGTGCCCTACAGGCTGGAAAGCAAATGGTTGTGAGGGCATGATCCCCATCTGAGCAGACTTAGGTTTCCTTTAGCCCAGTGGCAACTAAGACATTCCACTGTCACCCAACAACATAAACTCACACCTACCACTAATTTGAATTTTTAAAAAGAAAAAACAAACAAGAAATTCAGTTAAATTTATTATAAAGGAATATTTTCAATAAGATAAAAAATGAAGATATCTTTTCATCACCTCATGGTACAGCACTATACTCTGTAAGTTACTTCTACTTGCAGAACATACAGTAGTAAACTAGACACCTCAAGATGCAGGAGGAAGAGCCTGTCAGATTACACTGACCATCACATTTACTAGCCTCCTCCTTTCACATTTTTCTTCTCTCTTCCCACCAATAGTGTCCAGGGTTCTACAAGTTCTAGTGATCTAAAGGGGACAGAGGAATAATGGGGAAGGAAGCTTAACTGACAGGAGAATGGGAGGATAGGGCAGAGAAGAGGATAGCGAACGGCGTTAAGGGCACTAAGGATATTTTGAAAGACCATATGGAAACCCACTAATTACCTAGTCAAGGACCCACACCTCAGTATAACACACTGAGACTAGATTTCAACATCAATTATGAAAAGACACAGTGTTCCAACCACAGCAGAGGGATTGGGGTAACAACACCTCACTAGTCAGTATCAGAACCAATGAAAGGAATATAACCAGAAGGGTTATACCATGTCGGTAGCCTGTAAAGACAACACCTTTGTTCAAGAAAGTGAAGGAAATCAAGTCTCTAATTACTACTTTTCAGAAATGTCAGAAGTAGTATAACATGTTAAATAATACTGAAGGCACACTGTTATTCAACTGCATCTTGCTCTTCTGGATAAGATCAAGTAAAGATTCTTTAGTTCTGGGAATATCCCAGTATAAATGAATCAGTTTCTTTTATTGGCAAGTGGAAGGATTTGGAAAGTCTTAGCAGCCTTGCAGATGACCACTCAAGCATGTACAAGGTTTGGCTTTGATCTTTAATACCTAACAAAAAGAAAAAATTGATAAAAATTCAGCCACAAAAGCAAGTAACAGCCTTCATCTAAATTCTGGTTTAAAATAGCCATTTAGTTGGCCAGAAACCCTCCTGATTCAACCACAGGTGTAATATTATGTTATTCTCCGAATGCTATTTCTCTTTGATGCCCACCCAAATATCATACCTAATGACATGGGATACTTTCCTCTGTATCCCAAAGTATTACTGTTCAAAGAAATAGCTCTAAAAACTATAAAATTGATGTTTTCTTCCAAGACCCTTTACCATTAAGTACAGTCATTTTGACTTCACTGTGCCATTTCACTTGTAAAGCAGAATGCAGCCTACACACCTTACAGGTAGGAATGCTTAAGAATGCACTCAATACTTTAAGTATTAACACTGTTTTTTTTTTTTAGCTCATCTTCCAATGCATATCTTTTTCAGATACAATTAATTAAGAGCATTTTAAAAGGCAGTCTGTGCTTATCCAACATGGCCCCACAAAGCTCCTCTGGCTCCAGGTTGAGTTGGAAAGTGGGACTTACCTGGTCCTCATTTAAAAAAAAAAAATTACCTGCAATGAATGCCGCAATATAGCACAGGCCCCCATTTTTAAAGCCCTCATGACCTAGCATAGTGGTTCTCAACCTTCCTAATATTAAGAGCCTTTAATAGAGTTTCTGATGTTGTGGTGACCCCAAGTTTAAAATTATTTCATTGCTACTTCATAATTGTAATTTTCCTACTGTTATGAATCATAATAAAAATATTTTTGGAGAGAGGTTTGCCAAAGGGGTTGCAACCTACAGGCTGAAAACTGCTGCTCTAGAGTAAGCTAATACAAAACAGCATTTGCATGATTTAATTTGCTTTCACCAAAATAAAGCACTGTCTGTACCTGTTCTTTCCTTAGACCTTTTTCCAGGAATATTTCAGTGACATTCTTGAATGTCTGCTTCTCTTGCTTTATCTCAATCTCAACTGTTAATCTGTATACTGACAGGTTAAGTTTAACAAAGGCTGGTGAATGTAGATAGGCAATGAACGCCAAAACTTTAATGTATTTATAAATATGTATTATAAAGCCCTCTGGGGGCCCATGTAATATGGGACCCCATTCAAAAAAAAAAAAAGCTAATGTAGTATTCATAGTTAAGCATCGATGCTACAGTACACACTAAAATGTGAAGGGTGATATAACAGCTATTTCACTGACACAAAAACAGAAAGGGGAGGTACATGCAACTCTGATCCCAGCACTTGGGAAATAGATTTCAGTATCATTAACTACACGGCAACCCTAAGTTTAGAGTGAGGTGCATGAGATGTTGCCTTAACACAACAGCAGCAAACAAACAACGCGTACTCTAATCCCAGACCAGGGCACAAAGATCATGAGTTAGCAGCCAACCACCTAAGAAAATAACAATAAACGTTTAAAATCTCAATCCACATTATTCAAGAAATTCCATAAAATACTAGTCTTATGGTGATACTTTAGAGGTTTCAAAGGAAACCTGTCTGGAAATGTGCAAGTCACCATCAGCGGATCATCAATGGAGGCACATTTACCCAAGATGTTTCTGGAACAGCTTGGCACAGTCGACTAAGTATCTGCTACTCAATCCAGAGCAAACATGTAGAGGGCTCTGGCTTTCTCCTTCTTGACACCCCTCCTCCAGTGTACCTCTTCCTCTCAGACCTAGGCATCTGAAGCTCAGGCACTGTTCTTCTGCCCTCTCAACTTCAGGCTTGCACCAGTTCTCCAGGCTCTCTTGCCTTACACTTAGAGGCCACCTACACACATCAGCTGCCTGATTCTGAGGCTCTGGAATGTTCTCTCCTGTTCTACCACTTGCAGATGGCATGTCAGACCTCTCAACCTCCATAACTGGAGATAGTTCCTGCATGTGGGCCCACCACAAACACAGATGCTAGTAAGTGATTCAGTGATAAAGGCCCTAGACGAGCTCCCCATTGCTCACAAGCAATTGCTTTCTGTGCAAAGAACCCAGGTGAGCATATGTGAGCTAACTCAATAACTTTGAGTCCTTCAGAGACCTCAAAGACCACATTACACTGTAGTGTCTATCAGTCAGAAAGCAAGCAGTTACCCAAACTGGTAAGGTTTTACCAAGGGGGCACATGAGCCAACTTGAGGCCAAGTGAGCATCAATACAGAAAAACAAAAAATGGAGCTTGCAACATAAACAGTCTCTTCCCTGTGCCCACAAGCTGTTTTCCTGCCAAGCATGCTGTCTTTTTGGCTGATAATTCTTGGCTTTTCGGTATTTCACTCACACAAACTGCTCTCTTATCTCTTCTCAAATCTTGGCCAAACTCTTTGAACTTGCTTTTAATTCAATTTATGAAGTCAAGTTCATGACTCTGTCAGTATTTCCTGTCATAGTTGTGGTACCTGGTCAGACTATAGGAGCTGGAGATAAGCAACTGCCTTACTGAAGGTTTTCTTTTAAAAAATAATGATCAAATTTAAGAAGCCATAGTATCTAAAATAAAACTTTTGCTTTGTTTTGTTTCTTTATGTAGCTGGACTTTAAACCAGGCTGGCCTCAAACTCACAAGAGATCCACCTGCCTCTGCCACTTGAGTGCTGGGATCACAGTAATGGACCGGCCTGTCCGGCAATAAAACTTTTAAGGTAACCAAAACTCAAGATCCACGGGTAGTGTGAGGTGGGGCAGTGAAGGGAGCCGACTCTGAACCCCACCTATGCTAGGTAGATAGATATTGTGCTGCTGACCATTACACCTTCAGCTAGTGCCCAAAACTTTTGTAAAGAGGTTACTTTGCCTAAATAGTTTATTTAAATTGCAAAACAAGTGGAGAATGGTGAGGGGCAGCTAATGAGTGAAGAAAACGACATTTTGTGTGTTCGTTTAATTTTTATTTATTATTACAATTTATTCACTTTTTAAATTTTATTAATTACAGTTTATTCACTTTGTCGTCCCCCCCTTCCTCCCAACCCCGCTCTCTTTCTTCCCCATCCATGTCCCTAAGACACACAGTGTATATACTCTCTCATAAGTGGATATTAGACATATAATATAGGATAAACATAGTAAAATCTGTACACCTAAGGAAGCTAATCAGGAAGGAGGACTCTGGCTAAGATGCTCAATCCCCATTCAGAAAGGCAAAGAGAATTGACATCGGAGGAGGGAGAAAGCAGGGAACAGGACGGGGGTGTTCATTTAAATTTTAATTTGTTTAAAAGTTCACCCTGTATGTAATGTTAGTTATTTCAATCAAGTAAAACACCAGGTTGTGGTAGGAGTAGTGGTTCACAATTTTAATACCAGCATTTGGGAGAAATTATTTGGAATTAGTATCTAATACCTCTCCTTTCCCATTCCTCTACTTGAGTTACACACATTCAACCAGAGTCCAAAAGTACTAACAGGAAAATTACAGAAATAAACAACTGATAAGTTTTAAATAACCTTCACCACTGCAGACAATAACCTCCATTTCCCACACTCTGTCTCTGTGTGGGATCTTTTCTGTTTCTATACCTCATCCTAGGTATATGTACAAAGCCAAAAAAAACACAAAAAACATGTCGCTATGGAAAGGTAACCCTGGGGGTCTTGGGATGAGGGACCAGGAAAAATGTCATCCCAAAGGGATCTTCTGGGTAGATGGCTACGGGGAACCATTCAAAGAGGGAGGTCTGCCAGTCGCAAAATCCAACTAGAGGTGCTAGGCACCTTGGTACATGCTGGCATGAGTACTTATTACACAGCCATGTCCTGAAAGGATTCCACACCTATCATTCACTACCAGTCAGATCTGCACCACCAGTCTGACATACCTTAGGGCTAGTACTAAGTACTAGGACTAGCAAACAAGAACTGTTGCCAACTCAGTTACTGCGGAAAAACAAGAAAGATGTTAAATTAAGTACTTGTTTGTTTTTATTTTAATATGTAATAAATTGACAAATATACATCTGACATTTTGTTGTTAATGATGCCATTTCCCTATGCACAGTATTTTTTCTGGCTAAATTTCAAAACATGGAATCTGGTTTTACTTTTTGCCAAGGCGAAATGGAAAAAAAAAAAAAAACAAAAAACACAAACTTCCCTCCTTCCTTTCATTACTTTCTTCCTCTTCGGGTGATGTGCACACCTTTGTCTTTCTTCTTTTCTACTCAAGGAAATAACACTTCCGTTTGCAAGAGAGTAGCAAGGCCCTGAGCTTGCTCCGGCAGGAGTGGTTTTCCACCTTCTGTTTCCTAAATGTAACTGACCAATCACACCCAGCTCACAGTCCAGGACCTGACACATTTAACTATGCTTTAAACTGAAGATGGGCCATCTGCCTTTACTGCTCACACTGACACCAGTTTCTTACCTGATAAGCTCAAAACGCCACAGATATGAGAACTAACAAGTTTATATAGCAGGTGTCTATCAGAGCTTACCCAGGACACCTCCTAGCAAACACAGACACAACCAAGCATTCAAAAAAAAAAAAAAAAACAGAAAAGAAAGAAAGCTTGTTTGCAAGGGTCTATTTCCAACCAAACAGCCCAGGTGTGGGCAGAGACAGAGAGAGGGCTGTAGAGGTGAACATGGTCATGGTATACCGACCAGGTACTCAGGAGAATGAAAGCGTTGTGACCAAACCAGTTATTTTAAACAATTAATAGATGCAAATCAAATCTGTTAAAAGAATATTTTAAAGCTCATTTTGATGCAAATTACCTAAAGCAATTTTAAAATAATTTGGCATACAAATAATTCATTTCTCAGTCATGAGAATACTTCATCCCTGGTAATACATGGCACCTAAAACAATATTTAGAATCATTCCCTGTTTTTTTTTAAAAAAAAAAAAAAGCAAGATAAAACTACCATAGTGGAAACTAAAGAGTGATGCTGGGATAGGAATCTCTGGAATAAAACTTTCACTTATACTAAATATATTTTTAATCATAGTCATAGCAAGCTGATTAAATGCCATCATGTTTAGTGTTGATTATTAGGGCTTCAGTCCGTTCGGAGCTACCTCAGTACTTTCTCTGCCTCTGTCTCCCATTACCACCTCATAGCCTTAAACATTAAGATACTCTCTATTTTTAGGTTTGTGCGTGTGCGCCTGTGTGAGAGTGCAGGCAACCTCAGGTGTCAGCACACTCATTACACCCTCTTTGAGACAAGGGTTCTTTGCTGTTGGCAGTTGCACATGGCAGGCTAAGCGGTCCATGAGCCAGGGTATTGCCTGCATGGGTCCCAGAGATCCAAACTCAGGCTCTCAACTGAGTCATCTGCCCAGCCCCAGATATTTAATGATAATGAACAAACGATGTTATGAATAATGTTGACTATAAAAAGTGTAAGACAGCCCTTCTACAACTAAAAATTACCTTTATTTAGGTTAAACCTGCCTTGGAAGAAGTCACCTATACAGAGACCAACAGATAAATAAGATTTTTGGCATTTAAATAACTAGCTAATATGTAAACCCATTTGATTGCTCCTGGCTAAATTTCCTACTTTAGGGAAATGGTGGGGAATAAGCCCAGGGCCTCATCCATGCTAGACAAGTGCTCTGTTACTAAACTACAATCCCTACCCCATGCTTCCCAGTGCAAGAGTAAGCACACATATTTTACTCTACTTTCAACATCTAAAGACCAAAACACTTGCCTTAGATATAGACCATTTATCAGAACAAAACAAACAGCTGAAGGCCAGCACAATGTAGTGCTGCTTTAACAGTTACAACAGTTGGGAAAAATGGGCTTTACATTATTCACGGCAATGTATTTGGGGAGAAGGCCAAAAGGCTAAAAGTAGCACAAACCTGAGCACTCTGAGCTAAAGTTCTTAATTAGGCATGGTACTCATACTCTGTAGAAGTTCAAGGCCAGCCTTAGTTACACGGCAAATGTGAGGCTAGTCTGGGCCATATGACAACCCCCTTACTTTTTTTTTTAAGTCTCTTAGAACATATAATTTCATAATCCTTTTCTCTTAAAAGAATTGCTTAACCTCTGTATTGCTGGAAACACGTTTCAGAACTAAGAAAGGAAAAAGTTAATAGAAACAGAAGTGATGGAATTACTAGTTAAGCAAATCTCATTAATTACAAACTGTATTTTTATAGTAATATTTGATCTTTCATTCCCATTTATACACACTTCAATGAGATCTATGCATATATATACACGCATATACATATAATCTTAACATGATAACTTTCCTAAGAAAGAATAAAATTGGACATCCTGGTACTGCATTGATTCAGTAGCATTGTGCCTGTCAGTTATAGCTCTGTAAAGGAACCACACAGAGCCAAACGAACTGTGATTATCTACTTGTAATCCAGCAGGTCATTGGCCCACTGTTACCTAAAGTCTAAAATGCATACTTGTGTGTACATACACACACACACACAAGTGGCAGTCAGGGGCCAGTGGTTGGAGTTTTCCTCAATTGCTCTCTACCTTATTTTCTGAGACAGTTTCTCAAACCTGAAAGCTCAGTAATTTTGATAGAATGATCCCTATGAGATCCCAGGATCTGCCAGTCTCAGTCATCTCGGTACTGGGGTTATGAATGTACACTTGTGTCCGGCTTTATCTGTGGCTTCTGGGATCCAAACCCACACCCTGTGCAGCAAACACTTTACCTGCTGACCTGGTTCTCTAAAATGTAGACTATTTTAAAGTAAATCTTGTCGCCTTAACTTCGATAGTAATTTCAGCATAAAAATTCATATAACACATTTTTTCTTTAAAAAACTGCCTTAAACTCTTTTTATAAGTGGTAATTCGATCAACTGAGACAGTAAGCAGAAAATAAAATCATTTCCTATGATAGCATTTTTAAAACCTTCACATGTGATCCCAACTACTCGATCTTCTACCAATCTCAGTGAAACCTAAGCATGTAGGTGTCCATCCACTCCAAGTATATGTTTCATAGAGCAAGCAGCATCCTTAATCTGCCAAGGGCTCTACAATTCCCTAGTCAGCCTGAAAGAGCAGATGGTAACACATTAGATATACTTTCTTTCTTATACAGCAATTTAGTTTATAAATAAAATACAGTAAAAGATTAAAAAACCTCAGTGTCAAGAAAGCACTACGGTGCAGCAACAGCCATGCTGCTGGCCAGCATGTACAGACAGTCTGGATACAAGGACTTTTCACTCTCCAGGCAGGTAAGACAGGCCAAGTTTTCACACAACATAAAAGTTACTTAAGCTGCATTTCTGTATTTTTCCACTTAATATTCTCAGACTGTAACTAGCCAATTTCATTAAATTCTTGAAAAAAAAAAAAACAGGTAAAGGGGAATAACTAAACAAACTACTTAGCCAAGTGTTTTATCTTCTTGCTTTTATTGCTATCTACAGTTCTATATTTTTTTTGTATCCCAAGTCCTTCAGAGCTAAGAGCAGACAGAACTGTTGCCAATGAATCACTTGAGCTATTACTAAATTTATCCCAGTTGTGATAATTGCATAAAACTTTCACTAACAAAGAAATCTGAATTAGACACCTCCCACTACTAGCCTTTAGTTTTTATAGCATTTTATGAAAAATTTCAGACATATACAAAAATAAAATGCTCACAAAGCTATCACTTAGACTTCAATATTTCCTTATATTTATTACCAAAAACATGATAGTCATGTACAAGCCTACACATATGCTTCAAGCTGAATCCTAGCTGCTAAATTGACAGTTTGGTTTTTCTGTTCTCAGGTCTCCACAGCAGGAAGGGAACACAGTAATGTGTTCTCCAATCTCTTCACCACCACAGGCTGAAGGCAGCCACACCTATCACCAGAGCTCAGAGCACAGGCAGGCACCTTCATCCCATGTGGGCTCTACCTTCACCCCTCCTTCCTTCTATATTACTCCATCGCAGTTTGTAAATTCAGCATCCCCTTGACTTCCACGTTAGTAGGAACCCACTCCTGGGCAAAGGTCCGCCTGCCGTGGCTCCTGCATGCTTGGGTTTGTCCTAAGGTACTCACAGTGTCTATTTTCACATGGGTTGTCCAGACACTGCAGTTGCTCTTGTGAAAGTTATACTGTATAGAAGGCACTACTCACTTTTCCTAATTAGCACCTTCTACTATTTGTAAAACACACATAGTGACATACCTTTGTGTTTTCTAAAGTCAATATTTCGATTAGGTTACTTTCAATTTTAAAAGTTCAGATACAGGGACTGCTGGCACACCCCTGCCACCCCAATACCTAGAAGACAGGGGGGTTATTATAAACCTGAGCCCAGCCTGGGCTAGAGTGGGAGTTCCACCCTAGCCCAGCCTCACCACACAGCAAGAGTCCTGCCTCAAACCTATTCCTTACTCAGGAGAGAAAACAAAAGAAAAGAAAAAAGAAAACAAAACCAGACCAAACTGAATCTTGAAATGCAGCCACGAGAAACTAGAAAATGTGAGGAAATGCTGATGCAGCTCCTTTTCACAAACTCACCCAGCGATGTGTACACGAGCACTATAGTGTCACTTAGGACAGGGCCTTTCTGATCCTGAAGAGCACCTCAGAGGACCAGCATAGCCAGCAGGCTCCAGAGACTGGTGGACACTACTCACTGTCAACAGCAAGGACTGAGGTTAGATCTCAAGCCTAAGCATCTTTACTACCTATTATAATTTCTGAAATTAAAACCAAAATTTAAATTAACCCTGTATAGAGATGATGGGACTCCAAACTACTCAATATACAAACAAAGGAGCAAGGGACCTCAGTAGTTAATGCTAAGTCTGAGAAAATACCATGAAGGTTTACCAGACAGGCTCTAGGCAGGAAGATGTCAGCCTCAAGGGCATGGACCACAAAGAACCAAGTGAAAATTCCAAGACTGAATGAAAAACATCATTAGACAATATAATGTGCAGAAAAAGAGCAGAGAGTAATAGATTTTCCTAAGAAATTACAACAAAGTAAAATTTTTAAAAAGTTTTAAAGAACATTTTAAAAATAAGAAAAGTAAGTTACTTTTAAAAAGTAAGGAAATAATAGTAAAAGAAACCTTTTCTGAAATAACAGGCTTTTATCTCTCAATAACAGTAGAGCATATCTGAAGTCTTCTAACCTCCACACTGTTACCCTAATGCCCCTCCCCACACCCTGAAGCCCCAGTCAACAGCCATCAGGAAACCCCGTGCAAACTTTATGTAGCTCACCTTCAACACTGTTCTGGGAGGAAGCGCTTCAAGGCACATCCCCTCCCTGAGGATCTAGAAGCAGTTAATAGTTGCTAGGACAGGAAGCTGGGAGAGGAAGAGACATTTTACTTGTAGCCACCAGTAAAGTCATCCATGCTGCTGTAAATAACCCCTGACCCATGCTTCTATAAAAACCCTAATTAAGTATATTTGGTCACTCCCTCACTCAAAAAAGAAAAACAAAACAAACAAACAAACAGAAAACCAGAGAGAAGACATGAAGGTACAAAGGATGCTAATTAGGTAGAAGAAAGAAATCAGAGAAAGTAAGAGGGGTCTGAGAGAAAGTAATGGGGAAAAGCACCTATGCTCTGCAGCACACTCTGAACCGTAAGGGCTGTCCCTCTCTGCATGCCAGCATTAGAGCATGCTCTTTGATGCTGTTTACTTTTACCAATTAGAAAGTTGCTAGACGATGTTCATGCAGCTCTGCCTGACAAGACAGTGAGCACCACCACTCCTCCCACCCACCCCAAAAGTGAGCCACAATGAAACCACTTGAGTAATTCAGTGTTTTCCTCAAGCTACATGAAAACTGTAATAGAGTAGAAGCTGGATATCCTGGCCCACACCTCCAATGAAAATCCCCTCTTCTAGCAGAGGAAGCCTGGTCTACCAGATCCCCAGGACAGCTCCTATAGACACAGAACACTCCTCCAGCAGATCCAACAGCCCCTCCTCAGCTCATCACCATATCCTGGCCCATACCTCCAACTGAAGGCCTCTGCTAAATCAACAGCCACACAGGCACCCAGAATTCCAGGCAGGCTGCCTGCCAGTGGACCACCCCCAACCTCCATGCCTGTCCAGACCACTCTCAACCAACCCTCCCCTCCTCTTCACCATACCCCTATCCCCAACTCCTAAGGAGGACCCCAGGTGACACCAGAGGCCACACTGGCAGCCTAACTCTAGACCCCAACACAGGAGCAAATCCCCTGCTTGACCAGAGACCATCTCTGTTTTCTCAAGTCCAACCCCCAACTGACTCGAGACCCTCTACTCAATCACAGATACTCCAGCCAGAAGATCAGAGAAGAAATAGAAACCAAGGAACAAAGCACCCATCCAACAAAGACAAACTCAGAACTAAGCACCTAGACCTATAATCACCCCAGACCCAGATGTCCAGTCAGTAGTATAAGAGACAGTCAACAATATCCAGGGCAGTATCTCCTCATGAAAGCTCAGCCGTACCAATAGAGCGAGCCCTGAAAAGCCCAACAAGAATGACCCGAACACCAACTGCAGAAAGATGATAGAGATCCTTAAAAAGGAAATAAATAAATCCCTTAAGCAAGTCAAGAAAAAGACTAAAAAAAAAATGGATGAAATCAATAAATTCCTTAAAGAAAGACAAGAAAAAAAACTGAATGAAACAATAAAACTGTTCAATATTTGAAAATGAAAAGAGCAATAAAGAAAACACAAACGGAGGGAATTCTGGAGAGATAAAATATACGTATGTGAACAGCAACTACAGACACAAGCATCAACAGAATAGAAGAGATAGAAGAGAGAATCTCAGGGGTTGAAGATATGATAAAAGAAATAGATACATCGGTCAAAGAGAAAGTTAAAGCTAAAACATCCCTGACACAAATGATCCAGGAAATCTAGGACACTATACAAAGACCAATCCTAAGGATAAAAAGAATAGAAGGGAAAAAAAAAAATTCCAGCTCAAAGGTCCAGAAAATTATCTTTTAATAAAATCATAGAAGAAAATTTTCTTAACCTATACAAGGGCATGCTTATGGAAGGTACACAAAGCTTACAGAACACCAAATAGATTGGATCAGAAAAGAACCCTTATCACATAATAAAACACTACACATAGAGAACAAAGAAAACTAAAAGATGCAAGGGTAAAGGGCTAAGTAACATAAAAGACAAATCTATCAGAATTATACCTAACTTCTCAGCTGGGACCCTAAAAGTCAGAAGTGCCTGAACAGATGTTCTACAGACTCTAGGAGATGATGGATGCCAGCCCAGACTACTATACCCTTCAAACTTTCAATCATAGTGGAGAAGACAATATATTCCTTGATAAAGTCAAATTTAAGCATCTATCCACATATCCAGCCCTACAGAAAGTACTTGAAGGAAAACTCCAATCCTAGGAGATTAACTACACCCACAAAAATACAGGAAATAACCACACACCAGCAAAACCCAAAGAGAGACAGACAGACACACACACATTCACACACACACATTCTACCACCAACAACAAAATAACAGGAATTAACAAATCAGTGGTCAATAGACTCAATATCAATAGACTCAATGTCCAACAAAGAGACACAGACTAACGGATCAATGAGAACACAGGATCCATCCTTCTGTTACATTAAAGAAACATACTTCAACCTCAAAGATAAACATTACCACAGAATAAGGGGTTAGAAAAATATTTTCTAAGCAAATGGACCTATGAAACAAGCTGATATAGTTATCTTAATATCTAATAAAACAGACTTCAAACCAAAGTTAGTCAAAAGAAACTAAGGACACTTCTTAATCAAAGAAGAAGAAGAAGAAGAAAAAAAAAATCAACCAAGATGATTTTTTTCAATTTTTTTTATTTTTCAATTCTTAACATGTATGCCCCAAACACAAGGACACCAGCGTTTGTAAAGAAAATACTACTAAAGCTTAAATCATGTATGTACCCTCATACATGGGTAGCTGGAGACTTCAGTGCCCTGCTCTCAACAACGGACAGGTCTTCCACACAAAAACAAAAATACTGGAGTTTCCAAATGTCATGAACCAAATGGACCTAACAGAGAGTGATAAAACATTTCCTCCAAATACAAAGGAATATACATTCTTAGCACCACACAGAACTTTCTCCAAAATCTACCACATACTTGGTCACAAAGCAAGTCTCAACAGATACAAGGAAATTGACATAATTCCCTGCATCCTATCAGACCACCACAGATTAAAGCTGGATTTCAACAACAATAGAAACTGCAGAAGGCCTATAAATTCATGGAAACTGAACAAGTCTCTACTGAATGATTACTGGATCAAGGCAGAAACTAAGAAATTAAAGACTTCCTAGAATTCAAAAATGAATGTACAACAAAGTTAAACTTATGAGACACAATGAAGGTGGTGCTAAGAGGAAAACTCATAGCACTAAAATACCTGCATAAAGAAACTGGAGAGGAGTGTGCGGCGGCAGCTGCTGAGAAACCCGAGGAAGGAGCCAAGACTAAGAACAAGGATCATATTAACTTGAAGATGGTGGGGCAGGATGGTTCTGGGGTGCAGTTTAAGATTAAGAGGCAGACACCACTTAGTAAACTAATGAAAGCCTATTATAAACAACAGTTTGTCGCTGAGGTAGATCAGATCAAGTTTGATGGGCAACCAATCAATAAAACAGACACACCTGCACAGTTGGAAATGGAGGACTAAGATACGACTGATGTGTTCCAGCAGCAGACAGGTTTCTACGGAAAAGGGAACCGGCTATTTACTCCAGAATTTTGTTAGAGACCTAGAATACATTCTCAATTAGAAAGCTGCAATTTGGTTCCACCACATCCTGACTACTACAGTATAGTTTTCTCTTTCTTTCTTTCATTTCCCTGTCCCCATTTCCTTACTGTACATAGAGTAACTGGTATATGTGCGCAAACATATTGCTCTTCTTTTCTTTTTCTTTTTTAAACTAAATGGCCAATGTTCTGTTTTGGCTAACATCAGATGGAGACGGCCTGGGGGAAAGTAATGACTGTGGAATCTCCCCTTTTCTCTATTGGTGGCATGCTCATTCCTCTCCTATCTTTATACTCCAGCAAGCTATCTTTCTCTCATTGTTTTAAGAAAAGAACCCAGCAGCATAAAATCCTTGCCTACCTTGTTCACTGGAGAGTTTTAATGTTTTTCATTTATTATTGTAATTTTATAATTACAAAGATAATTTTATAACTTTTTTTGTACATTGCTATTACATACAGGGCAAGCTGTCTTGAAGTAGGGGTAAACTACTCTTGCACAAAATGATCCTAGATAGTTTTCCCTTCAAGTCAAGCATCTATCTCGTTGTTTAAATAAACTTGTTTTAAAAAAGAATTTTTAAATGGGAGAGATCTCACACTAGCAACCTATCCACACACTTGAAAGCTCTAGAACAACAAAAAGCACACCCAAGAGTAGATGTCAAGAAATAGCCAAACTAAGGGTTATTACCCATAAAACAGAAACAAAAAGAACAATACAAATAATCAATGAAACAAAGAGTTGCTTCTTTGATAAAAATCAACAAGCCCTTGTCCAAACTAACTAAAGACAGAAAGAGACTACTCAAATTAACAAAATCAGAAGAGAAAAGCAGCACCTAGGAAATAAAAAAAAAATAAAAAATAAAATTCACTAGGTTATACTTTGAAAACATGTACTCTACAAAATAGGGAAATCTAAAAGTAGATAATTTTCTCAATAGATACCACATGCCAAAGTTAAATCAAGATCAGACAAGCACTTTAAATAGTCTTATAACCCCTAAGGATATGAACAGTCATTAAGAATCTTCCAAATGAAATAAAACTCGGGGCCAAACCGTTGTAGCACAGAATTGTACCAGACTTTTAAAGCAGAATTAAGGCCAATATGCTTCAAATTATTCCTCAAAATTTAAACAGAAAGAATATCACCAAATTCATTTTATGAGGCTACAGTTACCCTGATATCCAAACCAAACAAAAAAGCAACAAAGAGAGAGAATTAAAGGCCAATTTCCCTCAGGAACACATATGCAAAAATACTCAATAAAATACTCATAAACCAAATCCAAGAACACATCAAAAAGATCATCCACCATGATCAAGTAGGCTTCATCTCACAGATAATTCAACATATAAAAAATCTGTCAATGTAATCCACCATGTAAACAAACTGAAAGAAAAAAATAAAAACATGTTCATCTCATTACATACCTATGACAAAGGTATCTCATTAGAGGCCTTTGACAAAATCCAACAACCCTTCATGGTAAAAGCTTTTACGTGATTAGGGATAAAAAGGACATACGTAAACATAAGAAACACAATATATAGCAAGCCAATAGCCAGCATCAAATTGAATGGAGAGAAACTCAAAGAAATTTCAGTAAATCAGAAACAAGACAAGGCTGTCCACTTCCTCTACATCTACTCAATATAGTAATTGAAGTTCTAGCTGGAACAGTAAGACAACTGAAGGAGATCATGGGGATACAAATTGGAAAAGAAGTCAAAGTATCGTTATTTGCAGATGGTATTATAACATACATAAGCAACCCAAAATAATTTAGTAGGGAACTCCTATAACTGATAAACACCTTCAATGAAGTGGCTGGATATAAGATTAAGTCAAAAAAATTCAGTAGCCCTCATATACACAAGCGACAAATGGGTTAATAACTAAACCAGGAAAACACCACCTTTCATTTTATCTCATTTTTGGCTATTATGAAAGGTGTTTCTGTGATTTATCAGCCCATTTGTCATTTGTGTATAGAAGAGCTTCTCATTTGTCTGGCATGAACTTCAGGTCTTTGAAAAAAGAAATTGAAGAAGATATCAGAAGATGGAGAGATCTTCCATGTTCATGCAGGAGTAACATAGTAAAAATGGCCACCCTACCAAAAGCAGTCTACAGGTAAAATGCAATCCCCATCAAAATAACAACACAATTCTTTACAGACCTTGAAAGAACAATTCTCAACTTCATATGAAAAAAAAAAAAAAACACAAAAAACCTCCCAGGATAGCTGAAGCTATTCTGAACAATAAAAACTCCTGGAAGTCTCAGCACTCGCAATTTCAAAACACACTAAAAAGCTACAGTAATAAAGACACTATCAGCTGAATCAAAATGAAGACACAAACATGAATCCCCACACCTATGGGTGCCTGATTTAAAAAAAAAAAAGCCAGAGAAGAAATATACAATGGAAAAAAAGAAATGTCAACAAACCATGCTGGTCAAACTGGAAGATCATTTATAGAAGAACACAAATAGATGCATATTTATCACCCTGCATAAAACTCAAGTCTAGGTAGATCAAAGACAACAACATAAAAGCAAATACATTCATTGAACAGGATATGAAGTGGGGAACAGCCTTGACTACATCGGCACAGGCAGCAACTTCCTGAACATAACAAGGGCGTCACAGGCACTAAGATCAACAATAAATTTAAACAGGAAAGCTTCTGTAAGCCAAAGGATACTGTCAATGGGGCAAAATGGCAGCCTTCAGAATGAGAAAAGATTTTCACCAACTACACATCTGACAGAGGTCTCAGATTCAAAATACATAAAGAAGTTAAGAAACAAGACATCAACAAATCAAATAATTCAATTTAAACATGACTTATAGCACTAAACAGAGAAATTTCATCAGAGGAATCTCTAAGGAGCTGAGAAGCACTTAAAGAAATGTTCAGCATCCTTGGTTATCAAATAAAAATCAAAACAACGCTGAGATTCCATCTTACATCTGTAAGAGTGGATAAAAAGCACAAGTGGTAGTTCATGCTGGCAAGGATGTGGAGCAAGGTGATCACTGCTCCATTTGCTGGTGGAAGTGCAAACTCCCACAATCACTATGGAAATCAGTACGACAGTTACTCACAAAACTGGTAATTGACCTACCTCAGTACCCAGCTATATTATTCCTTGGGCACATACCCAAAAGATGCTCCACCATACCACAATGGCACTTATTCAACTATGTTCACAGATGCTTTATTCATAATAGTCAGAAACCTGAAACAACCTAGATGTCCCTCAATGAAAGAATGGATAAAGAAAATGCAGTACATTTACACACTGGAACATTACACAGCTGTTAAAAACACCATTAAATTTGTAAGCAAAATGGATGTAACTAGAAAAAATTGTCCCAAATGGGATAACCCAGACCCAGAAAGACAAACACAGTACGTACTCACTTATAAGTGGTTATTAGCACATAAGTAAAGGACAAAGAGGCTAAATAACAGAGAGGGACCAAGGGGAGTTGGTGGGGACAACCACACATGGATCTTCCTAGGAAGGGGAAATAGATTTTTGTGGATAGACTGAGGATGGGCGGGGATGGAAAGAGGAGTGTTCAAGCGGACAAAGGAGGAAAGCACTGGGAGAGACAAATGGAGCTGGGGGCATTTGGGGAGGACTGTGGAAACCTAGTACAGTGGAAATTCACTGGAATATGTAAGAGTGATCCTGGCAAAGTCTCCTAGGATACAGAGCCCAAACTGGGCTTATCTAGGCTCCCATCAGTGGGACTGGGATCAACTCACAAAATCTCCTGCTTGGTTACCTCATCCAGACTTGATATTAGGGCTTGTGCCTGGCCTTATCGTAATTTCTTATGCTAAATTTGGTTAATATCCCTGGAAGGCCTGTTCTGTGCTTATTTGGTTGGTTTTGTTTTTAAGAAGATGGAGGGAAGGGTGCATTTAGGAGAAAAGTGAGGTTGAGGGACTGGGAGATATGGAGAAAGGGAAATACAAGGAGTGAGTGGTCAGGGTGTAACATATGCAAAGAATAAATGTTTAAAACGTTTCAAAGAAGAGACCTTGTTGTGACAACATTTTAACTCAGTATGCCCTTGCTCTCTCATACAATAGACGCCTACCTCACCGACATTTTCCCTGTGCTTCCTTTACTCACAGCTAACAACAACCAGAAAACACAGTGAAAATCCAAAAACATCTCAGAAGCTTTAAATGGACTTTATTATCCTATAGCTATAGTTGTTCTGGCTTTATTATTACTATCATTAATCGAGATCCTTTTGAGCATAATTCATAAATTAAACTTTATTATGGGTATGCAAGTGTAGGAAAACTTAATATACATAGCACATAGTGCAACCATGCTTGGGAGTCTATGAAGACGGGCCATTTTCAGGTTTTGAAGTTACTTAGCATCTTCAAATTAAATATTTTTCCTTATTTAAAACAAACAAAAAGGTTCTCTGCCATTTTCTAAGCTAGCACAATCCCTAACAGCCTTGTCTGAGATTTGTTTTATCCCCACTCTGAGTATAGTACTCACCCCTCATGAAAGAAACGTTTCTTTGCAATAAATGGAGGCCATCACAGAAAATCACAACAGTCAAAACGCAAGAGTTGTAGGGCCTAGTCCCAACTGATGCATCTGCAAAACTGGACTTCCGGCTAGAGAGATTACTGAGGTAGAAGGAGCAGGAGGCGCCAGAGGAACAGAACAGAAAGTTTGCTGAGAGTGTGTTTCTAGGAATGTCAGAATCTACACCCATGAAGTCTCACCAACATGACTGCCTAAACATAAGCTGAACAAAGACAACAGCAATGCATATGCCAAAGTAGACAGTTCAGGAGGCCACAATTACATATATACACAAACTACATATATACACAAACTACAGGCAACTAAGAAATGCTAAGTGAAAGAAGTGCTTTTCCCATGGAAAAGCACACCAATTGGGAAGCCCTGAAAACATATATACAAGTATCATTACATAGACTGGGCAGGTTGTCTTTAATTTTTAGGAACACACAGACACACACAAACACACAAATTAAGGGGGGAAAAAGGTTAACTTTTTGAAAGATAGCAATGAAGGGTATATCACAGGGTTTGTAGGGAGGAAGGGGAAAAGAAGAAATAATGTAATTACATTATAATCTCAAAAAGTAAAATAATTAAAAATAGAATATATAAGGTTGTCAACACAGTGTGTATTTTTTCTCTCTCGCATATGCCGTGGTTACTCATTTCCAATTGTGCAATTGCTGCCAGCAATAGAACAGCTCTACAGAATGAGGGCTTCAACATGCCTGAATCTACGGTGGTGCCAGTAACACTGATGTACCCACTGTCGCATGACATTAACACAGATAAAAGAAAAATCTATTTTTGAAATGAATTCCTTTCCTATTATGTGGCTAGAAATCATAGTTTTTAAATGGTTGATGAATGTTAGGTTTATTGCTTTACACAGATATACTAACAAGAGTTGGCCGGTGTGTTGATGCATGACTTTAATCCCAGCATCCAAGAAGGGGTAAAATATAAAGTTTGAGGCCAGCCTGCTATGTATAACAGTTCTCCTAGGCTAGCCAGGATGATATAGTGAGACTGTCTCAAACAACAAAACAAAAACAAAACACAAGCATTTCTTTTTAGATGCCAGATATGGTGGCCTAGTAGCACAGAGGCAGGATGATCAGTAACTCAAGGCCAGTCTCTGCACAAAATCCCTGTATCTAAAACCTAAAAACAAACAAAAAGCATGACTTCAACTACCCAAAAATGCAACAGACTGATTGAATAAACTAGAATCAACCTTCCTTTCTCCAAGAAACATACCTTATGGCTAAAGAGACTCACAGACTATGAGTCAAAGGATGGAAAGCAATCTATCAAAAGAAGAAACCTGGCAAACGGGCAGTACAGCTCCTACCCTGACAACTGATAAAGTAGATAAAGAAGGTCAGTACATGCCTAGCAAAGGGAGCAATTCATCAAGAAGTAACAACTATAAATACAAATCTTCCAAGCACTAAGGCTACCAATCTCATACAGAAAAGTCCTGATTTCAATTCTCCAAATCTTAGATGGGAGAACCCAAACTAAAAACTAGCAAAGAAAACCAGGAGCTAAACTCTATCTAGCACAAAGGAGGTATAACCACTGCTTATACCATAGTACATCCAACAGAAACAAGCACACATTCTTCTTATCAGCCAAGGAAAACTCCTCAAACAGACCACATTCCAGGCTACAAACCAAGTATTAGCAAATGCAAAAGAATCAAAATAACCAATTGCTCTTATCCACCAGATCACCATGCCATAAAACTAGAAATTTCTAGAAAGCTGAAGAAACTACAGGAATTCATGGAGATTGAGCAACATACCCTTAAATGACCAATGAAAACCTCAGCAAAGAAAAAAAGTTCCTAGAACCATAAGAATATACAAGCTAATAGGCCACGGTGTTTAGGGCACAGCAAAGGCAGTTCTAAGAGGAAAATTTCTAGCTCTGAGTGCTTACATTCAGAGAGCGAATATACAAATAACCTAACAATGTATCCAAATGTCCTCGAAACAAGAGTAAAAGCAGCAGATGGTAAAAGATCTAGGCAGAAATTGGTGAAACTGAGGCTAAAAATGACCATGCATACAGAAAATCAGACAAACAGCACTAGTTCTTTGAAAAAAAATTTCAGAATAACAAATCCTAGCCTAGCTGGACAGAAGAAAAAAAAAAAGTCAAATTAATAAAATGCATGGTAAAACAAGAAAGGTTACTACAGATTTCAATTTAGTCAGTCAGTCATTAAGGAATTCTAAAATAGTCTATACTCTTAAAAAATTTACATGGAATGAATAAATTCCTAGGCCATGTATGACCTATTAGAATTACAAAAGATATACACAACTTGGTATCAGTGCCATTGAAGCAGTAATTTAAAAGCTTCTTAACAAGGTCCACATTTAAATGGATTCACTGGCAAATTCTCCCCAACTGTTTTTCAGTCCTTACTTTCTTGGGAGAAAAGGGGTTGTCATATCTCACATATGAAGTTCAGGCGACAACCTTGAAATAGTTCTCTTCTTCATCCTTAAACTCATTACATTGATACCCAAACTTGATAAGGACACAAAGAGAGCATGCAACAGACAATTTCTCCAATGAACACATATGTAAAAACTTTCAAAAATTCTTACAAATTCAAGAATACATTAAGATCACACACTATGACCAAGATGATCTTATCTTAGAGATGTACATAACTCTAAGTACAACTCAGCACACAAAGAGAATTCAGGAGCTGAAGAGATGGCTCAGCCATTAAAGGCTAGGCTCACAACCAAAAATATAAAGAGAATTCAGGACAACATTGCTTCATAATAAAAAGATAAGAATTATAAGGAACATAGTTCCATACGTAACAAAGGTTGTGTATAACAAACCTATGGCCAATACTATACTAAATGGGAGAAAAAACTGTTTCCTCTAAAATCTGGAAGACAAGGGACCTTGTTCTCTGTATTCTTATTCACCATGGTGCTCTGAGTCTTACCTAGGTTGCTCTTTTATGATGTTGTACGCCTGGTGGGCAGTACCTAGGCATATCATCCAATTTTGCTGAGCTTTGGGCAATTCTGCACAAAGCATGGGCAAGCAGACGAGGTGGGGTGGTAGTGTCTCTGCCACAAGTCAGTCAGGAAATGCTGAGCAGAACGGATCTGCCTTCCTCACAGCCTGTCTACACATCAACAAAGGATGGGGCTGATAGGTTCCCTTCATTGCTACATTACTCTTCAAAAGGCATCCAGTATTTGTAGCCTTTCCATCCCTTTCTATATCTGCCCTCCAGAACTTTCTGGATGTATCTGAAAACAAAAACAGTTATGATTCTGGGTTCAATTCTATACAGGAATTAGTAAACCTAACAGAGCCACTCCCATGGTTCTAAGCTTAGTAGGAGTCTTGTTAAGTAAAATTATAGGTTTTATATGTTGTGGGATGACTGCAGAATCAGAACAAAAAGAAGAAAAGGGGTCTAACAAGACTGATGAACCAGGGGCAAAAACTTTTGCTCTTGGAACACTTAAAGAAAAGGACGTGCAGACAGTCTTAATAACACCTCCTGGCAGTTGTGTCTATCTGAAGAACCTCAGTAACAATCTCACCTGATTACAAGGTGTGCTCCAAAATGCCCATCTCTCTTACACACACACTACTTAAAAAGTTTATTTATGTATACAGGTAGTCTGCCTATGTACGTCTGTGCACCAAGTGTGTGCCTGGTATTCAAGGAGGCCAAAGAGATTGCAAAATCCCTGGGACTGACTGTTGTGAGTCACCAAGTGAATACTGGGAACTGAATTCAAATCTGGAAGAGCAGGAAGGGCACTTACCCTTTTAACTATTGTCTCTCCAGCCCTATACTTAACGTTTAAAACTAGACAAACTGCAGTTTGTTTTCTTTTTTAAGCACTTAGAGGGAAAAGGCAAAAATACACTACACCATGAATTTATCCAATCAAAAATGTAAATTCTAACTACTTGACATAAATGAAACACAGCCAACCAAATGCCCAGTCAGGGAGGGGGCTCACACACAGAGAGTGCCTGCTTTAACAATGGCCCTCACCTCTGTCATCCAGAGTCCAGGGACTTCACCTGTGTTAGGTCAGGTTGATGACCAGGAGGGCAAAAGCTAACCCGAGCTTTCAGATTGAAACACCCACGCTCACACACACACAACAATTTCAAAACACATTAACACAATGGTAAATCAGTGGGGCATGGGGTAAGAGAAAACGAAACACAGCATTCATCCGTTTCCTGATCACAGAGTAGAAGTGGTCCAGCTGTGCAGAAGAAAACATCAACAGCCAGGAGGGGCAGGGAATTTAGAAGGCTGAGAAAGAAAAATTGAACCTAAGGCCAGCCTGAGCTACACACACACACACACACACACACACACACACACACACACACACAGAAACTGTCTCAAAAACCCAAATTCTATGTTTAATATATTTAATATCATGGCATTTTATTTTAGAATTATTTTATTATTCATTATTAAATAATTAAATCTGGATAAAATATTATGATTGTTAAAAATAATTATGTTATATTGTTAATATATAGCCAATATAGCAATATTATACTTAACAATGTTATATTTAACATTGGCTATGATTAATGTGTTTTTTTCTTTATAGTCTTTATTTTAAAATATTTCCTAATTTATTACATATATTATATGCGTAAGTATTCAAAATAATTAAGCTTAGGTAAATACCACTAACAGTTTTTTCATCATAAAAATACTGGTAAAGGAGTTGTGGTTTTAAAATAAAATGCTAAATTTTTAACAGAAATACCATATCACACACATATACTACTTCCCCAGAATCAACCCACATCCTGAGCCCGATACTGTGGCCTCAGTACTGCTTCACACTGAAAACATCAGCACGCAGAGACACAGCTGACTTGAAGAGTAAGGACTTGCAGAAGACCTTGTTAAGAATATCTTCTTATGATAGCTTGGAACCTATCAATGTCTACTATGGTCACTTTAAAGACTAGAAAGTCAACTTGAAAAAGCTTCTTTAACCAAGAAAATATGACATCAATAATAAAACCACAAAGTAATAAATTATGTCAAATGTTCAAATCTACAAGCACACAATAACACTTAAATAAGATAAACCCTACCTTCTAGGAATCTGGGAAACAAGTCAGTTTTTGAAAACTAACAAGAAAAGGAAAGAGCCCAACGTGCATGCCTCCCCTTACAAGCCAGGACACCAAGGACCTGCAGAGGCTTCCTCAACAGAGACAGTAATGTTGTAAACACTCACAGAATAATGAATTTAGAGTCTAGGCCATGATTATGAGCATCCTCAGCTATTAGATGATCCTTTGGGGACGTACTAGTAAAGTCTACAGATAACCCTGTCTCCCTAGCATTCAGAAACAAGGGGGAGACCAAAACTAGATTAAACCTTTAGACCTAGCTGTTGGTTTGCAAAAAAAATACAAGGAATAGATGTACATTTCCCTAAATGGAAACAATTAACAAAACACAGAGTCTGGGGAAGGGATAAATAAGTAAACTGTGCCCAGCATCTAGGCATCTTGTTGCTTTTCTATGAAAACATAATTAAGAAGTTAAAGAAGTTTAAATGATTATTAAATAGTTATTAAAATTGTTATTCTCTCACACCTATTAGATAAGCAATATCTGGACCAAAACATGGAAATTCTCAAAAAAGTACAACTAAAATACCTTCATGTTCTTCCTCCAAAAGAAGCCTGCTGTAAAATTTCAGAAAGAAGTTTTTAAAATCTGAAATCAGGATCTCAGATAACTCTACCATGGAACAAGCCAAAAGAGAAGTAATCCAAATGCCCACAGAGCAAAACAATAATCAGCGAAAGAAAATATGCATAACATAGCATGATATTAAGCCTTTGAAAAGGAAAAGCTAGCCTGGGTGGGATGGTTCCTGCCTTTAATCCCAGCACTCAGGAGACAGAGCAGATGGATCTGCACCCTGCTCTGCACTGCAAGCACCAGGTCAGCTAGGACATGAGACCCTGTCTCAAAAAAAGAAAAGAAAATGAAAAGAGGAAAGAGTGCCATTGGCTACAACATGAATGGACTTCAAGGCACCATATTCAGAAACAGAAAGAGGACAATCTGAAAGAGACAAGTATTGTTAGAACATCACTTACAGAAGAACCCTAAATTACTCAATTCAGAGAAAAGGAAATGAAGGCACTACAGGTCTAGACAGTCTGTTATGAACACTCAACCCCTGCTGACACCTACATTAACAATGGTGTTAGCACCTGTTATGTGGTTTCAACTATGAATAAGGAATACTTATTTTCCTTCTTACCTGAAAAGAATTTCATGCCCGTTTAAAGCAAAAGGATGCTATTGTGATTATACAGTAGTCTGCAATGTCTAATACTGAAATATTTAGGAATAAAAATGGTGAGGCAATGACCACAATAATCAGGCAACAGGGCCTAGTAGGGAACAATTGGCTAGAGGGAAGATCTAAGAAAGGGGCCCATGGGCAGGAGAGGGAGATATGACTTTTCTCTCTAATACATGTTTGAAACTTAAAAATAAAAAAAGTTGAAATAATTATGTAACCTATTAGCCAATGAGTCCTGCTAACTTGATTTGAATTCGATAGATGGATGATAGATAGATAGATAGATAGATAGATAGATAGATAGATAGATAGATAGACAGACAGACAGACAGACAGACAGACAGACAGACAGACAGACAGACAGCTTGCATAGGTTAGTACTGTTCATGTGAGATGCATTTTAAGAGGGTAGGCAATTGAAAGGCACCGTGAAGCACAGGAGAGACAGTAAAGGCATCACCAGTGCCCACATGTTTACATCAGCAGTGCTAACCAGGACCAGGCATTCTCAGAGAACGCCTGCATGTAGATACTTCTAGAGGAACTGGGGAAATCTCTTCCTTACACTGGAGACACAGACTTCTAAAACTACACTTTACACACATCCTGTATGCACTAAGCCTTTCCTACAGCTCCTGCTATACGGCCACAAAGTTTAAGTTAGGCCCTCTAGCCAGTGGAAGGTCTTGACTCTCCTTTAGGGGTATTACATTTTAAAAATAAAAGCATTACCTGCACTCATACACCCTGATAGCGAAGTGACAAGTGGGCAGGAAAGACTGGTGTACTGGACAGAGGGCAGCTCCACGTCCAGGACAGGACGACCATGCTTAGCACAGTCTTCAGTACACAGCTTAAAGTCCAGTAATAGATTATTTTTGGAGTTTTCTATTTACTGTTTTCAGATCACTGCTGATGTAGGTAATAAAATCTCAAAATGTGGGTAGGAGAGATGACTGTGCTACATGCACAAGCAGTCAGCCCAGTAATTATGTCATTTGAAGATCCTAAGAAAACCACACTTTGAACCACCTCTAAACACATGACACGCTGCTGGAGGTGCAAATGGTTTCGGGGTCCTGGGGGACACTAGAAGTGCTCTGTAGCATTGGCCTCTGGCTCTTTAGCATGCATATGTGTGTGTGCATATATATATGTACATATATATGCATATATATGTACATGTGCATATATATACAAGTGTGTGTATATAGTTTACGATGGCATAAATCATTTCAGAGATTTTTGCCAAATTACTCAATGTTTGAAATTATCCAATTTAAAATACAGCCTTTGAGCTGTTTCAAACACCGAAGCAGTCGTATGCAGTTTAAGGATGGTGGAAGAGAGCCTGAGGCTGGTTGTCAGGGGCATTTTCACAAGTTAGGACTCCACCAACTGGAAAACTAACTAGTCTTGAATGAGCGCTTCCACTAAAACAAGCAGGTCTCCTCAGAGCAAAAGCTGGCTCCCCAAAGAGCTGCGCCCAGAAGACCCCAGCTCCATGAACCTCCAGGGAAACAGAGTTAATGACCACCAAGGTGAAGGGCAGCCCGTATTAATGGGAAACCAGAGCTCACTCCACCCCTCCCTCCTAAATTGATGGCAGGGGAAAAGAAAACTCAGACTCGTTCTTTAGTGAATCTAGAAGGGGGGTGGTGAAGCAGCCCAGCAGGTGTAAGGGTATTTGCTACATCTCAGGAAACCACAGAGAAAGAAACCTGACTTCCAAAAGTTGTTCTCTTGTCACCCTGTGGAGAAGTAAGTTTAAAAGGTGGTAAATGGCTTCTGGGGTGGGGGTGGGGAGTCGGCCTTTCTTTTCAGAAGTGTAGCCACTGGTAAGCTGTTCCTGTTTCACCAGCATTACCCATGATTCAGCCCATGGTTACTGCGGCAGTGCACACCTTCAGCCCCAGCTCTCAGGAGGCAGAGGCAGGCCAATCTCTGAGTTCTGGGCCAGCCTGGGCTAAAAGTAAGACCCTGTCTCAAAAAAAGAAAAAGAAGAAAAGGCCTAAAGTGTGGGGTGAGGAGGAAAAGAGGAGTAAAAGAGAAAAATTGAAAGTAAGTCAAAATGCATTAGACACACAAAGTAAATTGTCAAATAATTTTTTTTAACTAAAAAAATAACCTTAGACACATGAAGCAAAGCTTCCTGCTCTTAGCCAGCATGGAAGCCATTTTAAGGCAGCACCGGGCAGCACTATTCTCAGTCTTCCTGCTCACATCTACTCCTTTTACTTCAGGCCGATCTGTATGCCAATTCTCGGCCAATTCTACAAACCTTAGTTTCTACAATTCCTTGGCTTAATGTTTGAAGCTAAAGTTTGATAAGGCAAAAAGTAATGATAATATTTGGTAATGCGCTAACAATGCTATTTTTATGTCCATTTACACAGAAAAGACTGCTGTTCAGCTGTCCATGAAGACTGTCCATTGTAAACTGAACAACGGCATGCCCAAAGTTTGGTGTCAGAGACTAGGAAAAACACTCACTCTACTATTTCCTTATCCCCAAAACACACAATATGAAAGTAGAGGATCACTTAGCCTATTGCTCTAATTAAGTCTTAGGAATTTAATACAACTCTACAACTGAATTTTTACAAGTCATCAAACTCTGCCAAAAGTCAGAGAGCCCTGGTATATTCAGGAAGTGTAGTTACTATTGCATGCATGACAGCTGAGATTTATCATCCAAACCTAAAATCTTCCCTAAAGAGTTAAATATATGTCTCTGCCCTAAAATTATCAACTAAATGAAACTGTAAAATCTTATACAGTTAACTGCATATTAACAAGGAGCATCAGCATAAGCACAGTACCCTAAAATCCACTAAAATGATGAGCAAAAATAAACGAACTATTACTACTATACTACTTTTTATTGACAACAAAAGAAAATCCTATTCAAGAAATGTAGTTCATTTCATAAAAGATCACACTTATATCACATTTTAAAACGATGTGGTAGTCTGGATGAGAACGGCCCCATCAACTCCAAGTTTCAAAAGCCATTCCCAGTTGGCCTTCTCTCTCTGCCCTACGGTGGTAGTCTCGGCACGCAGGCTCTCAGCGACCGCACCGTGCCGGCCCACCTACGGCCTGCTCCCTGCCTTTATGCCACGGACTCTAACCCTGTCAAACTGTCAGCTTTCTTCTATCATGACAACAATAAAAGACACTTGGTGACTATTAAAAATTACAAAAATGAGAAAGAATCTTCAAAGTAAGGATTCCTTTTGCTAATAATTTTAAACTCTTAAATGGAGTTTTCTCAGATTGTTGAGGAAATTTTAATTCTCAAGTCTCTAAGAAACAAGAACAAACACAGCTACAAAAGCACTGGCCTGGAACAGGAAGAAAAGGAGAGGCATCTTACCATTGGCAGCGCATTGATGTGAGGCTGTGCAGCTGGGTATCAGACCACCAATCTCAAGTTGCTGAGGAAAAGAAAAAGAAAGTAGTTTCAGTGTTCCCAAATTCAAGATTTTCCACACCAAACCATTTTGAACTTTGCATGTTCAAAATACTCACTTATACAAGGCCTCAGCATCCCACCAATGAGACTCTCCCCAGGGCAGCTGTGTCACTAACAGCAGCAAACACTGCCTGCCTACATTCATGGGGGCTAATGCAATTAGCACTATCCAAGAAAGGTCATGCATGAGCCCCACCAATTCAGCCCAATCTCAGGGAGTAAAGCTACATTACAGTTCAACAGGTTATTTGTCATTTATGACCACGAACCATGAAAATGATATGAATTTGCATTCTATATATTTTGACTCATGAGACATATTTATCTGGTTTTGAAATTATTTTAGTCACAACATATCAGGTGTTAATCTCACACTTTACATTTTACAGATTTGTTCTCTGCTTTTCTCAATGAGTAAATCACAGCACACCACACCCATGGAACTTCGGCAGCCTATGTTACTTTTCCTTTGCCATTTTCAGTTTCATGACGTCCCATTTATTAATGGTTGATCTACGTGCTTATACAACTGGTGTTCAGAAAGTTGTTTCCAATGCCAATGTATTCAAGGCTATTCAGCACTTTCTCTTCTATCAGGTTCAGTGTATCTGCTTTTATGTTAAGGTCTTTAATCCTACATGGACTTGAGTTTTGTGCAGGGTGATAGATATGAATCTACTTACATTCCTCTGCCTGCAGACATCCAGTTAGACCAGCACCATTTGCTGAAGATGCTTTCTTTTTTCCACTGAATAATTTTGGTTTCTTTATTAAAAGTCAGGTGTCCATAGGTATGTGGATTTACATCTGGGTCTTCAACTTGATTCCACTGACCAGTGCCTATTTCTATGCCAATACCATGCAGTTTTTATTACTATAGCTCTATAGTACAGCTTGAGATCAGGGGTGGTAATACCTCTGGAAGCTTTTTTTTTTTAATTACACAACACTGTTTTAACTCTCCTGGGGTTTTTTCTTTGTTTGTTTGTTTGTTTGTTTTTCCATATGAAGCTGAGTATTGTTCTTTCAAGGTCTGTAAAGAATTGTGTTGGAAATTTGAAGGGGATTGCATTGAATCTGTATTTTGCTTTTGGTAGTATGGCCATTTTTACTATGTTAATCCTACTGATCTATGAGCATAAAAGAACTTTCCATCTTCTGGACACCAACCCAGCCACAAAACCTCTGCCTAAAAGATATGCTGGGGTAAAGATGGTACAAAACTTGTGGATATAGCCAACCATTGACTGGTCCACCATAAGATCCACGCCACAGGAGGGAGCCCACCCTTTATACTGTGTGGAGGGCTAGGACCCAGAAGCTAGTATCCCAAGAACCTAGGATAGAACCAAACACCACTACCCCTTGCACCCCAAAAAGTCAATGAAATAATCCCTAATGATATTCTGCTATACACATAGATTGGTACCTAATCCAACTGTCATCAGAGAGGCTACATTCAGCAACTGGTGGAAACAGATGCAGAGACCCACAGCCAAACATTAGATAAAGTTTGGAAAATCCTGCTGAAGAGGGGGCGGACGAATTATAGGAGTCAGAGGGGTCAAGGACACCAAAAGAAAAACCACAGAATCAACTAACCTGGGCTGGTAGGATCTCAGAGAGACTGGACAAATAACCAGGGAACGTGTGTGGGTCTAACCTAGGCTCTCTGCATTTATGTTAAACTTGTGTAGCTTGCTCTTCTTGTAGGACTCCTAACAGTAGGAGCAGGAGCTGTCTCTGACTCTTTTGCCTGCTCTTAGAATCTTTTCCTCCCTACTGAGTTGCTTGGTCCAGCATGAGTGGAAGTGCCTAGTCTTGCTGCAATTTAATACGCCATGTTTGTTTGATATCCCTGGGAGGTCTACCCTTTTCTGAAAAAAAATGAGGGAAGAATGGTGGGGGGAGGGGGGAAGCTAGGAAGGGGGACTGGGAGGGGAGGAGGGAGGAAAGCCTGAAGTTGGTATATAATATATGAAAGAATAAAGGAAGAAAATGTTATGTTTCGTATGCAACACCTAAGAGGCAATGTCAAAATGAACACTAACCATCAGTGCAAAGCATATTAAAAGGTAGCGCCAAGCTGAGGACAGCAAAAGAGGGTAGCCACAGTGTTATGTTAGGAATGTGCCCTACAGCTGAAAGGTGGGTGTAAGCAAGTCAAGAATAAAGCTCACTAAGCAATATCCGAAAGCTACAAAACTCACAAGTCCCTTGGGTTTGCTCCTCTGGTTTTATTCCTCACTGAGCACCCAGATATCCTGGCACCATGGCCACACTTACGGTCTCAGAGACCAAGGAACTCAAGTTAACTTTAGAGACCCCATACTGAGTTACAGAAGGTCATGTCAACATACATCCCTGCACTGGCCTCCAGTTCTTTAAGATATGTTATATGTAAAGCACTGGTTTTAGGTATGAGGAGCCAAGACATACAGAGAAACATTCTATAGACAGCACTACTGAATTCCAAAAAAACCTACATGCCACCAGACTCTGGTTACTTTAAGGTTACTCACAGTGAACATCATTTATTTTACATAAAATATGAACTTCTAAAGGGAATTTTTAAATGTTTAATTTGTATATGTATGACTATATGTGTATCTGTCATGTATGTGTAGGTGCCTGCGGAGACCAGAAGAGGGCACTGGATCCCCTGGAACTGAAGTTACAGGCGGCTGCCTGAGTTACCAATGTGAGCGGTGAGAACAGAGGGGTTCTTAACTGCTGCCCAGTTTTTATGAATTCTGAGCTAAAATTATCTATTAGTAGTGTTCTTGTTAGAAAAAAAGATTTTCCTTTGCCATACGTTTTCTATTTATTTATATACAATTAACATAAATTGCTAAATTAGGTGTATTTCAAAATACACAGAAAAGACATAAAATAAATTGCATGCACATTTTCTAACCGTTGCGTTAACATTGTGACATTTTTGTGTGTATTCTTAATCAACATCTTTCTTGTCATCATTAAGAACTATTTTAAACCAGGCACTGATGATGCATGCTTTTAATGCAGAAGATAGATCTCTTCAGTTTGAGACCAGCCTAGTCAACACAGCCCATTTTAGGACAGCCAGGGTTAGAGACAGAACCTTGTGTCGAATAAACAGGAAAGAAAAAAAAAAATAGAGGAAAAAAAAAAAAGAGGAAGGGAGAGAAAAAGAGGGAGGGGAGAATATTTTACCCATGAGTGCTGGTACATGCCTTTATCATTAGGGAAGCAGAGACAGGGGGATCTCTGTGAGTTCAAGACCAGCTGGTTTATATAGTGAGTACCAGGACATCCAGAAAAAAAAACTAAAGGCACAGTTTTCATGTAGACTAAGAGCCAGTACCAACAGGCATGTGCCTGTAACAGTCCTTACTTGATGATCTTTAGCTTCAAACATCTAAACGGATTAGATTGAGCAGATGGGTATTCATTTTAGTTTCTAAGAAATCAACCCTACCACCCTGTCCTGTTCTTCTTTCAATGTGTAGTTTCTTTGTAAGAATCTTCTTGTAAAACTCAGTTAAACAGAGAGACTATAATCCAAAGTCCACTTAACAAATGAAGTCACAACTGCAAATCCAGTACTGAAATGCACTGGGAAATGGAATGCCAGAAAGGAGAATGGTACACTCTCCACCTCTCCCTCCAGACATATGGTCCATATTATAAATGACTCTTCCATCAGAGCCAGCTGCACTGCAGACCAGAGTCCTTTATCAAGTATCAGAAACAATGCTGTTACCTTAAATGAGCATCAATAAACTTACAATGATGTTCTAGCCACAGATACATCCCATCTTGTGTACCTCTCCATATACATGAATTGTCACAGATTACTTGGGGAAAACACTGAACCAGCTCAGTTAGTTTCCTTCTTTCCAGGGCTCTTTTCCTTTCTTAGGGCCAGTGCAAATTTTCCTCACCACCACTATAGATGTACTTAATCAACAGAAAATCACACAAAAGGAAATTTTAATTTTGAAAAACACAGATAATACTTGCATAGCAATTACAAACATTACAGGTGTACTTTAATCACAGGACCATGAGCTTAAACCAAGGCTGGCAAATCGCACTATAAAGCCGTGTCCTGTAAACCTGCCCATTAATTTCCTTGTTTTCTGGAGGCATGCTCATCCTCTACTCTGCAGCCCAGGTGGCTTCTAACGTGTAATCCTCCAGCCTCTGAGCACCATGATCTTGCTTCATTCCTGTAGCTCTGCATCAGTTTTGCACTCCCTTGCCCTTCAGTCCTCTGAAGTCTGTGGCTGCCATGGCACTGACATTCTACTACAGGAAATGCCCCATTTAAAAGGTTCTGCCCTCAAACCTGGCTCCATTCCTTCCTCCAGGTTTGAACCCACATCAAATTACTCCACAGCCACTCATGGCACAACGGGAGTGGAGTTGGGGAACTGTCCTTAGCAAAACTCTTTCCATAGCTGTCTAACAGGAACCCCAGGTCTGCAGACCAGGGCCCATTTGCTCATCTTGCTATTCCTCCATACAACTAGAAAATATGTAGTTCTTGAAATTGAGTGTTATCACAGCACAGGTGCGGGATCAACCACAGGAGTGAGGAAGAAGTGGCTGTCTGCTGCTATACTGGTGAAGAGCCTTTCACGCCACTTCCAGAAGGTGGCAAGGACAGGCTGACATTCCACTAACAGAAAACTAAAGCGCACCTCAGGAATTACAAAGCTAACTTTGTAGACTATTAAACCTAGTTTAAGTTCATTCAGTTTCCAAACAAAATATTTCTTTTTAAAGCTAATACTGTTTGCCTAAAGTGAATAAAGCATTAATCTTAAAAAAGGCCTTTAGCATAGACATTGGGACTAAGCAAACATCTTCCAAGTAATGCCACTAATATATAATTAGGCTTTTTTTTTAACATTTTTAAAAAACCTGAAAAATTACAAAATGTATTTTGACTGGTTTCTAACAATAAATTCATTTGATTCACTGATGCCTTTGAAAACACAGTGGAAAGTGTGGCTTCTCCCCCAGGAAAAATGCCAACAAAACAAACATTTACTTTAAAGGGTGCAACATAATCTAAAGCCCAGTCGTCTGTGCCAAGTGCAAGAACTTGCATCTGTGTACTTAAAGAAACAAGAAAACAGTGAATTTCCATTGCGTGTGGAGAACCTGGATGTCACATTTAGAACTGAGGAAAAATAAAAATCTTACCAGAGTTGATTGCATTAATTGAGATCTTCATGGATCTCATGGATCTACATGGATGTAGCTAGCATACATGGTTTGGGGCTCAATCCCAAACCCATAAATAAAACGGAGTAGATGTTTTCCTGAGGAAAAATGTCATGGAATTCCAAGTGAATCCCCTAGAGGGGTAGTTTTTAAGGTGGCTACATATAAAAATCAGTTTCAACTGATCTTTTCCCATTGTTGATTTTACAAAACAAAACAAAATAAAATTTATAGGTTATCTTCCTCAGCATGGCAATCCCTGACAACCCTATAATGTGTATAAGAAAGTCTTTGAAACAGTGTATAGTGTGCCTGAGTTGACACAAACATGCACACGCCGCAGCTCACTCTTGCCCTCCTCAGTGCGCGCGCGCGCACACACACACACACACACACACACACACAGGTGTGCTTGTCCGACACCAGTGGGAGTGGCTCCCCCTGCAGGAAGATCTTAAAGCAGCAGCCAGGCTAGGCAACAGTCAGGAGAGGCCTCCTGGACTTCCTGTGCTTGCTTTCACTTCCCACTGTTATTCAAGTTACTTGGGAAAACTCGAGCCAAAAAGCTGCATAGTATGACACTAAATTTTGTAAAACTAGGCAAGTTTTCAAGACCACATACCCATATAAAGTTGCCTAAGCAGCCAGTTCCTGTCTTCAGCTGAGTAAGTCTCATGGTGCATGATGCAGGTGGACCTTTCCTTAAACATAAAAGTAAACCACCGTGCAGGATACAGCAAAGTTATCAAATATTTCAAAATTTTCTTGCTCAAATTTAACTACAGCAAAATTTCTAAATTCAAGTGTGCCTACTAAGAGTCAAGTTAGCCACCTCTCAGCATTTGGGAGGTGGAAGCAGGAGGATCAGAATTCAGCCTGGGCACATAGACCATGTCAAAACAAACAAAATGAACACGGTCAAAGTTTAGGTTGTATAAGTTTTAGGTTCCAGCCAGAAATGCCGTTGCACACCTATCACTCCACTGTTTAGCTCATGGTCATTTTGGCTACATAATGAATTTGAGGCCAGCCTAAACTACTCCGACCACATCACCAAAAAACAAGCAGAAAACTCTTTCAGCTCAATGTCAAGAGAGAATTTCTACAAATGTGAGCTTACAGTAAAACAGAAAAATATCTGGATTCATGTATAACTTTCCATTATTTTATTAAATGCATGAATACATCACTATTGTTCAAATTGTTCCTCTCCTCTTAAATTATTAAACTAGTAATGCAGCTCACAATGCCTAAGAAATACTATAGCTTTGATCGCTTTCTTGATGAAACAAAGATACAATGTACTATCCCCTCAAGAACAAAAGACAACAAAAACAATAGTTTAGAGGAGTGAAACATCCGGAAAAGGGGACGCTACAGGACCTGCACAGGTACCTAAAAGTTGACAGGATCAGTGATGTCTCTGCTGCCTAAATCCACAGATTCACTGGCTTGGGAAGCAAAGGAGCTGACAACTTTCCTAGATTCTACTAGACCGCACTATTCCCAAATGCTGAGTAGCCGAGTCACACTATCGAGACTCTAAACAGCTAACAAGACAAAAACAGCACAACCCAGGTGAACAACTTACTTTGAGCAGAAAAGAACACTACCAAGCACACTTTGTGACTGACCGATAAACCTGTATCACCCTGGGCCTTACCAACTAATGGCGGTGGGTTGACACCCCTCTGGGGATGAAGTGTCACACACAGACATTTACATTACAACTTGTAACAGTGGCAAAACTGCAGTTATGAAGTAGCAACAAAATAATTTTATGGTTAGGGGTCACCACAACATGAGGGGCTATATCAAAGGGAAGCAGCATAAGGAAGTTTGAGAACCACTGCTCTAGAGTAAGACCTGAACATCACTTAGCCTCAATGCCTAACTCTGGAGGGTGAATACTAGCTGTAAGAGGAGAAGAAAGTGGAAGGAGAATGTCCTTGTTATTCTAATTATTATCCTGTTGGAAATGGAGCCAAGGGATGGCTTCTTTCAATATTAGACTGCAAAGTAAGCAGTGCTGAGAACTAGAGAGAAATACACCATGAATGAACTGAAAGCTATTTTCATCTCATTCCAAGACTAACGATGAGGAACCAGAAAAACTCGGTGTCTCTCCAAAATTCAATTACAAAGGAAGTATAATAAGGACCTGATAAAAAGGCCACAGAAGAGTACAAAAAAGACAAGCTCCTAAGAAGAGTGTTTTAAAAAGAGGCATAAAAAGAAACACAACATGAACTATTTTAGTGTGCATTTAGATACAAAGAAAGCAGTGAACACATTCTTTAGCAGAAGTTAAGGAAAGGCTCCTCTCCTCCTAGTCAATAAAGTAGCAAGTGTGCCACAGAGAAGGGAGTGGCAAGCACAGCACTCCCCAGTCTGTCTGGGCAGCTCTGAAGAGGCACTAAGCAACCCAAGGGTGCTCACCTCAGCAGGACATGCAGCAAGGACAAGGTCACCAGATGCGCACTAGGAAAGAGAGCCAACTGGGCTTAAGAGCTCAACAGCTGAGGGAGACGCACCACCTCTGCCTTAACATTGTGGCATGGACAGAACCACAGGGACTGTGACTCTGAAGTGCACTAGAGCCTGGGAAGCTGCTGCACTCTACCCTGCATGCAAGGCCTGGAGACAGCCTTGGGCTGATGCTAACTCCAATTACATACTGGGAATCATACCAGGAACATTCATGTTCACAAAACTGGTTATTATGTTTCAAGCACTCTAATTTCATTCTCTGAAATATCTGTTGTAACCTTCCATCTCCTATACATGAAGTTGCAAGTTCTATGAGAGATGATGCTAGGCGTTATAACATAAAGACCTACCTAGCACTATATTATGCAGAGTATATAATGGATGTTATCAAATGCTAGTGAGGAGATACACAAATCAGAAATGTTAATTGTTCATAATATGTTCAATTTTATATTTTATTATTAGTGTTTACATAACGTGTGTGTGCAAGGGTGCATTTGTGGAGGTCAAAAAACAAGCTTTAAGAGGTGGTTCTCAGCCGGGCGTGGTGGCACAGACCTATAATCCCAACACTCTGGGAGGCAGGGGCAGATGGATCTCTGTGAGTTGAGCTAGCTAGCCTGGTCTAAAAACCATGAATCCAGGACAGCCAAGGCTACAGAGATAACCTGTCTCAAAAACAAAACCAAACAACAAAAAAGGAGTTGTTTCTCTTCCTTCCAGTGTAAGCGCCCAAGGGTCAAGGTTCCAGGAATCCCACCTGATCCATTTTATCAATCTGACTTTAAATATTTCCATAAAATTATTCTTACATGGTTCATAAAGATTTCTAAATTTTCCCAAAACGTGTGATACTGGGAAGAGTATAGACAGGCAGCCACATAAGCCCTAATACAACTTAGTAAGCTTTTTTAATAGCTACAGATGTTCATAGCATTCCTAGACAACATTTATACCTTCCACCATTGCTTTAAAAATATTTCACTGGTAAAAATAAGACTGTCAAAGCTCTTTCCAGTGTGGAAAGGCCCCTCCCCGACCTTGGCCTTGTACTGTGGGATTCCCCACAGCTGAGTCCCAATATGTATTAGAAGAACAGGAAGGAAGACCAGTTCGAGAAATGTGCTACTCTAGGATTCCAGGGAGACTAGCTGGATTTCTCTCAATGGTAAATTCCTTGGAATCAGTAAATACCTCAGTCAATCCTGCAACACAACTGGGAGATGGAGGGAGGAGAAACGAAGGGAGAGGGGCAGACAGGGGAACAGATGGACTTTAATAGGGAGCGAAGGAAAATTCTGGAAATGGGTCAGTCAACAACAATCATCCGTGGGAGGAAGGGGTCTCATCCAGGAACTGTCCTGGATAAGAACCATCCTCCCAGATAGTATTAAACACACACACATGCACTCCCGCACACATAACCCGAGCTTATAAACAACCACAGCTTCCAAGGAAGGTCAGCCCTTGGGACAGATTCACTACCAATGCCCTTAACTCATTTCAGCCCTTACCCAAGACCCACAGTGGGCAGCACTGTGTAATTCATGCTGACATTTCTAATTTGAGAATGCTGAAATATAAGCCACAGTCATCTGTTCATAGGAGGAGCAAGGCACCTTGGTCCTTTTTCCATGCCAGCATCCAACACTACAGCCAGATACTATGTACTGATTCATCTCCTGGGTTTGAATGATCAGCCTGAGAGCCTCTAAAAGCTTCTTTTAAAAGGGGCAGGGGGGCTGGCAGAAGCCACACCTTTGAACAAAACTATCTCCTGCCTTCTGCTGCACAGCCCAGAATGTTTTTAATTAACAAGAAAATGTTAGGAGGGAGTTGGGGGGAAGGAGATGATGACTCACCTGGTGGCAAGCCTGAGAACTTCAATTTGATCCCTGGACCCATAGATGAAGAACTGACCCATACAAGTTGCCCTCTGACCTATATGCACGCACATGCACATACGTGCACAAATAATAAAAAAAAAATTTAAGCCAACAAAAACTGAAATTTCATAAATAGCTGTTAGTATAATGTTCTTGTGGAACGTATACAATTTACCTTTGTTCATTCAGATGCTGATTTCTCTCCCCCACTATCTGGTTTCAATCCAGACACTGCATTGTGATGCTTATCCTAAGCATCACCTGTCTCAAATTTATGTATAAACATGTTATGTATAAACATCTGTTCTCTGTACTGCCAATAAAAACAACCATCCAATACTGAGCAATGGAGAGAACATCCTGGTCGGGAGGGGAAGAGTAAGGTGAGTGGGAAGAGAGTCCCGAGAACAGAGGACCAGGAAACATCGGGGAAATGAACAGGACCTAGGATACGACTAAAAAGTAAGTATAATGTGGGAAATCTGAATGGGAGGAAGCTATGTGGGCTTGAAGGTTTAGGATGGAGTAATTATTGCCCAGCATTGTACTCTAGGTTAATTAAATAAATCATTGTCTCTGTGTGGTGATTTGGGTATACACTAGTTTAGGAGTAACTAAACCAGCTGTTTAACTAAAAGATAAATTAATATTAAATACTAATAATCATCAACAAATAGCATAGAAAAATGTTTCAATAAGACACTGAACAAAACACAGTTTACCATAATGTTCTTTGTTTTATGGATTAAAAGACTAAGGTAAAGAGACTGAGTACTGCTCTCCCAAGGGTGACAAAATGAACAATATTCTGTAGTCTGCTACAGTTTCACAGCCAAATTCACTGAGGCTCAGAGAAGTCCCAGACCATGATCAGAGAGAGCTGGGAGGCAGCAGTCAGTCAGAAAAGGCCAGATCTTCTGTTCTGACCTACCCCAAGATCTGTCTGTTCCCTAAAAGTGATTCCAGAAGATTTTAAAGTATCACTTTATTGAGGGAAAGAGACCTATGTCCTTATTCGCCCCATGTAGGACTGAGTCAAAAGGATCTTGCCCACTGCACTGTTCAGCAAAACCAAGAGACTGATTCCCCTCCTAAAGCAACAGTCTTTTGTCATTCACCCTGCCCAGCCTTCTAGACACATCTGAGCTACACTTTTACACTGTTGATTCTTTTCTAAATACTGTTGTTCCTATGTGTCTTTTGTTTTGTTTTATTTTGTTTTTAAACAACTAAAAGTGAGGGACCTCATATCAAAATTTTAATTTACTCTAATTTACACAATCAGGACTCCTAAAGAAATTGGAATTTTAAAATACATAATCCTTTCCTTTATCAAGTTTATCAGTAAGTCTTGAAAAGCACTATTCATATTCAAATATTTGACTAATTATTGCCTAACATTCTACTTTGCTATAACCCAATTTGATGTTTCTACCAATACATTTGAAAGGTGCTTTGATTTATAACTGTCTTTGTTCTATTATTATAAAAACTTCATTGGAACACGGCATTTAGGGTAACTTCGATATTTGTTCCAGGAGTCATGGTAACTCCTATTTGGCTCTAGAACAAAGTCTCTCTTACCTCCTTTGGGCGTGAGTGTTTCTGTGCAAACAGTTAAGCAGAATAAAGGTGACAAAGCCATCCAACTTTCTCCTGTCTGCCCAGACACCTCCAAGCTTTGTCAATTCCTTTCCAAACATCTCAGTGTGCTTCACTTCTACAACTATGATAAAGTCTAAAGCCCAAAAACTATTTTTAAAAGGCATACCTCCCAAAATGTGTAATAGGATATCACTGGTACCTGAAATTCAAGTTTTAATTTTGAAGCAAAACAGTCAACATAGGGTTTCTTGGTTATAATGCTTAACCATTCCTTTTCTTACAACAGTTGAGGTGCTATTGTTAACTAATCTCAATACTGTTCAAAACAATAACATAGTATACACAAATAGTTTCCCTCCTGCTATTCTTCAATGATATGATACAGGCCCACGCAGGAGCCTGGGGAGCACTTCCTACCTCTCATTCTCAACCGTGCTAAGAATGAAAGCCACTTCCAACCAACACAACCACACCAAGAATGGAATACATTCTCTGTGCCTCTCAACTGACTTCAGTGTCATTAACTTAAAGTAAATAGGGTATATTCCCCCATTCTTAGATATTTCCCAAAACATCTCAAACTTATTTGTATATACTTTAATTTAACTCTTATCCCAGCCTTGCACCTGGCTGTAAACAAAGCTTTTCCTTCCCCTGCCTCCTACCACTTAGCAGGCCCCAATTCCTTGCTGTTTCTAGGTGCTTCACGTCTGTCTCCAGCTGAACATGACACATGCCGTGCCTGTTAGGTGACCCATGCTCTGCTTAAGCTGTCGCTAGCCATTTCATGCCTGTCTCCTCCACAAAAAGATGTTCCTGAGAGACACTACTTCACAACCTATGGAGAATATACTCTATTGTGTCCTTCCATGAAGGGTTAAGGGTTTAAATGTCTCCTCAGGTGGGAGAGAGAGAGAAGGAGAGAGAGAAGAAAAGAGGGAGAGAATGGAAGGACTGATCAATAGTGATGATGCTGAGAGATTTCTTTTCAACTCCCTCACAGGAAAGATCAGAAGACTAAGACAAATGTTACAGATGCAAACAATATCTGAAATTCAGAAAGCTGGAAGTATATTTTGTTCTAAAGACAAGGAATCAAACAATAAGAGCATTTAATAAATAACCACTGAAATATTATATAACCTGAACACACATTATAATAACCTGTTTCCACATCTTATAAGCACTGTATCATACAAGGTCCATGCTACAAACACACACACAACCATTATTCTTCAAAGGTATTTCCCAAATTTTGCTCTTATGGGTCTATGGTTTAACTCTTACTTCAGGTCAGAGCAGAACAGCTGTCAAGTCAAATGGGGAGTTGAACAGGCTAACTGCAACAGCCTTGTAACTGTAGAGACAGGGGCCTGCTTCTTCCCTGAAACTCTGTAAACTTGTTCTTTGAGCCAGGCTCTCTAATCAACTGAGTTTCATAGCTGCTTTTTTGTTTTGTTTTAAGGTTTGATTTCATGTGCCATATCTATGCAGGTACCCAAGCAAGAGTGTTGAACTCCCTAGAACTGGTATAAGTCATCAGAAGCAACCAAACTGGGTGCTAAGAACCAAACCCAGGAGCAACAAGTATTCTCAACCCCTGAGCCATCTCTCCAGGCTTCTTTGTTCCTGACAGATAAAGGGAATGGCAGATAGCAGGAAAGGCCAATTCAGGAAATCAGGCAGCTTAAAACAGATGAGTCTTCCTTCACCATGAACTTCTGGTCCCAAAGTCCTAGAAAGACAGCCTGGAGAGACAGACATTCTTGTTTGGAAAGCATGATAAACCTCAGGTGCTTACTGCAAAACTGGTATCCATTTCCACTGTCTGCCAGATTCCCTGGCGGCCATCATGACAGAGAGACCACAAGAAGACAATCACATCCCTGGCTTACTCTTCCATACATACATTTCCTGTTCTTCTTCTCCTCATTCTCTGGGTATCTTAACATTTTATATCTTTGAGCCAATACCAAGCTGTTTCACCAGTAAAGCTTATAGAAATGTTAAACAAAAATGCTTTTCAACTGTATTAGGGCACATTATTATATTCGATAACACATTAATGCCTCCTTTTCACAGCTTCATTTAGTTTTATTTTAGTTTCAATTTGTGTGCACATGCGTGTGTGTGTGTGTGTGTGTGTGTGTGTATGCAGGAGCGGGAAGGGGATTTTAAAAACTACTTCCAGGAATAGGTTCTCTCCTTGTACCCTGGGCTCTGGTATGGAACTCAGGTCATCAGGTTTACATAGGTACCTGCTGAACCATATCACCGGACTGAGGCAGCCATTCTTCATAAACTACTAAGAAATCAACAAAAAAATCTTTGTCTTTCCCTCACAAGTCAGTATAGCACTGGTGGAGGATGAAAGAGGCTGATAGCTCTCCTCCTGGTCTGTGTAAACACAGAGTGCAGTGACTACAGAGATTTACGGTGAGTACCAAGCATTGGAGCAAGTGAACAGCAGGACCTGGGAGCTTAGATGTGCTTAATACATGCCAGCTGTCTTTACCAGATTTTTGTGGGGGGAGAAGACAAAACTGGCTTTCTAGAACCACTGATGTAATGTGGAAAAGCACCAACCAATACAACTACTATGAATGTACAAGGTACTAAAAACAAAAGTGGGCCTTTGCACTTAAATATTCTTACAAGCATTCTGAAAATCTCAATATAAAAAGCAGGACAGGGCAATTACCATGGCCCCAAACTAAGGAAGCTCACCTGACCCTGCAGTTCAAAGCTGGACTGAATAACAGTGACACTTCTTTAGAAAAAAAAAAAAATCTTGTTAAAATTGGCCGTGGGTATTGAATTAATCAAACAGCCTTTAAAAAAAAACAAAATAAAAACACCTTCACTGTAACATTATTAGATACTATTCCCACTTCTTGCCTTCTAAACAGTAATAAGCAAATAAAACTTCTGTGTAGGGGCTAGAGAGTAGTTTAGAATATTTGTTGCTCTTGCAGAAGACCCAGGTTTAATTCCCAGCAACCACAAGGTAGTTCATGGTAATTCAAAACTGTAGTTGTAGGGGATGCAATGTCTTCTCCAGCCTGAGGCACTAGGTATGCATGAGGTACACATATATACATACATATACAAACACATATGTAGGCAAAACACTCATACACATAAAATAAGTAAATATTTTTTAAATGTTTTTGAACTACTGCCCAAATTAGCAAGACCGAATTCCTGAAAGATTATTTTCATGACAGCCTTCTTGATCGTCACTCTAAGTACTCTGAATACTGCCTATTTTTTCATTTACACATGACATCAAAATAATCTTAAAACATTAACAGAAGTCAACTTGCAAATTTTCATTTAAGGTGGTGCCTCACAGAAAGTAAACATTCGCATTTCTAGATGTTGGTTGCCTGGACAAACTGAATGCACATCCAAACTCTATGAGTATGCATCTTCACTAGTAATAAAAGTGCTAACAAACTGATTCAGTCCAATTCCTAATTCCTCCAGTACTGTTACTACTCAAATTTGAAAGAAATCTGCAAGTCCTACATGGACAGCTAATGAATCCTACTTGACACGTGGGGGGCGGGGGAGCAGAAGACAAAACTGGCTGTTCTTTCACAAGCTAGAGAAGCAGAATGAAAAGCAGAATGGTTTCAATTCCAAGGAACATGACAGTCTAGAGCCAGAGGCATTCTGACCCAAACTTGCTGTAAGTCATTACTGTGCAAGACGTAAGCAATTGGAAACCAGGAGTCTAGTGCCACACGCGACTAGATTTCTGATTTTTTATTTATGTTTTACGTCTCTAAAAAAAAAAAAAAAAATTCCACGATTTTCCCTCCTGTATGTTTTCGCCTGGCTTCTCTTCATGGTCCGTGACACCAGCTGAGGCTGTCGGTACAATGAAGCCAAACTGACAGGATCGGGGCAGTTTGCTCTGCCATTTCTCTAGGTCTTTGAGTTGCACCTCAAATCTAGGGCTGGTCACTCCACACTTGTTCAACCTGCCTGTGAGGTTCACAACAATTTTCTCAGCTCTGTGATCCTCGATGATCTCAAATTCACCAATGTAACTGTGCTTCTGTACTTGAACATCACAGTTAGGAACCAAACGTGACTTGGGAGCATGACCTGATGAGGCCAGCATTTGCCTCTCTTCTCAGCATCTGCCAGGACATTCATGCACACCATGGTGGCAGCGCGGAAAGATGGCGGAAAGAGCACGTACAGATTTCTTAATAGTGTATGAATTGTGGCTTGCCCCACTCCCTTACTAGTTTAGACACTACTACCAGACATAAACCCAGGACTTATTTGAAGAATAGTAATGACTGGCCTAACTCAGGCAGTAAGAAAATAGGTGCATGCCAACCAAAACACAAGAGCCCAACTTCTGTGCCTTCAAAATGTCTGTAGAACATCCAACAGTCACTTATTCATCCAGCAAAAGTTGACTGAAGTGCAGGGGTGATAGTACATACCTATGATGCCAGCATTTAGGAGGCTGAGGCAGGAGCATCAAGAATTCAAGAACAGCCTGGAATGTCCTTCCCTGCTTCAAAAAGGGGAAAAGAGAAAGGGAAAGAAGAGGCTCCTCACTGTTTCATTCCATGAATTCATTACTTCTGTTGTCCTGGGTCCTGAAATTTCCTTTCAGATTACCCTGTACCAAAGTATGCTTTTCAGTGAGTACAGAGTCTAATTAATGACTCAAAATGACCTAATGAGGTTTTTCTCTACTTTTATATAAACTATATTCTTAGACAAAATTAAAACATTCAAAATAACTTCACCGTTCAAAGTAAGGCCCATAAAAAAAAAAGTGAAGTTAGAAGACAGACTTTTGGGGCTTCAAGGAGTCGCCTGTGATTTAGCGTGTCAGGCTATCATGTCAGTTGTGGAATACCTCACTTCTTGTTCACTCACAAGTAGCCAGCTATATACTGAGTGAGGACAAGAGGCCATGCAAGACTTAAGCGGCTACCAGAAATGAGAAAAATCAAGAGATTTATATTTTAGTGAAGAAAAACAAAATATAAACAGTAATAACATGTCTTTGAGTGCACTGCCAACAGAGGAAGACAACTCCAAATGATATTGACAAAACAGGAATAACTCAGAGTAGAATCCTAATAACCAAGTTATCTATTTGGTTGGTCGGTCGGTTGGTCGGTCGGTCGGTCGGTCGGTCGGCCGGCCGGTCGATTGGCCGGCGGCCGGCTGGCTGTTTTCTTCAAACAGTTTTTAACTCTGTAAACCAGATTATCCTTGAAGTGACTATGTAGCTTGGCGTGACTATGAACGCACGGCAGTTTGAATGGAAATGTTCCTTATAAGCTCAAGCATTATTTCAACACCTGCTCTGTAGATGCTGGTGCTATTTGGAGATGCTATGAGGAGGTGCAGCCTTACTAAAAGCAAAAGCTCATAGACATAGGGCAGGATTCAGAAATGTAATGCCTCACCTACTTCCAGGTCACTCTGTTTCCAGTATGTGTTTGATAGGTGACCTCTCAGCTTTATGCTCCTGCAACCGTGAGTGCCACTTCCAGTCATGAATCCCTACCACGATGGACACTTATTCTTCTATAACAGTAAACCTAAATAAACTCTTTCTTAGGTTGCCTTTGAGTTGTGCTGTTTTATCATAGCAACAGATAAGTAATATACCAAATAATCCCACCCCTAAAACTCAACCACCCATGCTTAGCTCTGGTGGCTGCTTTGATTCCTGATTGTGTAGCAAAAGTACAGTTACAAAGTAGAAACCAAACAACATGAGAAACTGTATTAAAGTATCACAGCATTAGGAAGGTTGAGAGGAGTAGGATGAGTGGATAGCACAAGGGAAGACATCAGCCCTGGGGCAGGTAGTCTTACAAAGGAAGAGATACAGGTACCCTAATCTTTGTTTTTATTACCACAGGATGGATTGTTCCAAGTGCTCTGAACTGGCAAGAGTACTTGCTGTGCTACGCTGTGCTGCTGGCTTAGATATGGCTAGGCAGCAAGACTGGCTACGCACTGTACAGCTCATTTAACATCTCCAAGACTGCTTCCCATTGCCCCAAAGCCATATCATACTTAGGTTAAGTCTCTGGATTCTCCAGACCAATCACGGGGCACAGAAACATGTCTAAAGAACTCTTCCACCTCTGGGCTGCATCTATATTTCAGCTTGAGCCACTTTCCTCAAGGTCATTTACGGGTGCTATCATTATCATTATCTCTTCCTTCCACAAGCCTTGTGATTTGTTACATCAAATATCACAAATAGGAGAACAGGGATACAGCTTCTCAAACAGCAAGCCCCTTGGGCCTCCCTAAGCCAACAAGTCTAGGAGCTATCTCCCAACAACACTATACAGGTGGTCAATTTAGAGAGCTCTGCATTCAGATGGGCAGGCAGCAAGAAGAAAAAATGAGACACTGGGCCTGACATCTGAAACCTCAAAGCTCACACACAGTGACACACTTCCTCCAACAAGACCATACCTCCTAATAAGTGCCAGTGCCTTTGAGTTTATGGGGGCCATTTAAAGATTGTGTTCTTTAAGAATTTTTTTCTCTTAATCACACCAGAACTATACTACCTGTACCTCCATTTATAGGACAAGCCACAGGATGTAGGGGGTTTTATATACTGTTGTTTGGTACCTTCATTCTTGTTTATAATGTTTAGTAATCTTATTAAATGAATTTGTGCCCACATTCAAGGGCAGTAAGCTCTATTTTCATTTTTAAATGTCATTAGCTTTGGAAGATACAGTTGTTGTTATTAATTGCTTGACTTCAGTAGATGAGATTGGAAAGACTAAAATTTGACCAAAGCTTTGTGAACACATGTGTGGGTGATCTCTTCTTGAGTTTGTAGCTGTGGCCACTGTTTAAAAGACTGCCATGCCTCTTGCAGCATCCTCCCTTAGTACTCTCCGACAAAGCCATTGATCAAATAGCTGTTTTTCCACACTGAAAAGCTGCTGCAGTGAAGCTGAATCTACACCCACGGCTTCAGTATGGGCATACTGGCAGTACTTTAGTATGTGTAGTATTTTAGATCAGAGATCCTGTTCGAGTCCACCTGAGTAAAATACACTAATGTTAGAGACCACTCTGACGGTATGATGGGGGTATGAATGCTGTCTTGTTGACCTAGAATATTCATAGCTCACTAGTACCACCTTTTCTGTAATTCCAGTCTGTATGAAAATTTTATCTGAACTCCTAGATATCTGGACATGGGCTTGGTGTTAGTACCTGTTTTACAGCACCAGGATGGAATATTTTAACTTCTGCACTCCTGTTAGCTGATGGTAGAATGCATTCCCTCAGTGAGCATGGTCATACCAATAAACAACTCTGGCAGTGATGTTGAGGCTGACCTCAGTACAAACATGTAAGTATATTTTCCACTAGTACAATTTGTGTTTTCATATTAGCATGCTAGGTTTCTAAACACATCATGATTTTAACTTCTCTTCAGTTGAAACCTCCATGACAACACAGAAGTTAACTTCCATTTCTACATCTTGTAGGATGGAGTGAGGGTTTTCCTTCATCCTCTTTCCTTCAAACCTGTCTCTCTGGGGCTTGTATTTCCAGGTTTCTAGTAATTGATACCCCTATGTGAAATATGGTATCAAAGGTGTTTCAGGTATGAAGGTAGTTTGATGTGTCATGGTTTGAATGAAAATGGCCCCTATGGGCTCATAGAGACTGGCACTATTAGGAGGTGTGACCTTGTTGGAGGAAGTGTGTCACTATGTGTGGGCTTTGTGGTTTCAGATGCTCAAGCCAGGCCCAGAGTCTCATTTTCTCTTCCTGCTGCCTGTGAGAGTATAACATAAACTCCATTTTGTCTCCATTTTAGGACAGGCCTGACTTTAAAAGAAAAGTCATCAACCCCAAGAACTAGGCCATAGGTCATCAATTCCAGGAACATGATCATATAATCCCCTACCCAAGGACAGCCTGGAGATAACCACAAGAATGGAAAAATATCTTGTCTCAGGATGGGGCATCTTTGCTGGGCAGCCTCATCTCATCCTCTATATGAACATTCATGGCACAGGAAGTAGCCCACGGAACACATGGACACAAGCCCATTAGGAATTGACGCTTGAAACTTCCTGGCACCCACCAATGAGGTGTTAGATTACCTAACCCTTGCTAGAACTTCCTATTTTCCTATAATCAGGCCTGTGACCCTTTGTTTAAGGTCACCATTTTGTAAAATGGTTTGACCCTTGCTTGTAGGTTTTTGCAAAATAAAACATGCTTGCCAATGGCATATGTGAGTGGTGGTCTCTCTGCAGTGATTTCGGAACTAACACCTGCTGATCCAGATGCAGAACTCTCAGCTCCTTCCCCAGCACCATGTCTGCCTACATACCACCAAGACTCCTTCTGTGATAACATATGAACTATAATAAGCCAGCCCCAATTAAATGTTTTCCTGGTAATCATGCCTCTTCACAGCCATAGAAGCCCTAACTAAGACAGTCTTTCAAAAACAAAGGAAAATCTTAATTAGTGTATTTTAACAACCTAAATGTAACCTCAGAGAACTCTTATCACTCATAACAGTACTTTATTTTTTTTTTTTAATAACCCCTGGACTAAAGCTAGGACCTCCAACATACTGGCCCAAAGACTCACCACAGCAATACAATTCCTGTCAACCTTTCATTTTTATTTTGAGATCAGGTCTCACAAAAGTACCCAGGATAGTCTTGAGTACCTCTGGAGCCCAGACTGTACTTGAACTTGTGATTCTTCTGGGTCACTCTCAAGTAGCAAGGATTATATACTGTACTATATAACTATTTTTTTAACTTCTTACTCATAGGATACATTACACAAGTTTTTTTTTAAATCCAGTTTCTCCATTGTGCATAACTGCAGCATTGCAAAAAAGTTTTTTTTCAGGTAAATTGTTTCTAGCCAAGAAATTACAGGCTTTGCTCAAAAATGAGAATCTAGAAAAAAAAATCTATGAAAAGAAAAAATACCTGAAACTCAACAAAAGAATTTTAACCAATACATGAAAGGCTACTCCAAAAAGCATTCCTTCCTAAAATATGGCTCAGCAGTACAGTGTTTACAAAACTTGTAAAAGCCCTGGGTTTCATCTCCAGTAAAGCCAAAATAACGACAAACAACAACTAAGGAGGAAGAAACAGATTATTCAAAAGCAAAAAAAAAAAAATTCACTCCAAAGTGATATACATGCATTCATGATTCCAAACTTAGTTTGAGAAATACAGTATTCTGCAGCTCAAGCCTCACAATGAAAATTCAGATTCTCAAACTACTATGCCTAAAGCCGGGCACTTACCATCTGCCCACTCAACCAGTATCACCAAAAATGCAAACAGTGGCTGCTTCAACTGGGAATGCGGCTGCCGTCATCAGGACCTGTGTTCATTTGGCTCACATAAAAAGCCTGTAAGAAGTGGGGTACAGTGGTGGATGCCGATAGTGTACAACAGAAAGACAGATCCCCAGGGTCGCTGGCCATCAAAGTCCCCACAGTCCTTTCAGTGTCTGGGAAACAAGACTCCTTTGATCAGGGTAAAGGAAAGGGCTCTGGCACCAACCTCCATGACAACACAGAAGTTAAGCAAACACCATGCCTTTCCATAGTTCAGTCACTTGAGACAAAACCTCTCACTTTCCTTGCTCTCATTTCACTACTAGGAACAGTTTAAGAAAGGATGAGCCTTGAGGGGAAAAGCTCAACAAATGTGGGTGTTACCTAACATAGAAGGGAAATGGAAAGCTAACAAACAGCTTAGTGAATAAGCCAGAGATCCAGGGCTGGGCCTTTGGGCTAGTACAATCCTTTTTGTATTGAAGGCAAATCACTTGAGTCTGCCTTACTAGACAGCTATAATCAGCTCTCTCTTCTCTGGGATTCGCTGCTAACTTCTAACTGGAGGCTTGGGAGCTAATCAAATCAAGCTTTCCTCTACTCAAACTCCTGAAAAGCCTCTCTCTCAGGCTCTCATAACTGGATGTAAATACTTGAGCTGCAGTTTTGAAGTCTGAATGAAACAACTACAAAATCTACTTTATGAAAGAAAAAAAAATATTCAAAAACCCAATGCGTTCCAGTCTAATTCCTTCTCAAGTGACTCCAACCACCACAGCAGGTCCACAACCACAGAAAACACTCCAGCAAACTGCTCCATAAAGGACTTTGTATCTAGAATATATAAACAAGTACTACAATAAGTACTACAGTAAGAAAGAAACAACTGTAGAATGCAAGCAGGTACTGCACAGAGCATTCACAGTGCCAGTGAGCACAGCAAGGAATGCTCGGCGCCACTTACCAGAAACTCCATGAACCAAAATGCCCATCAGCAAAATCAGTAAAAACCGGGGGTATGAGAGACAGACACCCACATCCTCTGCTAGAGGTAGGATGGACTCCACATTGGTGGCTCAATCTTTACAGTGTCGACTATGAAACTGACAGGTGTTAAACTTTCAAAACAATGAAAATATTCTGTATGTACACATTATCAATTACTACAATAATAACTCATTTGAAACTCTAGGAGGGGCCACACATGAAAGCATATATCTTTATGCCTAGCATTCAGGAGACAAAGACAAGAGGTTATCTATGAGTTTTAGACCAGTCTAGACCACACAGCAAATTCCAGACTAGCCAGGGCTATATATATAATAAGACTATCTCAAAAATAAGATTAAAAAAATAAATAAATTCTAGGTGGCTAAAAAATGTACATAATATGGAATAAGAAGTGCTGGCAATTGTGTCTTCATGGTAATTAAAATAGGTCCTTAAAGTATTTAATTTTTAGATTATCAAATGTAAAGACAGTTCTTAAAATTATTTTATGTGCACTGGCATTTGCCTGCAGGTGTATCTGTGTGAGGGTGTCAGAACTCCTGGAGCTGGAATTACAGACAGTGGTTAGCCGCCATGTGGGTGCTGGGAATAGAACCCAGGTCCTCTGTAAGGGCAGCCAGTACTTTTAGCCACTGAGTCATTTCTCCAAGCCCTTAGACTTTCAAATTTAGAAGTAAAGAAATTATCCTTCCGGCTGGTGAGAAGGCTCAGCAGGAAAAGGTACTTACATCAAGCCTGATGACCTGACTTTGATCCCCAGAGTCCATATGGTGGAGGGAGAGAACCAACTTCCTTGAGGTGACCTCTGACTTAAGGTATGATACTGCACACAAATACTTGCACTCGCAAGCTCAACATACACATAAACATACATACATACATATACTCACATATGCTCATGCACACATAAACGTAGTTTTAAAATTTTTAATGATGTTTTTAAATTAAAATTACTCTTCAAAGTGACATGATTTTAAATTTACATATGATTAACAAAAGTGTGGTGTCATTAACAGTTGTACTAGCCTGATAAAGCTGGTATGACAAAAAGCACATTTTAAAAAAATATCTAGGAAATGGCTGCTCCTCTTTAGAGGCAGGAAGACCTGCTAAAACACAGCTGGGTCCCACCAACAGCATTTCTAACAAGTTACCACAAGCTCTAAAATTCTGCCCAAACCACACTCAAGAATTATCACACTTCAGGATCATCTCAGATTATCCTTTGGAGAATAAAACATGTAACATTAAGGACACAGTAATCACTTGTCAGACTTCATTTATCAAACAGATGTTCAGTAATAAAAATTAAAATACAAGGGAAGCAGCCTAGAGGCTATGTAGGTTACAAACCAAAGACACCATGCTGAGCTGAGGGGGTTACGGCCACTACAACTTCAGAACCAAGACATGTAGGGAGAAGCTCTTGTGTGCTGTATGGAAGCATCACTTGTCAATAATAATCTGATGGCCTATTAGCTAAGGCAAAAATAAGAGGCAGGAGTTCCAAGAGAAGGCGATGAACTCTGAGGTAGAGTGAGAGGCTGGAGATTCGTCCCAGGTGCATGAGTAGGGTAACCAGCCATGTGGCACTATTTCGTTATTTCGGGAACTAGAGCACAGAGGAAAAACTGGGGCTATTAAGATGCCCTGTGCACCCAGGCACAAAGAAATGAGCCCTCTGTGCATGACCCAGGGCCAAAAAATAACAATCCTGAGGGCTGATGCTGACCAGTCTGAGGATATTTCTAGTGAGTCATCAGTAAATACTGGGCAGGCACATGAATGCATGCTGTGATAAAACATGAGCAGCCTTAATATAGCAAAATTGTATGTACATCTTGAAAGAAACTAAATTACCATTCATACTAGAACCTATGAGTTTGTATTATTACTCTTGATGCACCCCCAGAAACAAACTATCTTAGAGTTTCATTGCTGTGAAAAGACACCATGACCAAGGAAACACTTACAAAGGAAAACATTTAATTGGGGCTAGCTTACAGTTTCAGGTTTAGTCCACTGCCATCATGGAAGCATTGCCGCTTACAGGCATAGTGCTGGAAGAGACAAGAGTTCTACATTTTGATCAGAAGACAGCAGGAGCCTGGATTCCACACCGGGTGGAGCCAGATCATAGGAGACATCAAAGCCTGCCCCACAGTGACATATTTCCCCCAACAAGACCACACCTACTTCAACAAGGCCACACCTCTTAACAGTACCACTCACAATGGGCTACGCATTAGAATATGTGATTCTATGGAAGCCATTACTATTCAAACCACCAAACACATACTATTCTGAACACAGACCTCAGTGGGAGAGGTGAGGTCAGGACTTAAGACAATGACTAGGCATTTCTATTTACTCAGCTATCGCTGCATTACACTGAAAATGATATATACCCAATCTGACGGATCCAGCAGCTCAATGTGGACTTTTGAATGCTGCCTGAAGTGCAAGAGGTGTCCACACTCACCTTGTGTGCAGGCACACTGATGAGCAAGACATCTCAAGTGTCTGAGAGCACAGAAGCCAATGGCCTTGGTTTTTTAGTCTCTGAGCAGAAAAGGAAGCAAGGTGGGAGCAGTGATAGAGAGAAGTGCTCAAGTTCTAATTCAGAAAAAGGCTCAAAACAAAACGACTCTTGGAAATGAGAGTAACAATATGGCAAAGAACACCTAACTAAACATGCTACAGATTTGTGAATGTTTGGCCTGGTTTTAGTTTTTACTATAAACCACCAGAAAAGGATACAAAAATTAAGACCCTACCTCCAAAGGCTGCAATAAAAAAAATTAGGAATGGCTTGGCTGGCTGTTTCTGTGTTTTGTAGAAATCCCTGAAAAACAAAGGTGCATAACCCTCATTAGATGCTACTAATGAGAACTCAACTTAAGTTGAGAAGGAACTTTTGCTGTCGTGGGAACCCTCCACAACCAGCAAAGGGATATATTGCTTTCATGTCCATTTGTTCTGGCACAGTGAATTCCCAGCTGGCCACCCACAAAAAACCCTTTCAGTGACTGCTACTAACACTGCTCTGACGCTGCGCTTAAGCACACTACCAATGAAGATACAACTCTCACTCAATTCCAGGCAGCTTAACCAGCCAAAAGGGAGAAAAGCATCAAACACTGAAACTGAGGAACTTCTGATAGCTGGGGTAGAGAGTGCATGGTTCAACAGTGTACTGTCCAGCAATGAACACCTAAGCAGCCAGATATTAAAGCCTTCAGTGTAACAATTCCAGATTGAGCCTAAGGCCCTATGTAGGAGGTAGGAGATAAAGACTGAAACTATTCATAATGTGATCAAAGGGACTATGTCACAAGAGCCAACATGGGGTCTTTCCAGGCAACACGGCCAAGAGACCACTTTAAATGGTAAGTTACTCTACGTGAAACTTAAGGAGAGCACAGCTAAACACTGTAGAACTGGAACCACAGCCAATGACACACCACCCACTATGCCAGCAAGCAAGGATGTTATTAGTCACTGAAGACCTGTGCTGAAGTTCTCCCAACGGGCTACAGAAGACAAAATCCAGCGTGTGCCTCCAGGGACCACTGTGTAGATCCCCAACAAACAATACAGTATATTTGTGTGACTATATTTACACACAACCCATCCTGTTGACCCACATCTGTGTGTCCACCTGTCTTGGGTATGCATGAAGGTGCAAAAAGGCTGCTCAACTAACCACCTCAGAACCTCTAGTGACAGCAACCAGAGACTACCTCAGCCCTGTCCTGACGGAGCTGAGCCTGACACAGGCTCACCAGGACATCAAAGGTGTTACTGAGTTTGTTTCTTAAGCAGAAGTCATGTGCACCAAACATTAATATCAGGTTCAACTACATTTTAGAGTTATCTACTTACCTCATTTCCTGACTACTCCAGACAAAATACTGATTAACCAAACAAGGAATAGAAGAAAACTGTGAGTGCTTACTACCTGCTTCATCTATAGTAACAACAAGCTTCATTGTATTTATTCAGCAAACATGTACTGCTTCGGTATACAAAAAAGAACCAAATAAAAGAGGAAACCACTAACACATGAGAAACTGATGCTTTACTCACAGCAGTGGTGAGCACTAGGAGGTGCTAGCAGCAAGACTCAGCCCTTTCCAGTAAGTTAAGGGTGACCAGAAGGCTTGTTTTTTAAGCTTTTCTTCTAAGAAAGATGTCAATCTTTTGTAATACACCTAGAAATTTAGGTTAAAAAAAAAGACAATTTGTTTTTAAAAACCAGAAGCTCACACTGTCAGGGCTTTTTCACTGCCACCTGCTTCAACTGGCATGTTACTACTGACACACCCAAGATGCCTTGACCCTGTCCTTCATGATTCCCACAGCTAGAAACACCCTCCTACTCCTGTGAGCTTCACTCAACTTCTCATGCCTATGCACTTTCTGATACTGATGACAATCACTTCATTCTTGGGTATTAACCTCACCTATTGAACTGCAGTCTATGGTAGCCCAGGGCCTTCCAACTCCCAGCACAGCCTCAGAACATTGAAAAAGATGCTCAGCAGATATATATACAAGGATTCAGTAATGCAGCCTTGACTGCATCCTAAAACGACAACAAAATCATGACAGGCCTTAGCAGAGAAATTAAATAAAACCCTTTCCATATGACTATACTTAACATAGCAGAATAAGAATAGCAGAATGGGCAGTTCAAAACCTCGTTTTATTTTTTTCAGTTGATGAAGTAACTTAAGAGTTCTCTTAAAAAATGAATTTGTATAAAATAACAAGTCATTTGTTATTTTGATGATAAATGATGCATTAAATTTCTTGATAGATTTAATCTGATCACTCGCTGAAAATAGGTAGATCCCTATAAAATTAAGGCCAGTGTGACTACACAGTAAGTTCTCCACCAGCCAGGGACACAGTTAAGAGCCTCCCCCACTCCCACCCCAAAAAATACACTGAAAGGACCCCAGGTCATCCTATGACTTCCACATACGTGCTATGTATATACATAGGAATATATACATATATACACACATACACACACATACATATGCACACATGCACACACATAAGCCTTGTTAAAACAAATAAGTACCTTTGGATACAGGCATAACAACATGTCTTTAATCCCAGCAATTGGGAGTTCAAGGCCAGACTGAGTTACACAGGGATTTTTCTAGGCCAGCCAGTTTATAGCCCTGTCTCAAAACACAAACACCTCTTTGCTGTGGCCTGTGTCTCAACATGCTGCTGACTGAGAACTACAGAGGTTCAGTTCTCACAAATTCTCCTCCAAACAAGAATCATTCCTCCATCGTATAAACCAACATCACAGAAAACACAAGAGATTCAGGAGCCCTGAATGTTTAAAATTATCTCATTTGTAGTATCATG
>CM053766.1:50925734-50944805 GCA_028658305.1 Pachyuromys duprasi
TCAGTTCTCACAAATTCTCCTCCAAACAAGAATCATTCCTCCATCGTATAAACCAACATCACAGAAAACACAAGAGATTCAGGAGCCCTGAATGTTTAAAATTATCTCATTTGTAGTATCATGCACTACAATCATTTTCTGTGACATCCACTTAATATATTATCTTCCTGTCTGCCCTTTGTAGACTGAAAGTAATGGCTTACCTAACATTTACTGTTTTAAAACTTTTTTACACTTTTATTGTTATATATGTTTGTCTATTGTTCATAGTTTTAAGTTTTTTAATATATATATTTATAGAGTGGGTATGTGAGTGATGACACTGTGTGAGTATGGAGATCAAAGAACAACTTTTAAGTTTCTCTCCTTCCACCAGGTCATCAGGCTTGGCAACAAGCACCTTTACCTGCTCAGCCATCTCCTCAGCCCTTATCTTTTCATGTTCCCATTCTTTACATGGTGCTTGAGACTGTGTTACTGTGTAAACACAAAGCCTTTATTGGCATTGCTGCTCTTTCCATGCTTCAGAGTAACATAGGAAGTACTATCCACATTTGACATTTCAGAAGCAAATGAAATCCAGAACACTGCAGGAGTAACTGCAGGAGAAAATACAGGAAATTTCCTGTTCTGCTTTTATTTTTGATGGCTTCCAAAGTAAGAACAGACAAGGAAGAAATAGCTGTGTGAAACTCTATAAATATAGACAATTTAAAAAGGTTGGAAAGTATGGTTTAGAGATATTTCAAATGGTAGTGTAGGGCTAAAAAAGGTGACTAAGATTAAAATCAAGCCAATCGCTCTTAATTATTGGTAATTGTTCATATTTATAAACCTATCAAAACATTGACAGTGTTATTACAAATACAAAAATAAAAATTGTAGAATTAACATTCATTTAGTATTACTTAATACAGAAAATTATAAATTTTAAGTGTAAAAATCGTTTTTTTTTGTGAATTCAATCAAGTACTTTGAAAAGCATGTGTCTTCAATACGTGTGTGTGTGCGCGAGTGCAAGGGCGCAAGCACAAGCAAGTATGAGTGTAGGTGCCACAGAGCCCTGAGGGTGTCAGATACCCTGGAGCTGCAGTCACGGTCCTCAGGTCCACACTCACTGTCATTCCTTTTACATTCAACTCAAATTTTACTTTAAACATCATATATGTATGTGTGTGTGTTTTCTATGTTTATCCATGTTTGCCTGCTTGCCTTTTTGTATACTGTGTGGCCCTGGGAACTAGAGGCAGACAGTGGCGAGCCACAATGTATGGGAGCTAGCCCTAGCCCTCTGCAGGAGCAGCAAGTGCTCATACCCACTTTTTACCTACTGGAAGTTTACCTCTGTGACAATCAGGTGTGGGCTAATTGGAGTTATGAGGATGCACAGGTCCACATCTGAGAAAGGAAAACAGACCCACATAGAAATGTTGTAATTACTGGAAAAAAATGAATCAAGTTACATATGACTTTAACAATTCTTCTTCATAAAAACATCACATGACAAATCAAAAAATGAAAAGAATGGCAGGTGTGGCGGTGCATACCTTTAATCCCATCACTCCAGACAACAGTGACTATGTGGGAGGTCAAGGCCAGACTGGTGGTCTAACACAAGTTGCAAGCTAGTCAAATATACATGGTGAGGCCCTATCTTTTTTGTCTTTTGTGGGGATGGGAAAGTGATTATATGAAGATAACTTTAAAGAGAGAGAGAGAACCAGAAGAGGAAACAATCCTATTGCCCACTGGTGCAAGAAATAAAATGTTATCAGAACATAAAAGTGATAGAAGACATAAAAAGATATTTAGTATTTCTTGTAAGAAAAAGCAAATTATGATTTCACTGAAGGGAGGGAACTCTGACTCAGTTGGCAGAACCCTTGCCTGCCGTGCACTGGCTGTGCACTTCAGGTCCACATATATACACAGGGCATGCCTACACCAACACTCAAGATGCAGAGGAGGAGAACCACTACTTCAGTGTCTTCCTTAGCTGTACAGTGAAGTCTAGACAGCCTGAACCAGAGACTGTATCTTTAAAGGAGGGAGGGGGAGATTTCTCAAAAAAAATTTGAAGAAATTTCATGATTCTCCAGTGTATAGTTGAGCAAAATGAGTTATAGGTATTCACTCAAGATTCAGGGCCATTGGAAGTAAGAAGCGACGGACAAGAGATAAGCCAGAGGCTGGGGCATAGCTGGAACAGCAGTTACACAGGTCTTTTCAACTGTGTGGAACTCGCCTTCTTTTGTGAATGATCCTAGCTTCGTCTTGCAGTTTGGTAAACATCACAGTCGCGTGTACACCCTACTTGCATGTGGAGTGGCAATCATGGAACTTCCAGGGAGAAAGTTCCTGACAGTCAAATTTAAAAGCACATGTATTTTTATTTTGATTAAAATTTTACTGAATTTATCCTCCAAAATATGCTCACACTCACTAAAATAACTTGTTCCCAATGTTATTCATGGCAATATTATCAAGAGGAATGAAACAACCTGTTGTGCAATAATATGGTCCTGGCAATATTACAGAATCTAGTTGAAAAAGTTAAAAAACAAAAACAATTAAAAAAAAATCACCTTTTCAGTTGCACTTATGGGTCTGATCCTAACACAGTTAAGCTAAAAGTGGGAAAGGATCACGAGCAAAACTGTGTAATAAAGGATCTTTTTAAAAAGGATACAAGACATGAAAAAGGATATAAAGTTAATTTTCTCTCACTGATGATGTATTGTTTTCCAGTTCTTTACAATAAAGTTTTGATTGGAAAGAAAAAATAAGTTGAAAGAGCATGTTACTTTTGTGTATGACACAAGTGTATGACTAACATGTCACCTCTGGAAGGAAGCTCAAGAACTAGCAATGCCTGAGGAAGGTGGAGTCCCCAAGTCCCTGCAAAATAGTAGAGAAGTCCCCTTACTGCACACCTTTCTATGTTTTAATTCCAACCATAGAAAAATACCCAAATGCTCTAAACAACTAAGCCTAATTAATACCAGTGACTTAAAAGAGAAGCAAAAGCAGAGTCATTAAGAGATGGTCAGAGCCTCAACTCATCAAGCCACCTGAACCAAAGGCTTTAGAGAACATGCTCAGAACAGTTCAATTCATCACAGACCCCAAGGAACCTTAAGACCCCTTGATGTGAGCAGCCCATAAAAAGATGATGGAGCTTAAAGCGTGAGAATAGAAGGAAGCAGAGAGCACACACGCACAGTGTTTTCATCACTCAGGAACCAGCAGTGTAAAGGGAAGATTATTTCAATACGTGCTGTAAGGCTCTAGACATCTTCCTTCTAAATGGTACAGGGGCACAATAAGAACTTACATCTGAGGGGAATCAGCATTTGCCAATAATTACTAACCATGGCCTTGAATGCAGTATTCCCACACACAAGATACTTCCCAGTCTCACACTGCATCTATGTAAAACAGAGACATTCCCACCACTCCTGGTGTCTGCAGGGAGGCTCACTAATACAAGCAAGCACAGTTTACTTGTCTTGTGTGGGAAAGGAGCACTCCAAAAGTAGCTGTTACTTTTTAATTGGTACCCAACCTGATGATAAATACTGAAACAGACTTATTTGTTTGTATTTTGCTTGTTTTCTTAATGGGGAATTGGCGGACTCTGCCTAAACAGTTTTTAACCTTGCATTCAGCCTCCTTGGAACTAGGATTGTAGGAAGGCACAAAACACATTCTTTTCCTGACAGCCATGTTTGTTTGGGGGTGATAAGAAGTTTGTATTTTAATGCTAATTACTGGCGCTCATGATCTGGTTACTGCCCGGATACACCTATCCTTGTTGTGTGAACCTGCCTAAGACATTATTTCTAATTGGTTGAGTAAAAAGCCTAAAACCTAGGCAGGGTAGAATGGGGTAGGCATGGCTAAGGTTCCTGAGGACAGGAGAATAGACAGCAAGACAGGAAGAGATGAGGAAAGAGGATGCCATGATGGGTTAGCTTGGAGAAAGGACTCCAATAATGGCATGGAAAGGCCCAGATGAAAAATACAAGCAAGCATTTATAAGATTATGAACGGATTGTAGCTCAAATAAGATGATTGTGGCGGATGGCATTTGGATGGGGGCTGGGAGGTGGACAGCACAGGTGAGATAATGCCCAGCCCATGGTAAATAAGGCAATTAGAAAATCTAACAGGCATCTGTATCTTATGATTTGTGATAATGCGTTGAATAATTCTGCTGCAATAACTATAGGGATAATAATAAATAACATTTAGTCCAACACACATTGCCAACAACACACTTTGGAGAACATTTTGCATTTCTAACTCTTCCTCCAAGACAACCAACAAAACACATAAGTGAAGCTGTATTTGTCTAAACACAGAACCCTGAAGGAGGAATCAAACAGAGACAAAGCCACAATGAGAGAGAGAGATGGCCCTGCCTCTCCACACCACTGCACCTGATGGCATGGAATGTAAAACACTGAGGTATTATAACTATAAAACTACCACACCACAATGATAAGGATACTTAAAGCTCTGAGTAACTTTCATCAAATTTTAAGATATTTGGGTAGTTCCTGGCATCTTCCAATACAGGCAAGATTCCTTGTCTACTGTCATGCACAGTCTAGCACAGGAAATAACAAGTACTTAAAAGTACTCAAGGGGTTGACTCCACAAGGACAGCACTGCTGACCCAAAAGCACTGTGTCAGTGTTCTGTCTGTTTCCACTCTGATGCAGGTTCAGGGTACATATCCTGACTGGTTTCCTACAGCTCCCAAAGTTCTATTCACCTTCCACACCCTATGTGACCTCAGCAGACACAAACATACTAGATGTGAGCAGACACACCCACATCCCATGTGACCTTGACAGACACACCCCTACCCCCTCAATAGATAATGAGTGGGAGAGACAGCTCAGCAGAGATTCAGGAATGAAGATCTGTGGTTTCCAGACCTCTAATCTTACAATGAAGGAACTACATAGAGCTTCCACCGAAGTCTTGGGATTAAATCATACTGTCCCTCACTCTGCTGGTAAAAACATAAAACAAATTGTCAAGGTAAGTAACTGAAGATATCCACCAGTCAAGACTCAGACAGCCACTGACCTACAACCTGGCCTTGCTTCCTCAGGGTTTCTTTAATTCAATGAACTATTGTGTCCTTCCTCTTTTTCTTCAGGTAACTAGACTCTGTTGCTTGCCAACAAAAAACTGAGAATCTAAAAACCTAAATGTGATAGCGGCCAGTAGAAGCAACAGGACAGCAACAAGCCCAGAGCATGCCAGAGAGCAGGCTGGCCTACAGGGAGACAAAGAACCAAGCTATAATGGCAAAATGGTAGGCTTGGGGGCCTAACACTGCTGCTGCTGAGAACACAGAAAGTTCAAGTCCCTGATAAGACTATTCTAAACATATGACGGCTAGCCATGAAGCTACAAAGAGAATGCATGAGCTATGGCTGCACAGAGCTCCCGGCTGTGACAGCGCCCCATTTTCCTTAGCTATCCCATGGACTTGTGAGCTGGGGTAACTGAAGAAATACTACACACCTCCAATTCCCATCCTGTCTTCCTTATTATATTTCTAATACAAGCGCATCCTTCTCATCCTGGGTGATAGATTTATCTGTATTTCTGTAGGAAAAAAAATGCATCCCAAAAGAAAACACTCATGTTTAAATGTGTGTACTAGCTCGCATATAACAAAACATACAATAACAGTCAGGTTCTAATTATTAAATACATCATTCCTAATATATCCCAGCACTTTCTATGTATTTCTGTATTCCTTGAAATTTAGCTGTGTGTGTGTACGTGCACGTACGTGTGAGTGTGTGTGAGAGTGTGTGTGTGTGCGCGTGTGTACCCAAGTAACACAAGACAATAACCAGGACACTTTTTGGTAAGACGGCAGATGAAAAGATCCCTTTACATGACCCCAGGAAAGTCAGTAAGGCAGACAGAAAAATAGAACATTGAAATTTCAACAGAATAGTGACAGAACAGATGAAAGAGAATACTCCAGCCAAATACAGCTCCAACAGGGGCTCCTGGTACAGGGAGGGAAGAAGCCCCATTAAGAAGGGCTGATGCCTCACACATAGGCTGCTGAGTGATAAGATCTCCAAATAAAATTGAAAATGACACATTGAAAACAGATACACAAACCTAAATGCAGAAACATGAACAGCAAAGCAACCTGAATCCTTCACAGCACAACTCTTTTGACTCAGATATGCAAACAGGAAAATTCATATCAAGCCTACTAAAAATGATAAGGTAACCTCAAAAGAATAAAAATAAACATAAATTCACTCCATGACCTGGTGAGGACAGTCACACACAAACATGTAGAAATAAACAGGAGAGAGAAAGGAAGTAGTATAAACAAATAAGAATAGTATAAGTCAGAAGCATGGAAAATTCTCCAAGAAAATTGAGATTTTGAGGGAAAAAATTAGAAACGGTAAAAATATTATTAACAGACCCACCAAGAGGAGAATCAAAAAATGGAGTACAAGAAGGAGAAAATACTATACCCAAAAGTGAAAAAGGAACAAGTAAGTGAATGTGACAAGAAGGTCATGATATGATCAACAGACCAAACATCCACAGTACAGGAGCTGAAATTCAAATTAAAGACATGGGAAACCTGTTCAATCAAATTATAACAGAAAATATTTTCAGACTTGGAGAAACAATGTCATAAAAGATAGGAGGCATTTAAACTACAAACAAGATCAGACAACTTCTTTACAATACACCATAGTCAGAAACACAAAGAAAAAAATATTAAAAGTTGTAAGGGAAAAGTACTTTGCCTATGCATGGCAGCATATCAGAATAACACCCTATTTTTAACTAATTCTAAAAGCCAACAAAACATGGAATGATATTCTCAAACAATGAGCAAATACAAAACAAAAATTGGCTATATCGAGCAAACCTACCCTTTAAAGGTTGACAGGGAAATAGGACACAGTTGGGAAGCACAAGGAAGACAGTTTATGACCACCAGCACTGTAGAAAATGCTATGCACAAAAATATGATGCATAGTGGGGTGGAAAGGGAGACAATACCCCTCATAAGAATATTAAGAGACAAACAAGGGAACCCATCAGCCCAACAGGAAACTCAAGTACCTGGGGGGTAGGGGGACCAGTACATATGTAAGAGAAGGAAAAAAGCAAACAATAAAACACAACCAACGAGAAAAACAGCCAATGAAATTACAGAAAATAGTAAATCCCTCTGAATGACAATCTTAAGTATAAATGGCCACAACTCACGAAAAGAGACACACAGACTATCTGAATAAGTTGAGAGAAAAAATGAAAATCAGATCCAACTTTAAGATGTCTCCAAGAAAAACGAACATTTCTCCAGCAAAGCCACTCACAGACCTACAAGGGCTGAAAGTCAACTTATCTAGAAAAAGTAAAACGCCAAAGCCATGTCATCTTCATATCTCATACAGAAGTCAAAAGCCAAAATAAAAAGAAACAAAAAGACCACTACACATAAAAAAGACAATTAATCAATAAGATACAATTACACAGGCAACAAACACAAATGAGCACAAAGTTACATAACTCCTGATACTAAAACATGACTTCAATAATCACTTTCCTTTTTAGATAGATCATCTAAACTAAAAATACAGAAATTGCAGAGGAGATGGCTCTGACTGCTACATGTAGACCATGGTGCACAACACACACACACACACACACATATTTTTAATTGGAGAGATTAAAAATTAATAACTTAATGATTACCTCCAGATTTCAGTAAAAACAACACAGACTTAAACATAGAAAGTGATAGAAAATTAGATAAAGATCAAGGTACAAATTTATAATATGAAGACCAAAATAACAAAACATAAATCATGCAATCAGAAAGTTGGTCCATCCCTATAAGGGGAACAGGGACTGTTTCAGTCATGAAACAGTCTGACATGGCTGGCTCTTTGACCCTCCCCCATACACGCCAGGGAGTAACAGCCTGGCTAGATCCCAGGGGAGGACATTGCAGCCAGCCCTGAGGAGACAAGATGATCTGGGGTCAGATGGAAGGGGAGGAGGTCCTCCCCCATCGGTGGACTTGGAGGGGGCAGGGAGGAGATGAGGGAGGGATGGGGAGAGTGGGAGGGAGTGAGGGAGGGGCTATGCCTGGGATGCAAAGTACCTAACCTGTGATTGATATAAAAATAAATAAATTATATTTTAAAAAAAGAAAGTTGGTCCATTGAAAATACACAAGAGTGAAAAAACTCTAGGTAAAACTATCAAAAGGGAGAGGAGAGGACACCAATTAACAAAACAGGTGGATCAGGAAATGCTAGGGAAGACTCAGTGAAATCCAGGGGTTTCAAACTGCTTTTAAAACTTGTATTTAAAAAATGTGGAAAATACGTAAGAACTAGATAAAATATTAACCAATTATGAATTAAAATTAAATATATTAAACTTAAAGATTTAAACTATTTGATCTGATCCATAACAAACAAAACTAAAGCAGCAAAAGTCTCTGTGATGGCTACTTGTGGCTGTCAACTTGACTACATCTGGAAGGAAAACCCAAAACTGGAGGCACACCTGTGAGTGATTTTTTTAATTTGGCTCTATTTGAAGTGGGTGGATCCACTTCTAGTCTGAACCCTTGGGGTAGAAAGACACACCCAACCTTTAATCCCTTCTGCTGGAGGCCTATATAAGGGACATGGAAGAAGGAAGCTTTTGCTCTTTGCCTGCTTCCTCTGGCCTTACTAGCAACACCATTCCTTCACTGGCATTAGAGCCTACTTCTTCAGGATTCCAGTATATACTGAAGACAGCTAAGATATCCAGCCTCGTAGGCTGAGCAACTACTAGATTCGTGGACTTGGGTTCACAACCAGCCATTGTTGGATTAGCAGGAACACAGCCTGTAAATCATTCTAATAATAATCCCCCTCCTATAGAGAGATTCATTTTATAAATTCTGTTACTCTAGAGAACCCTGACTAATACAGTCTCTCACAAGGAAAAGCCCAAGATCATGATTCACTGCCAAATTCTACCTAACCATTTAGTTTGAGATCAGTATTTCTTAAACTGTTCCACAAAGCAGAAGAGAATACATACTACTAAATTCATTCTTTAAAAACAAACAAACAAACAAAAATAAAAACAACAGTGTTGCTCCTGGTCTCAAAACCAGATGACGCAATAAAAAAGAAAAGTTTTGCTCTAGGTTCCTAATAAACACAGATGCAAAACCTTTCAATTATCTGCCTGTACATCAAATTTAAGAAGACATCACAAAAACATACAGTACGGTTAATTAAGTTCCTACCATGGATACAAGGTCGGCTTAACATATATAAGTCAAAAGATGTACAACAATACAGAAACAGAGTTAAGGACAAAAACCACATGGTCATCTCAATGCAAAAATATCTATGACATAAATTCAACATCCCTTGCTGATAAAAGCCCTCAAAAACAAACACGGCTCACAAACACAGCCATGGCTATACATATCAGCCAACACTAGACAGAAAAATAATTTTTTTCTCCAAAATCTGCAACAGGCAAGGGTATCCACTTTTTACTCTCTTAGCTTGAGTAAGAGAAATATAAGAGATATAAATAGAAAAATTACTGTATTTGCATATTAAACACACCTATATTTGAAAGACTCTAAAGGCTTGACCAGAAACCTCTTAGGCCTGATACTTTAGAAATACTGTGCGATACATATACATACATACATACATACATACATATATGTGTATCAGTAGCTTTCCTATAAGCCAATTAACAAACTTTCTGGAAAAAAATCAAGAGAAATATCCTATCTGTGATAGTTAAAAAATAAATAAAACACTCAGGCATGAACCTAAGCAAAAAGTAGAAGGTTTCTGCAATGAAAACTTTTAAGACCAGATGAAGGAAACTGAAGACTAAAGTACTGAAAGATCTTCTACACTCAAACTGTTGGAATTAATATTATAAAAAGGTGCTACAACAGATCTAATGCCAATTGCCATCAAAATGTTGATGTTTTTCACAGAACTACAGAAAAAATCATATGGAGACACTAAACACTCCAAAGAGCCAAAGCAACCTAAAACAAAGACTGCTGCTAGAAAGCCAGGAATGATGGTACATTTGTAATCAGAACACCTGAGATGGTGAGTGAGGCAGGAGCATCACCATCAATCAGTTTGAGACCAGCCTGAGCTACATGGTAAGCTTTAGACCAATCTGTTATAGAAGAATATTAATTCAGAACATGGCTGCTCTGGCAAGAGAGCACATCCAAAGACCTTCTGGATCTGTGAGATCCAGCAGAAAAACAGACATGCCTTTAATCCAGGTACAGAGGCAAGCAGATCTATCTGAGTTCAAGGCCAGCCTGGTATAGAGCAAGTTTCTGGTCAAGAAAAGCTTAGGTCCAGGTGTCGGTGGTACAGGCCTTTAATCCCAAACAGTGAAGTTAAAGTTAGTTTGTAGAAGGAAGCACCCATGTTTAAAAGTGATGTCTAATTCAGTGGCAGAAACAGTGGCAGAAATCAAAGAAAGATCTGACAGAATAGTATATACCCAATTTAAGGGGCAATGAGGAAGAGAGGTCGCAGTTTTTGCCAGGACTGGTTGCAAAGAGAGAACAAGTTAGACACAGGTAAAGGGGGAACAAGCCAGAGAATGAGAAGGAGCCAGAAGAATAGAAGATATTGCTGGAGTTAGTTCGAAGCCCAGCAAAGCAACTCAGGGGCCAAGAAAGCAGCCATATTTGAAGCTGGAAAAGGAGGTTAAACCAGAACAGCTGAGCTGAACCAGCCAGCTCTGAGCTCAGAAAGGACAGGAAAGGGTGAGCTGGAAACAGTCTAGGCCTAGGTTAGCTTGCACAATGGCTAAAAGCTTCCAGAACTAAGACTAGGCTAGCAAAAGGAGGCAGGAAGTCTCCAAGACAACAACTGAAACAGGTGAATAAAAAGTGGTGGTCTTTTACTTTACAAATCTGGTTCAAAATAAGACCACTCCTGTCAAAACAATCAACCCGGGGCTAGAGAGGTGACTCGCCAGTTAAGAGCACTGGATGCTCTTCCAGATAACCTGGGTTCATTTCCCAGCACCCACATGGCAGCTTACAACCATCTGTAATTCCAGCTCCAGTGTATGCAACACCCTCTTCTGGGCCTCATGGGCACTGCATACACCTAGTACACAGATATAAATGCAGACAAAACACCCATACACAATGAAAGAAAGAAAGAAAAAGAAAGAGAGGGAGAAGAGGAAGAGGAGGGGAGGGGAAGGAAGGAGAGAACCCAACCAACCAACCAACCAACCTACCAACCAACCCAACCAACCAAACTACCTACCAACCAACCAACCAACCAACCCAACCAACCTACCTACCTATCAACCAACCAACCAACCAACGAACCAACCAACCAACCTACCAACCAACCTACCCTGGCCAAAGACAATGCTAAATTTATAATAATTCCTGACCTCAAATTATTCTATAGTGCCATAGACAACATGGTACCAGGACAAAATGAGTTACCCACACACCTACCCAGTACGAAATTTATGACAAAGGTATAAAAAAAACACACATGGAAAAAAGCCTGTCCAAATAATGGTGCAGGGAAACTGGATATTTTCTCTCAAATAATGGTGCAGGGAAACATGCAGAATAAAATTAGATTCCTATCTCTCACTTTACACAAGAATCAATTTATACTGGATCACAGTCCTTAATATAAAACCTAAAACACTGAAATGTTGAAACAGAGAGAAAACACTTCAAAATACAGGGAATAACTTTCTGAAAAGGAGTCCAATAACACAAGAAATAACCTCAAAACTGAAGGGTGGAAAGCATGAAACTAAAAGGTTTTTGTGCAACAAAGGAAAAAGGATTATCAGTATTAAAAGACAGCAGAAATAAGGGAACAGGGTGGAAAATCACTACAACACATTAGACAGAGGGTAACGTCTAGAATATATAAACAAAACAAGCTCTCCCAATTAATACTGAAAACATTCTCAAGAGTGATAGCTTAGCTGTTCTTAGCCCTGGCTGCTCTTTCTGAGGCCTGAGGCTCAGTATCCAGCAGCCACACAGCAGCTCACAACTGTCTATGACTAGTCCCAGCGGCCCCATCGCCCTCTTCTGGTCTCTAGGGGCACTGCATGCACAAAGGGTAGACATACACGCAGGCAAAACCCATACACACAAAATAGTAATAATTATACACACATATACTAAGTTTTGGGGGGAAAAATGTTCAACAACCTTAAGTCTTTTGGGAAACAACACAATAGTGCTGAGAATGCACCACAGGCAGAATGGCTAACACTAAGAGAACAGTACAGAACACACGCTGACATGTGGAAGAGTAAGCCCTCCAGTGTGGCAGAGGAGTTAGCAAGCAGAGCCACTACGGAAACCAGTGTGCAGGTTTCTAAAAATACCAAAAACGGAACTGTCTGTCACCTGACCCAGAGCTAACCTTTCTGGACATTTAGGAGAAAAGTCTACATACCACAGAGCTGTCCCAAAGGACAGAACCAGCCTAGATGTTCTATAAAATGTGGTTCATGTACACAGTGTAATTTTATTCAGCCTTACAGAAAACTGAAATCATGACATTTACAGGAAAACAGATGGATTCTGCAATTGTGTTAAACAAGATAACTCAGACTCAGAAAAGTCAACTACCACATTTTCTCCCATATGCAAATCTTAGATTTTAGTCATTTTACAAGTATACTGGGGGTTGGGGGCTTAGAAAGGGGTCTATGAAAGGTAAGAAGAACTCGAATAAGGTTCAGGAATTCAAGTCACAAAAGCACAAAGGGACCAACTAGAAGGGAGGGATGAGACCAGGAAGAGGAAACAGAAACAACTGGAGGAGCCCAGGAAGAACAACGTCTGTATGAGAGCGTCACAGTGAAGCTACTTCTTTGTGTGTTAACTTTAAAACCCAAGTAAGAAGCCAGCAAGATGGCTCAGCAGGCGAAGGCACTTGCTTGCAAAGGAGAACCAACTACGCAAAGTTGTCACCTTATGGCTACCATGGGTCATGATACACATAGAAATTTTTAAAATAAGTGTAATAAACAATGTATTAAAAAATTAAACTAAATAAAAAATGAACACCATGACTAAAGCAACTTGGGTAGGAAAGAGATTATTTTGCTTACTCTTCCATTGAAGGAAGTCAGGTCAGGAACTCAAACAGGTCAAGAACTCAAACAGGGCAGGAACCTAGAGACAGGAGCTGATGCAGAGTCCATGGAGGTTTGTTCTTTAGAGCTTGTTCAGCCTGCTATTTTATAGAACACAGGAACACCAGCCTAGGGGTGTCCCTACCCACTACGGACTAGGCCCTCCCCCATCAGTCACGAATTTTAAAAATGCCTTACAGGTCTCTCTGCAGCCTGATCTTAAGGAGACATTGTCTCAGTTGAGATTCCCGCCTCTCTGCTGACCCTCACTTGCATCAAGTTGATGTAAAACTAGCCAGCTGTAATCCTTACAACTCAGGGAGACTGAGGCAGGCAGATCTCTGTAAGTTCAAAGCCAGCCTGGTCTACAAAGTGAGTTCAGGACAGCTAAGGCTACAAAACTCTGTCTCAAAGGAAAAAAACAAAACAAAAAAACTAGCCAGCAGCAAAGAAGAAGAAATGACTTTCTTTCAGATCTACAAAGGTAAAATAATTAATAACCAGTAGACCTGCAGTATAAGAACTGTTCTATTGAGAGAAAACGATACCAGATGAGCCCATTCGCCTATGCAGTGGAAAGAGCAGTAAAGAAAATGGCAGCTGTAAATAATACATACACTGTGGCTGGGTAACCCTTCTTACGTACCACTTTAAGGTGGGTGTTGTATTCAGGCCCGTTCCATGGAGCCTAGCTTCATAATCCAAAGCACTAAGAAGGCAGAATGAAATTTTCCAGGTAATCAGAGTGGAGGTTGAAACTAGATGAACACGCAAAACTGCTCCACATCATACATAAAACAAATCTCACATATAATCAGACTAAAACAAAATCAAGAGGAAATCTCACAGACCATGCCACCGATACTCCAGAGAAAGATGAAATGGCAGCAAAAATATCAGATAGAGCAGATTTTAAAGCACAGACTATAAGCAAGGTAAAATGGTAACAATAATAAAGGGTCAATAGAACACGGAGACAAAACACTAAGCATTCATAAACCTAGTCACATTTCTTCAAAATAAATGAAGCAAAAACAAAGTTTCATAAAGAAATAGAACTTGTGTTCCCAATGGCTAAGCCACTTGAGTATCAGATTCTCAGTAACTGACTAAAGGGGAACAAAAAATCTAGAAAGGCTAAATAAAAGACTTGAATATTATCAAACAATTTGGCCTAACATATGTGGTGACAGTGAAATTAAATCAGCATGAGAGATCTCGGGGAACTAAAATAATCAGAAACTGAATAATGTGCTCTTAAATTCAATTATTCCAAAAATACAAAGGGCTGGACTGCACAGGCCTAAAATCCCTGGGACACCAGAGCGAAAGTTAAGCTCCAGGCCAAACTGGGGAATATAGGTAAGACCCTGTCTCAAAAAGAGGGATGGGAGGATGAGCAATTGGTAGAGTACTTCTTGGCACACAAAAAGCCCTGAGTTCCAGGCCCAGCATTGCATAAACCAGGGCTGGTACATACCTATAACCCCAGCACTGGGGAAATAAAGGCAAAAGGTCAGAACTTCTGTTACACAGTAAGTTCAAGTTCAGCCTAGACTACTCAAAGCCATGTCTCAAAAACAAAACAACAAAAGAAAACGTGATACCATTACTTAATGTATAGCAAGAAAATACTCATTTTTAGTAAAGCCTCAAACAACAAACTTAGAAAACAAGTTAAATATGTTGCTAAACTTTAGAGTAAGGCAGCAGTGTTAGAAAAGTTGGGTTACTGAGGTACGTAAAATCAAAGCTGGAACTCTCAAAGCCATATATATCTTCCAAACTGAATCACATCTAGTTATGAATGCTTTTGTTTTGTTAGGTTTTAAAGACAGGGTCTCAGTATCACAGGCTAGCCTCAAACTAGTGATGTAGCCAAGGCTAACCTTGAACTTCTGATCTTCCTGCTTCCACCTCCTGGGTTGGAGATAAAAGGCATGCACCACCACTTGGAGCTATGAGGTATTTTTCAATATAGCTTAGTTCACCAGTGTGCAGGAGCAGCAGCACTGGGGAGCAGTGGCACAAAGAGGCTTACGAGGATCCTGCTGCACCCAAGGCCTGCTGTTCCTGCAGCTGCTGTGAACCTCACAACAACTTCTCACTGCTCAAAGAGAAGCAATTTCCACTGCAGACTGCATTCATTTGACCTAAAATCTGTTACATACAATTAATTCCAAACCAGTTCAAACAGATAACCATGTGAAGAAAATTTAGGAATAAATCCAATATAATTATAATGAACTAGTATTTGTTCGGGCTGGCTGCCTATGCTGAAAACCTCACACAGCGGTTGTCTGCTGTCACTCTTCTGTCCTGTCTTCCGGACCTTCCTCTGAGTGCTACCTTCACTCCTTGCAGCAGTGTACTCCTGTCTCCTCCAGGCCTGCACAATGTGAGCCATTCTGCCTTCTAGATTTTACAAAGAGCTGCTATACATGTAGGCATTTCCCTCACCCACTGCATTGTGTATACACACACACATACATATATACATGTATACACACACATATACATACACACATACATATGTAAACTATGTTCATTTTCCTTTCTCAGTGACCCTGGAGATTGAAGCCAGGGCATCACTAGTACTAGGCAAAGTCTTCAAGCTACACATCTAACTTCTTTATTTTCTAGGTAACAGCAGAACAACAATAGATTCTGTGGGCATCATTCTCTTTTCCTTCCAAGTTTTGTACCCCAGTCACTGTCCTTTCAGCTTGCCCTGAAGGAGTACTGTTACCCTATCTCCCTCCCTTTCTCTCTCCCTCCTTTTCTCCCTCCCTCCTCCTCTCACCCCTCTGCTTTTTGTCTTCCATGCAGCTTTCTGAAGTGACTGGAGTCATGCTCACCTCTGCTCCATGCTTACACAAGCTGCTCTGTAATGATGGCATTCACCAGCGCCACTGACCGGCCCTGGGTCTCTTGTGTGGTAAATGGCAAAACCAAGATTTAACAGCTCATGATGGTAATTCTTCACCAGCAAAGAATTCCTCTAATCTAGAATTACATCAACTTTCTTTCAAAGTAGTTCAGAGAATCCTAAAATGAACAGCACAATAACAAAGCTGGTTAAAGCTAGTTTGTAAGGACTGGGGATGGAGTTCAGTGCGAAGACTGCTTCCTGGAATGCCAAAGACCTGGGTCTGTCTACAGAGCCGCAAGTATGCTACAAGTATGACGGTGCACACCTGTAATCTCAGTGCTCAGAGGTGGAGACAGGTGGGTCAGACTCTCTGGGTTACTTTAACTATGTAGCAAGTTTAAGACAAGCCTGGACTACTGATGCCTTGTCTCACCCACGTGATGCAAATAAGATGAGAGCAGCTCTTATGATGCACAGCACACACTGAAATGACAGTGTATGTCTACGAGCAGAGAGTAAGACCCCACTCTGGCCAACAAACTATCCTCCTCATGGTACAACTCTAAATCTTCATTATGCCTTGTTTTGCAGGTGCTACCTGTGGGAGGCAGCTCAGAATCAAGAGGAGCTAAGCTGATGACAGGCCTGAAGAAGGGTAAAGTGATATGCCTGGCTGAGTACCATACTCTACAGAACACTGGACAGCCACTGACAATCCTGAAAACATACAAACCCAGGAACCAGCCTAAACCTACTCTAGTTTCCTGCTGTGATAAAAAACCAAGGAGAGGGTATGGTGGGACTACACTTGCAAGTCACATTACATCAGTGAGGGAGGGAAGGCAAAGGAATCGAAACAGAAATCATGAAAGAATGCTGCTCACTCACACATGCTTATTTAGCTTTCTTACACAACCCAAGATGACTTGCCTAAGGCTAGGTCCTCCTTAGACAGTCTACTACAGGCAAAAAAAAAATCCTCTGCGGGGCACTGCCACAGACTTCTATCACAAGCCCATGTCAAGGCCACTCTGTATCCTGGGGATAATGAGTTCCTGATCATCCTGAGCCACAGCATGTGGCAAACACCATCAAAGGAGAAATTCTACTTGGTTTTAGATATTCTGCTTTCAAATGTGAATCCAAATTTCATTCATTTTTAGTTTTACAGACGATTTTCTCATTTACAGACCAGGCTAGCCTTGAAGCAATCTTCCTGTCTCAGCAAAGAAAGAGCTTACTTCACAACCTGTGTGAACAAGCAAACTCCTTTAAATTACAAAAATGTTCTAATGTTAAAAACACGACAGCAAATAAGGTGTTAGTGAAACTGCAGCCCTCAATTTAAAGTAAGAGCACATCCAATGGCATTACAATGGTCGCATGATTTAAAAAGAAATGCTAAGAAAACATATATAATATTAATCACTAATATTTGATGCCAAGTCTGTTCACAGTAGCTACTTGATAACATAGGACAAAATTGGCATCATATTTACAGCAGCACCATCTCCACTCTATACTTTCTCAGAAAGCATCCCTTGTCAACAGTAGAGATACAAGTCCTAAAATCAAAATGACCTAACAAATACTTTACCACTGCTAAATGAGAACCACCAGCTCTACAAAAGTCAAGCACATCCCTGCTCTACCAGCCCCACAAGTGCTGCCAACAGGCACAGAACCACAGCAAGGCAGTGTCCACATAGGTTTGGGAAACAAACTATGTTTCAAGAAATGAATCATGTATCTGCTGGTTCCAGAAAAGTAAGCATTTCACCTATTTAAAAGTTGTGAAATTTTTACCCATAAATCAAATTCATAAATATCATACATGGTAGTCTGAATAACAATGGCCCTCATAGGTACACAGAGAATGGCACTATTAGGGGGTGTGGCCTTGCTGAAGGGAGTGTGTTTCATTGTCTTCCTGATGCCTGCCCAGGCAGATTTAGAACTCCTTCTCCAGTACCATGTCTGTCTGCATGCTACCATGCTTCCTGCCAAAATAATGGACTAACCCTTTGAAACTGTAAGCTAGCCCCAATTAAATGTCTTCCTTTATAAGAGTTGCCCTGGTCATGGTGTCTCTCCACAACAATAGAAACCCTAACTAAAACACCATATTCATGTACTCAGCCCCAGAGATTAAATGGCATAAAGCATGGCTAAAGAGGCAGATACACACATGACACTGTGCAATACTTAATCTGAGGAAAGAGAAAGGAAAGGGAAGGGAAGGGAAAGGAGAGTGCCTCTACACCAAAGAGCAAGTGGAGACTGGCCTCCAGCTAAGCATTCTGCCCAGGCTTCAGAGAGGACTCACGTCCAGAAGCCCCTCCACTGGTCCATCCCTCTTTCCCCTGCTACTTCCAACTCCATGACATGTCCCAGCACTCAAGATTTCAGGAATAAATTCTCCTTTTTTCAGCAAGCTCTCATAAAACATGTCTAAAGACCTAAAACATTTTCTAGAATCCAAAAAAAGTATATACTGAATACTAAACAAGCAAACACATGATTATAGATAACATAAACACCAGCCACACTGGGTTTGTTTTTTTGAATTCAGTAAATTCCTACCACCAAAATTTTCTGTTTCTACGTCTGTTAATGTAGAAAGCCCAGGGCGCTTCCTAGCTTCTGATTTTGAGTAACTTTAGTTAAGATGGATCCTGCTGTCCTCACTTTTATGTGCTTGTTTTAGCTAATCTGCCATCTCATATTCCTTCTCCTAAATTTCTGAGTGAAGAAGGAGTAAGCACACAGATTGTTTTCCACAGCTTCCACACATTTCTGTGTACACAATGGGTAAGTTAAAATAACTGTTTAAGCCGGGTGCAAGGGCACACGCCTGTAATCCCAGCACAGGCAGAGGCAGGCCGTAAGTTAGAAGCCAGCCTGACAGAGAAGCACTTAAAGAAATGTTCAACATCCTTAGCCATCAGAGAGATGCAAATCAAAACGACCCT
>CM053766.1:50944905-50969037 GCA_028658305.1 Pachyuromys duprasi
AATCAATCTGGCACTTTCTCAGACAACTAGGAATAGTGATTCCTCAAGATCCAGTTTTACCACTACTGGGCATATATCCAAAAGTTGCTCAAGTACACAACAAGGACATTTGTTCAACCATGTTCATAACAGCTTTATTCGTAATAGCCAGAACCTGGAAACAACCCAGATGTCCCTCAGTTCAGGAATGGATACAGAAATTGTGGTACTTTTACACAATGGAATACTACTCAGCAATTAAAAACGAGGAAATCATGAAATTTGCAGGCAAATGATGGGAGCTAGAAATGATCATCCTGAGTGAGGTATCCCAAAAGCAAAAAGACACACATGGTATATACTCACTTATATAGACATATAAGATAGGATAAACATACTGAAATCTATACACCTAAAGAAGATAAACAAGAGAGAGGACCTGGGGTAAGAGGTCACTCCTCACTTAGAAAGACAAATGGGATCAACAATGGATGTAGGAGAAAACAAATAACAGGACAGGAGCCTACAACAGAGGGCCTCTGAAAGGCTACCTAGCAGTGTATCAAATTAGATACTAAGACTCATAACCAAACCTTCGCAGAATGCAGGGAATCATAAGAAAGAGGGAGGAGTTAATATGATCTGGAGAGGACAGGAGCTCCACAAGGACCAAATATATCTGGGCACAGGGGGGTTTTATGAGACTGTTTCTCCAAACAAGAACCATGCATGGATATAACCTAGAACCCCTGCTCAGATGTAGCCCATGGTAGCGCAGTATCCAAGTGGGTACCCTAGTAAGGGGAACAGGTTATTATTTCTGACATGAACTCAATGGCAGGCTCTCTGACTTCCCCCTCCCCCACCCCCAAGGGAAGAGCAGCCCTGCCAGGCCACAGAAGAGGACTTTGCAGCCAGTCCTAAAGACACCTGATAAACCAGGGTCAGATGAAAGGGGAGGAGGTCCTCCCCTATCAGTGGACTTGGAAAGGGACACGGAAGAGATGAGGGAGGGATGGTGGGGAGAGGAAGGGAATGAGGGAGGGGGATACAGCAGGGATACAAAATTAATAAACTGTAACTAATATTAAAAATATTTTAAAAAGTCATGGATCTATACCACACTTTTATCTATAAAAATGAATAAAGTATTATTATGCATTAAAAAAAAAAAGAAGCCAGCCTGGTCTACAAAGTCCAGGACAGCAAAGTCTACACAGAGAAACCCTGTTTCAAACAAACAAACAAACAAGCAAACAAACAAACAAACAAAAAGATGACTTCATTTTCCTTTTCTTTGCATTTCTGAAACAGGTCCTCCTATTTCAAGTGGCTGCCATCACTCTAGCTGAACTTAAATTTCTGCCTTCACCTACTGCATTCTGGGATTACAGTCAATGCCACCATGCCAACTGGATAATTCTATTTCTCAACTAATAAAATACACAGAAAAGATTCTTAACTAAACAGCATTCAAGCAAAAGCCTACAAAGGAAAATCTGGTAAGGGAATAAGGCCAGAAAGACACCCACCCCCACCCCAGTGCAGCACTGAGCAGGGCTGTGAACGCTTAGAAGAAATTGAACGGTTTAGCTACATATATGAATGGAGTCTATTTACATTTTTGCCTTCTCTAAATGTAATACACATGCAAAGTACGGTTATTGAAAAGATAGTCTGATTTCATTAAGCTTAAAACACTAAAACACTGTAAGGGAATCAATCTGAAGGAAAAGGTCTTATTTACATCCATTATATAGAATACCGCCTGAAGGTATTTATCTTATAACTACTGTTTGGAGACCAATATCTGCATGTTCAAAACACAGTCAAAACTTGACCTGAACCAACAGAGGGCCTCTCAAAGTCACGGACACCCACCTGGTGATTTAAGGGAGAGACTCAGGGGAACTACAGAATCAAAAACATTTGCCAAGATTCCTAAGCCTAAAATCTCAAAAAAAAAAAAAAAAAAAAAAGAGGCTAGTTCTTCAACTGTTAACCTGCAAAAGCAGCTCATGGGCCTATCATCAGTGGGATTTACCTATCCAGATTAGTCGCTCTACTGCACAAAGCAAAGCAGACCAACAAGCCGGTAGTCTGAAGTGAATATTTCTTCCTTCTCATATATGTACAATAGCAGCATGCAGTAGAAACTGCTAAATTAGGCCTGGCATGGTGGCACATACTTGTGACCCTAGTAGCTGGCAGCTGACACTAGTCTGTGTTACTTGGTGACACCTTGCCTTAAAATCAGAAGAAAAGAAACCAAAGAAAATCAGAAAATGCTAAATTTAAAGTATAAAGACCCTAATGTCATGAAAGCAATGTTAGTCCTATAAGCAACTTTCCTCTTGTTTTATGAAGTTCCATAAAATAACCAAACTATCTGGCACAGCACTAGATTCACCATCATCTCAAACTACCGGGTTTTCAAATAGATGCCACACAACTCAGAAGCAAGACACAATCCTAATTGCAAATAAAGTGTTTACAGCTGCTGTGATTATTTTAAAAGCAGGTTTTTTAAAAGCCTATCTCGGTATCACAATAAGTTAATTTCTGTAATCCATTAAAAAAAAACTGTTAATTGCTGCAAATACCACCCTCAATTAAGAATCCCACACCACAGCCACTGAGATAGGCCTGAAGATAAGCGCACTTGCTGCCTGATGACCCAAGTTCCATCAATGATGAAAATAACTCAGACCTCAACAAATACAGTGGCATGCACATCCCTCAACAAGTGCATAGGTAAACACACTATATATATATAATACCATAAAAATATTTTAAGGAATCAAAATCCTTTAAAACATTGAAAGAATCATGTACCAACAATAAGCAAAAAGCAACTCGAAGTCAGTACATACTCACATACACATACACAGCTGACTATGCTAAGTGTAACCAAAGCATGGAGCAGCCAGAGAACACCAAGACTGCCTGCTGCTCTGCAGGCTGGTCCCTTGCAGGGACCTTGGCAGCTATCCACTGTAGTTTAACAGACGGTGTCTACATTCCATCAGCTCCATGTCTAATGTACTAAAGGGTGTGAAGACTCTGTAACATCCTGTAGTTTCACTCAGAACAGCACAAAGCTGAAATCCAAAATATCACTTCTACCAAGGACAACACCAAACAGAGGCAGGTATCAAGAGTCCCAGGACAACCTTTGCAGGACTAGGGTCACAAGAGTGCTGAGGTCACCTAGCTCCTGAAGGCACTATGAAAGAAAAGGAGTGGTCCCTGCACCAAACCAGGTCATCTGGTCACACAAAGAGTTCAAGTACCTGGAGCAGGGTTTTCTCTCTCAACCCTATGCAGTCATATGACTAATGTTTTTCTGGACCATGTTTAAAAGAGTCAAGTTGGCAGGGCTGTTGCCTTTAATCCCAGCACTCAGGAGGCAGAGGCAGGTGGATCTCTGTGAGTTTGAGGCCAACCTGGTCTACAAAGCAATTCCAGGACAGCGAAGGTTACACAGAGAAACCCTGTGGTCCAAAGTTGTGGAGTGAAAGCCTGTAGGAAGAGGAGGGGAGGGGGAATCAATCCATCTGGAAAGAGAGAGGTAGAGGACACTGCTTGACACAACATGGTGATGCAGCTAAGCCCCAGCTATGTAGCAAACTAAAGTAAGAAGGCTGCTTTTGAGCCTGGAGTTATAGCACATCCAACCTGTAGGGAACACAAGTCTAGCATGGTCAGTGTGGTGGGAGGAAAGAGCCCAGCTGGAGTAGCAATTCAGTCTTCACCTGTCATCAGAGTCATCACAATACAGGTTAAAAATACACTTTAAAAAGTCATAGACACAAATTTTTAGGGGCATGCGTGTGTGCGTGTGTGTGTGTGTGTGTGTGTCTAGCTTGTTGCTTGATTTTGAAATAAGATTCATACACAGCACATGCTACTCTAGAACTATATGTGATCTACAGAGACATGTTTGTAAAACTTATCTGATCTGATAAAAGATTGCTAACCATCTACACAAAGAACACATTTTTCCCAGTAGTGGTAGCTCAAATACAGGGCCTGGCACATAGCAAGAACTACGAAACCTCATCAGTAAGAGAACTGGGGCTGGGAAGGTGACTCAAGCATTAGTGCTTGTTGCACCAAACACAAGGACTTATTTTCAGATTCCCAGTACCGACCTATGTGCAAACACAGTGATTACAAGAGCTAGCCATCCAGGTTCCTCAACCCGTGAGCTCCAGGCTCAGGGAGATGGACACCCAGTCCCAAAAAGTGAGCAATGTACTTATTTAAATTCTGGCCACTACACTAGCACACATGCACACGTGCACACATAAAATAAATAAGAGTTTAAAAAAGGAAAAGGATACATAAAAGGGAATTAAACAAACAAACAAAAATACTCCTTATCATACACTGACCAGGAAAATTACCACATACTACTGGAACAATCAAAATCAAGCTACAGATACCACCAACAACTGGAGGATTCTCTGGGACAGGATGTTCTTGTTACTGCTAGAAATATAACAAAAGAAACACTTCGGAAGACTTACTGGTTGTTGCTTATAAAACGATACAGCCTTAACAAATATTCCAAAACTGTGCTACTTGTCTACATAAGCTCACACACACACATATCCACACACACACACACACACACACATGCACACATGCACACGCACACAACTTATGTCTACCCAAAGACCTACATGTGGAAATTTCTAGCAGCTTTATTCCTAACTACCCAAACTTACAACTACCAAGATATCCAGCAGGGCAACAATTGAAGAAAGGTTCAGAGAGACAGTAGTTTGTTCAGCACTAAAAAGGAGCTATAAAGGGATGAGAAAAAACATAAAGGACATCTGATTGCATATTATCCTAAAAACATTATTTTAAAAAGGTCACATATTTTATGACTCACAGCTATACACATAGCCTAAGAACCGCCAAACAATGGAGACTGAACAAAGATCACAAATGGCCAGGGTCTAAGAGACGGGGACTCCATATAAGACCATATGGCAGATACACACCATGACATATTTGTCAAAATGTAGAATGAGCAGCAGCTTGACAGAGAAGTATGAGTAATGCTGGTCTGGCTAAACTACAAACAGCCAACTCTATTAAAGAATTCGGACACTGGGAATGAAGCCCAGACAGGGCCACCTCTGCTCCTTCCTTTCAATCTCATTGTGAACCTAAAACAGACCTAAAACAAACTACTTACAAAAAAGTGTTACAGAGCAAAAACTCATACCATTACTCTTGAGTTTCATGAAGTAAGAAATTAACAACTTCCAGTACTTTTTCAATATGAGATAAAATAAAAATATATAACTATGATGACAGCCAGGCATGTTCTATCACTGAACCCATGTGTCTCTCACAGGTAAACGAGTTAACAATGACTCAGCAATCTGTCTGCTAGTCTTTATCTATTTTCGGGTCTCACACATAAGGGGCAGTTGCTCTGCCTGAACTATGGCATTCCCACCCCACCCATGAATTTTTTTTTAATTAGATACATTCAAAATATCAACCAAACAGCTGTACCATTCTCTGTTCTGTTTCTGCAGTTAGAGAAGGATTCAGTTAATAGAGTTCTTCCACAGCAGGTGCAGCAGAGACAACTAGACCTAAAACCTACCCCATATGTAACTAGTTTGCTCTACAGACCAACAAAAAATAGCTCTAATTTCCATGACAATCAGCCCAATTCTGTGTCATGCCAGGTTAGCAGTTATGGAAAATACTGCCAGGACAAGGTTATCTAATGACACATTTAGTAGTATGTTAACTATACATACATACACACCACCACTACCATCAAATTGGTTTACAAGCAAATTTTACTACCTTACATTTCAATTGTTCTCTTTTAAAGGTGTGAGTTGTACACAGAATTTTTAAATACTTCATAGCCAAGAAAAAAAAAAACTGTGCTGGAACCTATTTCATCTTCATCTTCCTCCTCTTCCCTGTGCTTTCTAGCCATGAGGTTCCTTAGTTCTGCAGAGCATTCTCCTCTGGCTCAGTTGCCTTTTGAACAAGACTCAAAAATAACCAGGAAACATCTGGGCCCTGAGGTCCCTGTCTTCCTTTTTTTCCTCTTGAGGGAACATGATAGACTTTCGGCTCTCTTTCCTAACAAGCTTTGTTCACCTAGGCCAAGGCTTCCAATTTTCCTCTGCAGCAGGTGCTATCCTCCACGCCTCTGGCCTCCTCTCAGAAGCTGCTGGGACATCACAGGGTACTCAGTGCTGCCACTTGAGCTCTGTGGATTTGCACAAAGAACACAAATGGTGGGGGAAAGAGTAGAATGGAGAAGAAAGAAAAATAACGTAATTATATTTAAATTAAATTAAAAAGAACACATAGGATACTTTTTTCTTCTGATGAGGATCTCATTTGGTTTTCTTCAATGAACAACAGAACCCATGAATCCTTTTCTATAAAACTGTATTTAACTGTCCACATGGCTGCACAAAATTCTAAAAAATACACTTCAAATAGAAATTAAAATGAAAGAAATTGAGAAATAATAATTTTCTAAATGTTTCAGAACACAGCTTTCAACACTTTTTTAAATGACTTAAATGTATAAAATAAAATTCCAACTACTTCTGGATTTACCTATTACATCTAAAACTCCTATTATTTTATTTAGAGCTATTTTAGGTACTCAAGAATAGTAATCTTTAGCTACTGTAGTATCGGGTAGGCAAAGAAAGGTGAGTACAGTCCAGCAACGAGGCATCTAGCGATGCAGCCTGGCCTGGCCACACTGACCAACCATCGTCCCAGCCAACCAGCTGCCCACAGCAGCAAGAAACTTTTCCTACTCCTCTTCCAGTAGAATTTACCATTTCTTATTATTTGAGGATATTTGAATTCCTAAAATTTGACTACATATTTATATACACAGTGTATATATCCCATCAAAATGAAAACTCCATTCCAGTTGGTTAGGCATTATATTTTGTTAGTTTCTTGGATAAGACTGCTTATTAATATTAAATAGAGATTTTACCATTTCACATGCTCATGTCAGTGGAGATCAAGCCTGTGAAGACTAACCTCTTTAAAGACTTTTAAATCTAAATCTAAAATTATGACTGTGTAGCCACAAAAAATTCAAATATTTCACAATTATTTGTGCTTTTAGAAAATTCAACTTCCTTATGTTCAGAATCAGAACGAGAAACAAATCAAGTCATGTTTCAGTTAGTGTAACAAACATTGCAAAGAAAATATTACGGAGTAAAACTAAAGTCTAGAAAGATAGCACAGATGGTAAAGTGACACATAAATGAGGGAGTACAGACCCCTAGAACCCACATGAAAAGCCAGTGTTCAGGAAGCAGTGAGAGGAGCCCCAATATCCACCTCGGACCACCATACATGCACACATAAACACATACATGTAAATATACACATATATACACCACACATACAAATACATACAAACACGAAATTAAAAATTAAAAATTCTTTAAATAAAATGTTAAAGCCAAGAAAAATACAACCATGAATTTCGCAAACTGTCAGTATTAGCTTAAAATGATTCTCTATTAGCTTCATTTAATTTTGCTTCCTGGGACAGAATAAATGTCTTATATTTCAAGTAAAAGGGACTTGGGAAATTTTGGAGAAAGAGCTGAAATGATGGGTGTGGAACAGGAAACACAAGGTGAGCCTGGGATACTACTGTATCTGAAAGAAAGTGCTAAAAAGAAGCCACAGGTGATGTGCTCTTACAGATAAAGAAGGCGCAGGCGGCAGTGTGGTGTGCACCCCTCTAATCCCAGCACCGGCAGACAGGGAAGAGGATCTCTGTGAGTCGAAGGCCAGCCTGACTGGTCAATGCAGTACACTCTGGGACCCCAGGGCTACATAGTGAGAACTTGTCTCAAAAAACAGGGAAGGAAAAGAAGACCTCCCCTATCAGTGGACTTGGGGAGGGGCATTCATGCAGAAGGGGGAGGAAGGGAAGGATTGGGAGGAGAGGAGGGAGGGAACTACAGGGGGGATACAAAGTGATTAAAGTATAATTATTAAAGAATTAAAAAAAAAATAAGCAGGAGCCATGAGAAAAGAACAGGCTTCTATGCTGAATGTAGTGGTGCACACGACCTGAGTCGATTAAAGTCCCAGCACGCAGGGAAGCAGACGCAGGTGGGGCAGATCGTGGTTAATTCGAGGCCAGCCTAGTCTACAAAGCAAATCCAGGACACCCAATATTACAAAGAGAAACTGTCTCGAAAAACCAAAAATAAAAAAATAAAAATAATTTTTAAAAAACAGGCTTCTAGCAAAAGTATTAAATTATAACCCAAAGGATAAAAGAAATCTTCACAGGACCACACAGGCATGAGTGAGTGGGTGACATAATAAACAAGTATAAACAATCTCTTATAATGGGGGGCAACTACTGTGTGAAGGAGTGTGGCCAAACCACAACCACTGTCCAGAAAAAACCTGCTGTGGATGGTGAAGCCAAGAAAAACGTTACAGAAAGAAAAGGTCCTCTGTATCTGTCCCCACATTTATATTCTCTCTGTGAGCTGGAAGCTGACTGGAGGCTTTACACAAACTGGACACTGGATCTCCCATGAGCTGAGCTTCCCAATGGAACACAGAGAACAATCACTTCCCAGTGACAACACCTGGACATAGGACCAGAATCAAACAATCAACTTTAGCATCATCTTAAGACACCCAGATGGCCTCATTTGAGACTGCCCCAAATACATACAGCCTCAGCACAATCAAAGCTCCCCTGCCTCCAGCCTCCTGCTCCTTCCTGTCCCCTTACACCTTGTGCTAGACAGAAACTAAGCCACTTGCCAGAAAAGATCAAGCTGGTACATTCATGCCAACACCTACTTTTCCTCCCCCTTAGCACTCACACATCACTTACATCTGTCTACTACAAAATACTTTTTACATGTGCAGACTATCAAGTAGTTAGAGGGGCTAACTCCTGAAACTCAAAGTGATTTTGCTTTAAAAATTACAAATTCAAAGAGAATTTTCTCAAATTATCTATTTAATACAATGTTTCTAAAATGTATACACAGAGCAAGGTGAAACCCTAATGCTTAAACACTGCTTTGATTTTCAAAACCATCCTGCCAAGCATGCATGAAAGGAAAAAAATCATCCTGAATCATGAATTAGTTCGGTTGGTATTTCTTTAGTAGTCTCTACAGTCTAAGAGGATATGAATCATGTTTCCACACTCCTCATGAAATGAACTAATACCAGATTTTCTTCAGCTAGTTACGCGTTTTCCTTTAAGGTCAATTTTAACTGAGGTATCTGAGAAATTACCAGTACCATTCACCTTCCTTGTAATCTGATCAACATGTTTAAATCACATATGTAATCAAAGGGCTGAGAGTACTGAGATGCTGAGGACAACCCACAGAATCCGGGGTGGTAAGAATGAAGCAAATGAAATTCAAGAGGACTCACAAATCTCCAGCAGTAAGGTGAAGGTGGCAAGAGGGTCACCCCAAGTTTGAGGTTAGTCTAGGCTAAAGAGGGGAGAGAGGCCACCATGGGGTGCAGAGTAAAAGCGCTAACTTGGAGAAGCAGAAAAAGAAGAAGAGGAGGAGGAGGAGGAGGAGCTGGGCAGTGCAAACCTTTAATCCCAGCACTCTGGAGGCAAAGCAGAAGCAGGCAGATCTCTGTGAGTTCAAGGCCAGCCTGGTCTACAGAGTTTCAGCAGAGTTTCAGGACAACACAGAGAAACCCTGTCTCAAAAAAAGAGGAGTAAAGGAAGAGGATAAGGAGGAAGAAAAAAAGGAGGAGAAAGGAGGAAGAAGAGAAGAAAAAGAAAAAAAGGATGGAAGGAAGGGAAAGAAATTAAATAGCTTAGGTCAGAGCAGGCGCACAGTTATTCATTTTACTTTGGTGAGAGGAGTATTTTCTTAAAATTTTGTGATACACTGAGATTATTTAAATATAGACTAAAGAGCATGTAATGTTCATATAGAAAACCCAATCTGTTTCCCAAAACCCTTGTCAGGCAGCTTAACTTGTGCTCCAGAAGAGGATCTGAAACCTCTGGCCTCCATGAGTGTCTGCACTCACATACACAAACCCACACTCAGAAATACATACACACACAGTGTGAAATAAATAGAATACATCTTAGATGTTCTTCAGCAGAAATTACAATGTCAGATATTTGCATAAAGAACTGATGATCTCCCTGAGTACCTTCAGTGCCATCACATCCTACTGTGGTGGAGCTCATTCTGAGGGCAGTCCCCATCAGCACCCCATTGCCTACAGACTGAAAAGAACCCTGTTTTCATTTTTAAAACAGGATATTGAAACAGCTGGGTGGCAGGTGTAAAGAGACACATTACTTCTGAGTAAACGCCAATCTTTAAATGACATACAAAGTGGTCTAAAGGGCCGGCCTTCACCTATATAAATGACTACCTATGCCAATCTCCAAGCTCATCTTCCAGCACTTGGAAGAAACAAATTCTAATAAAATTATGGTGCCCCTTCCCAAGCTACACTGATCAGAGTCCTCCAGGGAACTCCCGGTAAAAGCAAAGTCACCAAATTCAGAAACTATCATTATACTTCCAAGTAGGTAAAGGACTATTATGAAGGAGTGAAAACAGCTAGGCTGTTGTGGTCACGACATTCCTGGTACTCAGATCTGGTTCTGGCTGTACAAGGCCTGGTACTCTTCCCAAAGGAGAGTAATTCGTTAAGAGTGATGTATACATATGCCAATGAGGGCCTTTTTTTATTTATACAGTGTTCTGCCCGTACGCCAGAAGAGGTTGTGAGCCACCATGAGGTTGCTGGGAATTGAACTCAGGACTTTTGGAAGAACAGCCAGTGCTCTTAACCTCTGAGCCATCTCTCCAGCCCCCAATGAGGGCCTTTTTAAAATCACGTTTTAAAAGCTTGCTTTGGGCCTCTATAGCACAGCTCACCTGCATTCTGCCTCACTGCCAGCTTTAGGAAGTAGATCTGTATTAGACACCTCCATATCACAGGTAAATGTAGCTGAAAGTAAACTGCAAAGTTTCCTCAACTCCGCCCACTTCCTATTATGGAATGATGAAATATACAGACTGAAAGAAATGAAATGTAACTTGTTAAAAAACTAATATCTTAGCACAAATATTTTAGTATCAGTACATCCAACTATCCCTTTACCTACTTTTTCCCAGAAAGATTCAACTACTAAGAACTAGCTACAAACATTATGAAAATACCAATTTAATCTAACCTTCCTCTAGCCCACCATAAATGGCTTCTTAAAGAGTTGTTACAGTATCCTATGGTAAGAGTAAACTCCATTTTAGGCTATCAGCTGGTCAAGAAAAAAAAATAACAGGCATCAAAATACTTACGAAACACCTGTAGGTCCTGTTCTAGGTACTGGGGAAAATGAAAAGGAAAACAGAACCCATTCTTGCTCTCATAATGTTGAACTATGCAGAGGGGCCAGGTGTCAATGGAGAAAGCTTTTTCATGGTAAAATGATAACAGTAATGAAGGACCTATAGACAGTCACATAGGGTAGGCATTACTTTAATGTACATGCCAATTCCAGGGCAGAGGCTGAGACAAAGAACAAAGTAGCTGAGGCAGAAGCAAGCACATCCCTGGGTCTGAAGCTGCCAGGGCTGGCCAGGCAGTGCCAGAGGGGAAGTCACTGTGCAATAAGAGATGTGCAGTCAGGGGGCGGCAGCACTCAAAAACTAAGTAATAACTGCCCCACTTTTTTGATGTTGTATTGTGTTGTTTTGTTTTGTGGATCCCCAGATTGACTTGAACTTGTTCTGTAACCAAGGGTAGCCTTGGATTCCTGACCTCCTGCTTCCACCCCCACAGGTATTAGGATTACAAATGTAATCTACTCAGCCTTTTTGGTTTTTTGGCTGATTTTTTCAGGACCAAATCTCAGCATAGCCCTGGCTATCCAGGACTCAGTACACAGGCTAGGTACTAGTTACAACCCTCCTCCTTACCCCTGCCTTGCTACACATTCTAAAAGCAACACAGATTGGTGGAAAACTTCAATGTATGCAAAGTCAAATGCTGAAGACAACAAAATTTAAAACAAAAATAAAGACATTCAAAACCCATAAAACTTTATAACAAAACATTGCAAGAATTAACAATCCAATTTAAAATGCTAATAAAAAATTTAGTGGCTAACTTCTCATGAGAAAAATATTCAATTTCAGGTAGAAAACAAAAACCTCAAAGAATCAAAAAATATGTAAGGCTGCTGAACAAGACCTGAGCCTGGAGCCCTTTGAGTAATCCCAGTGCTATGGAGGCAGAGTCTATGGCAGGGACAGAACAAGCATGAGGCCAGGGTGGTCTACATATCAAATTCCAGGCCAGCAGGATATAGTGTGGGGCTTTCTCCAAAAAGTGAAAAGAAAAAAAAACAAAACAAACAAACAACAACAACAAAAAAAAACTGAAAAGATGAGCAGCCAACCCCCTCCCCCAAAACAAAGAACTCAGTAACCTCCTGGGTCTTGAGCTCTCCTGTTTACAAGCAAATGGGAGGAGGGGAGGATGCAGAAGCCAGCAGAACTTCCCTGGTTTCCACACCTTGGACTCTTTTGAGCTTGTCCTCAATTTTCCACTCTACTTAAACCCATAAGAAATATGTGGTACTTTGCAAATAAAGGAAAGGAAGTTGGTAAATGAAATGTTTCCAAAATTTTCTTTACTCCTGAACTCACTCAGCAGCTTTCTTCCCACTATCCACATTGACAACTAAACCCTCAGACAGTTTCAAACCATAGGCATTAAGTAATACCATGTACACTCGTGTGATGTCATATATGCATGAAGGCCCAAGAGAGCCACAGTGCACATGTGCAGATCAGAGGACAACTTCAAGGAGTCGTTTCTCTGGTTCCAACACGTGAGTTGTACTGACTTGATCTCAGGCTGAGTCTCGGTGGTAAGCACCCTCAGGCACTAGGCCACCTCACTGGCCAATATTATTATGTTTTTTCAAAGATAATAAACTATTGACTCAGAATGGGGAGGGGGCAGCCCCTTTCAACTTGTAGACATTATTTCTATGCCACTTTGTCAGAGCAAAGGGAACAGACTATTTGAGTCGTCTGACAGAAAGACAAAGAAAGCATATCAGGGCGGCCAACCCTGCACAGGAGCGACCCAAAAAGGAGAGAAATGTAAAGAGAATATCTTGCGTGTTATATGGATGTAACATTTGTCAATTTAAAAAAAAAGTATGGGGGGCTGGAGAGATGGCTCAGTGGTTAAGAGCACTGTCTGCTCTTCCAAAGGTCATGAGTTCAATTCCCAGCAACCACATGGTGGCTCACAACCATCTATAATGTGAAATGATTCCCTTCTCTGGCAGGTATAAATGCAGATATAACACTCATATACATAAAATAAATAAATATTTTTTTAAAAAAAAGTATGGCCTATAAGAAAGGGTAAAATAGAAGGTGGGACACCTGGCAGAGAGAATTCTGGGAAAGAGCCAGGCACTGGAGATTCACCAGGGAAGACTTGAGGACAGAAGCAGGGTACCTGAGGAGAGGCAACCAGCTTTGTGGCAGAATGTAGACTAGTATAAGTGTGTTATTTTAAGTTATGAGCTAGTCAGAGAAGAACTTAGCTATATGGCCTAGGTATCTGTAAACATATTTTGAGTCTCATGAATCATTATTCCAGAAGCTTGGGGTAGGGAGGAATAACATACAGAGAAATAACATAAAAAGGAATAACTACAGAACAAGAGACTGACGCCAAGTCCAAAGGACACGGATAAACAAGCAGATACAATGGGTCAAGTTACCCACCCTAAAGGGACAGGAAATTACAAAAAGAAGGGCCTGCATGGCTTGGTACAGCAGTCAAAAGGGGATTTGTTCCTTCTGGCCCATTCTAAATACTGGTTCTAAACTCATAAACATAAAAATTTTTATTTCTATATTTAAATCCATAGTTCCCAAGTTCAATGAATAATAAAATAATTATTAAATATTATTATCAATTTATAGCTTTAAAAAGAATGGTCACATGACAGGGAGAAATGAAGCTGGTATGACTGGGAAGCTTTTTCCCTGCTTGCTCACTTTCACAGTACAAGTTGCTATACAGGTTGCTGGAGAAAAAAAGTCAGCAAGTCGTACCCAGTTGTGAACCCCATGAGCTATAATAATAATACCGGCACATCATGTTACAGGAGTAGCCAATGGGTTTTCTTTTGTTTCAAGGCCAGTTCCACAGGAAGAAACTTCTGTGTGGCACTGTAAGTTTGGCCAAGAACCCATGGCTTCAGAGTTGTAAAGCCCAGGAGTGACGTTACTACTATCAAATTGCTAAAAGGACTATATACATATTGGTGCAACACAGCTTTCAGTCTCATCAGACAAGCTTCTTTGTGCACAACTAGTCAAAACACAAAGATCTGTGGAATACTTAGTCCTACATGTGTTCTCAAGGTTCAGGGAACATGGAGGAAGAGTAGGTAAGAAAACATTTTAAGAACCAGAGGCCAGGAAAACTAGGCTAAATTTTGTCTTCTAAACATGACAGGACCGGTGCCCTAGTGAGTTCTCAACAGCTGTGGTTGCTTGTGTGAGACCGTCACAATTATCAAGGCCAGTCAACAATCCCATACAGAAAGGGAGGGGCTCTTTAGCCCTGCCCCCTGGGAGAAGGAGTCAGTTTTACTTAAGAGTACGTCAAAAATGCTCCAGTGGATAACACCACATCAATGTGCACATCGGCAGCAAAAATTGGACTGGGTATGGGGGAAAAAAGTAAATAAAGAGAAAAGGAGAACGTGAGGTTGGAGGTAGGGTAAGAGTTAGATCCAGAATGTGTTAGGTGGAGAAATGGAGTTGGGGAATACAATCAAAATACAACATAAAAACACTATGATATAATAAAACTTCAAAAGGCTTTTTTAAAAATATTTTTCATGGGGGAGAGGGAAGATAAATGTTTTCTGTGTGCATAGGCAAGTGAGTACATGCATGTGGAGGTCAATGCTGGGTATCTTCCTTGGTCACTATCCACCTCATTTTTAAAAACAGGGTAGGGTTTTCTCACCACAAAAAAAGACCTCATGGATAAGGCCAGACCACAGCAGTAATCTCGATGGATTCTCCTGTTTGTACCTCAACACTGGGATTCAGGCACGTGCCACTATACACACAGTTTTATGTAAGTGCTAGAGACCCAAGCTCCGGTCGCTCCCATTTGCATGGCAAACATTTTTTTGACTGCACCGTCTCCCTAGTCATGATAGCACTCACCTGTAACTCCAGCACTTGTTGAGGCAAAGGCAGAGGGGTGAGGCCAGCCTGGACTGCACACACTGAGTACCAACCCCTTCATACCTTCACAGAAAGACCAACAGAAAGAAAATTTCTTTATTTTAAAATATAAAATAAAAATATAGAAATGTTCTTAAATGAAAAAAAAATCCTGGCATGATGACCACACCTGTAATCCCAATACCTGGAAGACTGCCTTGAGTTAAAAGACAACCTGGACTACAGAGGAAGAGCCTGCGTAAGGCAAACAATTTAAAGAGACAAACAAGAGCTAGAAGATGGCTCAGTAGGTACAGGCACATACCGGATACCTAAATCCCATACCCGAGAGTATGTAAAAGGAAGGAACCAACTCCACAAAGTTATTCTCTGACCTCAAAAACACTCAGCAGAGGGGTCCCTCACAGACAGACATACAGACACATAAACACACATGGGGGAGGGCGGTATGTTTCTTAAAAGAAACAGGGAAATACAGAAGACGACTGTGGCCCTGGTAATGGCCCTCGGGCTTACGTGCTTCCATTACTTCTACACACAGACCACGCTGTCTTGTCCAGGCGTCAAGGACCACCAATCATTCACTAACACAGAGGAAATGGCTGACCCAGGTCTAGAGAAAGCGGTGCAACTTACCTACCCAGATAGCAACCCTCCTCTTAAAACATCAGTCTTACCAAACTCAATATAGAGCAACACATGCGAGACAAACATGTCTTCATATCCCTGTCGTCTCAGAACTTGGGAAGGACTAGCAAGCATTCAAGGTCAAGCTGCACTACACAGCACTTTACACACCAATCTGGGCTACATGGGAACCTGCCTCAAAATTAAAAATCAAAAATCAAAATAAACAAATCATCCTCTCCCCCCCCCGCCCCAAAAAAACCTACATACTTCACACATAGCAAAACTCTACACTGCCCAACCTCAGCTACACATCTGTAACTTCTGCTACTTCCCAAAGGCCAAAAGACTGGAGAGAAGGGTTCACTGAGGATCAGTTTGACTCTCGGCACCCGTATCACGTGGCTCACTACCACGTGTAACTACAGCTCCAAGGTACCAGACACCCTTCCTTGGCCTCAGAGGACACTGTACTCACATGCACAAATCTACACTTAGTACACACATCATTTTCTTTAATAATTAAAGGACATTAAGCAGCACTTAGCATTACCTGAGGAACTCCTCTTTGCCATGCCCCATACTAACTACATGCATTTTCATTTCAGTCAATCAGTGAACAAAGAACTATGCTTTATTTCTACTTCCAGATTTTGAAACCAACTGTAATAGTCACATGATCTCACAAAAGCATCCACAGGTAAATAGAAGTGACAGGAATCAAACCAGCAGCACCTGAAGCCAGCTCTTCTACACAGTAGCATGCAGAGTCAGAGTCTGCTGCCAGACCCTACCCAGGGCCCAGTTACTGCAGAGAGGGCACTGCCTTGGGAAGGCTGACCCCTCATTAGTGCAGCAGACCTTAACATGAACAGTGTTCCACCTGCTCCAGCTGAAGCTGAAAATGAGGTACACAAATTACTGAAGGCAAGACAATGTCTAAACTGCCGATGAATAAGTACAAGTGACACAATTTTAAGTGACAGCAACTGCAACCAAAAGCAGAGTCAATACAATTGCCATGTCATAGTAAGAGCCGTGCAGAATACACACAGTGACGTAAATCCCACCAAACCAAAGATTACCATAGCACTAAAGACAACGAGCGGCCTAAGAGAACAGGCTCTCACCTGACTCCCAAACCTCTGACAAAGCACTGCCTTTGAAATAAGATTACTTAGGTCTTTCCGGACAACTACAACTTTATTTTTATTTACCAACTTTAAACAACACCCAGCTACAATAAATACCAACATGTGGCATGGTGGCCCAGGCCTTGAATCCCAGCATTCAGGAGGAAGACACAGGCAGATGTCTCTGAGTTCAAGACCAGTCTGATTGGCAAAACAAATTCCAGGCTGATAAGAGCTGGAAATAGTAAAACCCTGACTCAATGAGTAAATAAACAAACAACAAAACCCAACAACAAAAATATTCTAACAATCCTCATCATGTAACAGCTCTAATTCTGTCAGTGAATCTGAGTAATAAATATGAATAAATGTATTTAGCTCTTTCAGAGACTGGGTGGAAAGATGAGAGAAAGTAACAGCTCCGTCTCCCTGACGGCCACAGCCCGGGATAGCCTTGAACTGGCAATCTCCCTCTAAGCATCCTGACCTCAGGCATTATAGACCATGACCACCATGTCCGGCTCGCTTTTCCTCCCTCTTCAATTACCCAAAATAAAAGACTAAAACCTCTTTTTTCTTTTCAGTTTTTTTTTTTTTTTTTTTTTTTTTGAGATAAGGTCTCACTGGATTTGTATCAGGCTGGCATTGAACTTCCCTGGAATTAACAGGTCACCACAACCAGCCTAAAAGATTTTAAAAAATGCTTAACTGAGGCCTGGCAGGATGGCTCAGCAGGAACACCACCAAACCTGAAGACATGAACTCCATCCCCAAGACCCAAATGGAGGGAGAACTGATCCCCACATTCTCTCCGAACCTCCATACAATGTGCACCACCGCATGTGCCCACCCCAATAACCAAAATAAATACACATTTGGGTAGTGGATAATTGTACAAAAGTCTTAACTGAACCGGGCATGCGATACATGCCTACAATCCCAGCACTTGGGATGCAGCAGAATCCATCAGTTCAAGACAATCCTGAACTAAACAAGATCAACTAGGCTAACATGAGACTTTGTCTCTAAAACAAACAAAAAACAACCGACGTGGAGCTGGCAAAGTCTCAGTCTGATCCTTAGAACCGACATGTTAGAAGGACAAAACTCTGCTGCAATTTGTCCTCTAACACCCACACATGGTACAATGTACACACATTCACACACAAAATAAATGTAACGAATGTTTAATATTTTAATTGACAGACTTCACATTTCAACAGAAGTGACATACTGAGCATACTGACTCAATTATGAGCTGAGTGAGAAAACTTTTGCTAGTATTTCATCAATGGCCTTGATATAAATTTACAGAAGCTAAATGATCTCTCCCCATGGTTTTGTGTTTTTTTTTTGGGGGGGGGAGTTTATCATCTGTTGGGCTCAATCCCAAGCACTGCAAAAGAAAATAAAAGGAATGGCAAGATACCTCACGGGCAAACAAGCACTTGCCACCAGGCCTGAAGACACAAGCACAACACCCAGATGTACCAGGATGCAAAGGGAAGAAATGATTCCCAGAAATCAACCTCCACAGGCATGCAGCAACTGCGGGAGCACACGCACCATACATGTAAAAAATTACAACAGTTATCATTACAAATCAAAGTAAAGCTGTTGACTTAGCACTGGTTCCATGTTAAAATGCTGCTACCATTCAAGCAAACATACAGCAGTAACAAAACCACAAACCTGTAAATTTCTTAAAGAATCACTGATTACCTCTTCCCAACACTCTGCCTTCCAGAGCACAGAGAAAAAGAAAAAAAACACTAATTCCTTTGACCTCAGGGCAAAAGAAAAAAGTAACCAAGTGCTAGACTAGTGAGAATGCAGTCCTGGATTCCACCAGCCCCAGCAGGGCACACACAGAGTCCAGAGCTCTCTCATAACCCCAACTTAGGAGGTGGGGTCAACTCACAAGTCCAACACCGTCCTCAGCTAGACATGCAGGAGGAGGTCATCCTGGGACAACATGGAACTCTGCCTCAAAAAGAGAGAGAAAATCTGGTAGATTAACATCTAATTCCTAAAAAGTAAAGTTCACTGTACTAATAAAAATTTGAACTACGTCTTTACTTAAAATACAGATAAAGTGCCAGTCACGTTGTCTCATCCTACAATCCCAGCATTTGAGAGACAGGGGCGGGAGGATGTGCAGGAAGAAGGGCAAGTTTCAGGTAATTAATGGAGCCAGACCTGGTGAAAACATCTGTATCCCCTGGCTGGGAGGCTATGGCTGGAAGGTCAGGAGTTCAAGGTCAAACCGCACTACAGAGCTGTCTCTAAACCACGGGAAGAACATCCTCTATTAAGGTGATGGAATGATCATCTCTGACTTCATCACCAAGTTCTCTTCTGTTTTTTCCATTCTACCTCCTCGGGAAACCCAGGGAGGATGACATTCACAAGTGGCAGACTCCACAGCTGCACTGTCTGGTGCCCTTTCAACACCCATCCTCCAGCTGTGCTCCTTACACACACACACACACACACACACTCAACACCCATTCAACACCCATCCTCCCTGTGTTCCACAAACACACACACACACACACACACACGCACACACTCAACACCCATTCAACACCCATCCTCCTGCTGTGTTCCACAAACACACACACACACACACACACACACACCATGCTCTTTGCAGTTTCTTCCTTCACCTGTGAGCTCCCAGCTCTAGGGCATGCCTTGTGTTTGTTCTGAGCCAGTTTCAAAGCAGCATTCAACTCATTTTGTTTAACTCAAAATCATGCTGAAAGCACACATTTTTAAACTCTAAATTAAACATTTTGAAAGGACATAACATCAAATTAGTTACCTTTAGAGTCAATTACCCTGGTGGAGTAAAATGAATACAGTACCACTGTGCCATAAAAACCTTCCAAGAGGAGATGGCTAAGACAAAGTCCTTCCAGTAGATTACACCCACATGCACTGAATAGACAGTCCTAGGTTAAATGCTAATATGTTAAAAATTATGGCTCAGATCAAGCTCTAGTATCCATCAGAATGTTACAACCAAAGAAAGCTAAAAACCCAGTTTTATTTAGGTACAAACACTTCTGAAGAAAGTCTGAATTAAAAGGCCATGAGAAAACACACTACATCCTAGCGGGGTATGTGGCACTCAGGAAGCTGAGGCAGGTCTGCTTCAAATTCCTGACCAGATGAGGCTATATACATAGAGAGACTACCCAAAAAACAGATACATAAAAGAAATAAAGATAAAGAACATCTAAAAAGCAAGTCTTTTACAGCTTTAAAGAAAGCAACAGCCAGAAAAGCACACCTCAAACAGCAACAATGCAGAAACGGGAAAGGTTTATGACCAGCCTCAACTACACTCAGTTCAAAATAAGCCTGGGATCTTGTGTCAACACACACAAATTCCAAAATTTTAAGCATCAATACTTGACAAACATACAGGTTGAACAACCCTAATTAGAAAGCCCACAATCTGAAATGCTCCAAAAATCAAAAAATTTCTTACCATCAACCAGACCCAAACACAAACTCAACCCTAACCTCAGATGACAAGACACTGGAAAATCAGGCAATACTAAACATGAAATCACTTTATGCTATGGTACAAAGTGCACGTGAAACAAAAATGACCTTCAGGTTCAGACTCGGATCCCATGCCCAAGATCCCATAATGTACATGCTAAAATATGAAGCAGAAAAAAACAAAACAAAACTTTCAGGCACTTCAGATAAGAAACTGTGTGTGCAGCCGGATGAGGCTGAGTGGGTGACAAGGGGCATCACGTTCTCCTTTAATACTAGCTAAAAGGACAACCCTGGCAGGGGGTGGTGATGCATACCTTTGATCCCTTCACTTAGAAGGCAAATGCAGGTGAATCTTCTGCCAGGCCAGCCCGGTGGTCTACAGATTAAGTTCCAGGGCAGCCAGAGCTACACAAAAAAGCACTGTCTCCAAAAAAAGGACAAACCTACCCACTTTCACTGAACACTAAGGATGAACCAAGTTCTTCCCCTTGTCCACTCCAACAGCATTAAAATTGAGATGACAGAGCAGTCCCACATGTCTGTATACCACGCCTGGGAGGTCCAAGTCAGAAAAAAAGATTCTAGCACACCATGGAACAGGGATGGATACTATTGCTCATTGAAACAACACAGGCCATTTTTATATAAAAATAATATTTGAGCTCTTGATACAATGCCAACAACTTTGACAAATTCCCTGAGGAACACAGGTCTTCCCTTCAGGTGGCACAGCACTTCCCAATGGTACACCATGGCCTATATCCACAAGCAACGCAAGAGCAAGAGGAAAGCGGACTGACTGCTACATGCACAAAATGCAATGGAATCAGAATTGAACATGTCATGGCTGTAAAAGAGACTTCTCAAGACACAGGGCTGAAACTAGGCAAAAAAAAAAAAAAAAAAAAAAAAAAAGGAGGAAGGTCACAGGTAAAACAAAATCAGAAGAGACAGCAGCTAAGAAATCTGAGAGGCAGGCAAGAGTCCAGCTACAAGAGGGGCATGGAAAGTAGAAAAGACCTCTAAAAGCCATGTGAAAGCCTATGACCTCACAACACTTGGTAAGAACCAACCATTTGGGGCTTTCCAGGGGAGAACCTATGTAATGAAAATCAGTACCTTAAACAAATGACACATCAGTAGTTACAGTAGATAAGAGAACAAATCTGTTCAAAAAAACAGGAACATCAACGCAGGGACCAAACCTAAAGCTCTCCCATGTTCCTGGATTCCTATCTCAAGGCCAGAAGACACTGGCCTCAGAGCCACACAGTGTGCTCAAGCTACTGCTCTTGCCGTTCAGTACCTGAGCCTCTGTTCCTCAGTTAAATTTAGGGTACCAGCTGCTCAAATTGTCACAAGGACTTGTCAACGCACCAGTACAGTCCTGACACACAGCACTAGTACTGCTAAGCTGAGAGTGGTGGAAACAAAAGAATGGGCCTAAGAGCTGAGCAAGAAGTCCTGAGAAAGGCTGTCTTGCCAGCTGAAGACTGGAGTACAAATGGTCAAGGGTAGAGGGCAGAAAAAACATCTACCTGTAAGGCAGGCCACAAGTCCTACTGGACTCAGCCTCAAGAATTCCTTTTTATTTAAAAACTTAAAAACTGTTTGAAGCCTAAGAGCAAGTGTCAGAAGAGATAGTAAGCAAGCTACAGGAACAGCCCCACCCTGCCCACCCCAACCCTCTGCCCTGTAACCACAGATCGAGGAAATGGACAGGCCAAGGAAGTGTTGACAATACAATCTAACTCTTCATGCGCCAGCCTCTATCACAGCTCTGAGAATAAATAAATTATGCAAAGTTTATTTCAAGAATGTTACCCAGGAACTATGGAAACAGACCCGCCATGGGCTTTGGTGACATTCCACCCCCCACTGAAAAGAGTAACAAGAGGTAAAATGTAATACAAGGAAACCACCTCACAACCCATTGACACTCAGGCAATGCTTGGCAAGTCAAACACAGTTCTGAGCACTACACATCCACCACACCACTGTCTCAATTCTCTGACACAATGCAGCAAACTAAAGTGAGGGCTCAAGAACTAACTACCCTCAAGGACACCAGCCTTTAAGGGACAAACTAAGTAGTTACCCCAAAGAACCCTTGCTCACAACATGCAGGACCCTTTGTTCAGAGCTTTCAAATGCGCACTTGTGAGGACTGTTGGCCACACTTTTCTTTGCTTTCCATTCTTCATGTTCTATTTCTGCTGCTGGTATTTGGAGACTACCTTTAACATTAGGAAACAGCGGCTGACAAGGCACTACACCTTAGCAGCCAGTTCCAGGGCTGAAGCAGGATGGTAGGACTCCTACACTACCATCCACCCATGTCATCACCTGAGAAGAACCTCAGAGTGCACCCTGATTAGAAACACAAGGTCTGTCAGGAAATCAGAAAACCAAGCCTGCCAGAGCAGCAGGGAGATACGTCACAAGCAGTCATCTAGAAAAAGCATGGAAGAAGGGTCAGAAAGAAGGCCAATATAGCTGCCTTCCGAGGACCTGTCCATCTCCTCACAGAGGCTCAGTCTAAATGACAGGCAGCACCTCACACCTCCAAGAGGTGGCTCAGGCACAGTCGGTCCCTCTGGCTCTCTGGTAAAGGGACAATTAATTGTACTCTTACTGGTTATGACACCAAAGACAGTTAAGTGCTCAATCCTCATGAAAATCAGCTCTTACACAAGCCTGGTGGTGGTGGCAGTTGAGCAGGCAAAGTGAATGGGATTCCTTGCTACAAAGCCCCAGGGAAGGTCTGAGGACAAAATGTAAATGTCTCTGCTCACGGCTTTCTCTTCCCACTTCAGGGATGTACACTATAAACATTATTTCTGAAGATGAGTTAAATTCGCATGTACTAGAAAAACACAGTCCTAGCCAGCACCAACGTGTCTGCCATCTCACTCCCCTGCATTCCAGTGCATTCGTTTGTTTGTAAGTAGCAAACCTAACAAGTTCTTTCTAACTCCATCTAAATGTTCTCTGTCAATGTCCATAATAACCATGCCAGGAGGAACTGTGTGGGGAAATTCATTTGTCTACACCCTCTGACCACACTGTAGTTAGACTTCATCACTGTAGGTAAACTAGCACAATTACTCAACAGGTTAAAGCTTCAAAGGTCCAAAAATGTCACAATCGTTATCAGAAACCCCGTTTATAAAGTAGTAGCTACCCTTTCTGCTCACTGGTTTGAAAGCTTCCCAGGTCACAGGAAGCAGTTATTTCTTGTTCTCTTGGCAGACAGGTATTATGATAGCCAGTCTCGCAAACACCTTAATTAGATGGAGACTACAAGTATCAAAAGAGGGTCTCAGGCTTATGTCAAAAGCTAAGACGTTTAGCGGGTTTTCAAGAAGAGTCAGTACAAAATAGAATCTCATGGCTGGGCTGAGTGGCAGAGTACTTGCTTAACTCAAGACACTCTAGCTCAATTCCCAATATTGCCAAAAAAAGAAAACAAAAATTCAAACTAAGAAACTGCTCCATTTACCACCAGTCTCCTGTGCAACACGCACAGATTAGAAGTGTGCTACAAAGGGGGGGGGGGA
>CM053766.1:50969537-51041064 GCA_028658305.1 Pachyuromys duprasi
GCCGCGTGGCGGCAGACTCGCGGCTCCAGTCTCCCGTCTCCGCTTCCTCGCTCGCTCTGCGCTCCTTGCACTCACCCACCCTCCCTCCCTCGCTCGCTCGCTCGCTCGCGGCGGCGCTGGCGGCCGGGCTCGCGGCACATTCGGTCCCAGAGCCCCGCAGCCCGGGCAGTCCCGCGGCCGCCAGGGTGGCGCTCGGCTCCCCTCGCCCGGAGCGCTTCTGCGCGCCGCGGCCGCCCCGGTGCCCGGAGGCGGGGACCCCGGCCGGTGGCGGGCGCTCGGCGCGGTCTCCCGCGTGGACTGGCCGTGCAGGGCGCCGCACGCTCCGCTGGCGCGTAAACACGCCTGGTCGCACGCGCACCTGGAAAGGCGCTCCGTCTGCTGGGGGCCGACCTGCAGGCTGGGGTCCCCGGCGCGCAGGCGGCCGCAGGGCTTCGGTGCTGACGGAAGTTTGTGCGCCCAGATGTGGGACTCCCCTGCCGGGTCTTATTTGGAAGGTTGGCTCGGTCCGTTCCCATGGCGCGGAAATCACCGAGTGACTGTTCACTTAAGTGGGCACCGCGGTGTGCTGTCCGCGGGAGTTGATCCCCTCTACTTCTGCATGCGTGTGTGTGGCACGCGAAGGCGGTTTCTGAAGCACCGTTTGGCCGCTCAGTGAGGCCGAAACGCGATTGCGGAGCGCAGAGGGGTTGGGGGAGTTGCTTTACAGTGCGGTCTTTGGAGCCTTTCAGAAACCTGGGGCTGAAGTGGCAGCTTTTTTAATTCTAACATATAACTTGAACCTCTGCTTTTCGCTTACTATCTTTAAAAATAGTGTTTTGCAGCCTTTTTGGGTGAGGGGTTCGGTTTCAAGTTGTCAAAATATTGGTAACATGTATATTCCCGTCAAGCACTGTCTTTAGTGCCTCAAATATAAACTTTCAAACAAAGTATCATTTGAAGTAACTTTCACCTCTATAGACAGTTTTGCCTAATAAACTCCGTGATTAGACTGGGTTTTTTTCTTCAGTCAAGGTGGATGTCTTCCCTGGTAGGCCCCTCCTTGGGGGCGGCAGGCAGTTAGTTGCTTGTTAGGACTGACGTAACTGAAATGGAGTGGGAAGGCCACCAAAGGGGAGTCTGGGGTTGGAAACGCCCTTTCTACCAAAAAGTTCAAAGCCTGAGCCCGGGTGGCCCTGGAGCTATTGTCACATGTGAAAAAGGGAATGTTAGATTAAACAATGTCACCTGATGGGAATTTAGATAACGGCGGGTTTCCAAAACACTGCTGGGTGTTTGGAGAACCAGCACCAAGGAAGCCAAAGCTGAGGCCTGACTCAGTCCTTCAGTTGCCCAGCGAACTTGTTTAAGAATTTTCCAATGGTATGTATGTCTGCTCAACATAAACCTGTCACTGTAGTTCGGGTTTTGTCTGATACACCCAGGGAACCAATGGTGGTGGCATGGGCAGGCCAGCTGAGATCCCAGCCCTTAACCTAGATGGCAGCTACAAGACGAAGCCACACTTTGATAATGTACACCAGTCTTAATAGTCAGCTTCAAGAGGTGACCCTCCTGTGAGGTGTCTCTTCCGAAGACCACCCTCCCTCCAGCCAGAAGTTCTTAGACCCCTCCCGTGTGTCAGGTTGCTTTCTCAAGTTGTTCCTGTGCGCTAAGAGAGTGGTGAGAACCTGTGTCTACTAGAATGTCATGACAAGCAGTTGGGCGTGTGAATCTTAAATGTGTTCCAGTAAAGTGCCCTTCAAGCTTTTTGTTTGTTTGTTGGAGTTGGGGTGGGGGGGTTCGTGGTTTGTTTGGTCATTTTGTTCCTGTGTACCTCAGCCTGGTCTCAAAATCTTGGCAATCCTCCTGCCTCACCTTTCCGGGAGCTGAGAGAATCTCTTACCATTATTAGGCATTAATTGGGCCTTTGCGATGGCTCCACAGGTTAGCAGGTTGATCTGACAAGCTGAACTGAAGTCCCTAAACTATGGCAGGATGGGAAGCAGGAAGCTTCCCCGCCAGCTGTCCTGGAGTTCACAACACAAAAGACATGGCGACCCTTGAGGCACACATCTCTCCCAGCACTCGGGAGGCAGAGGCAGGTAGATAGGACAGCCTGGTCTACGTGGTAAGCTCAAAGCCAGCCAAGGCTACACACCCAGGCCCCAAATCAAGGAAGAAGTAAGAACTGAGTCTTGAAGCTTGACCCCATAATACTCTTCACCTATGTTTGCACCTAAACACACACAGAGTCAACAAGAGTCCTAACATTCTTTTAAATGCTCTTCTTTCCACTTAAAAGACTAAATAAAATTAAAGCCTACATGTAGAAAATTCTTGCACCTCCCTGCTAAAGAGAGTTAGCTGAGCCTGGACCGTGGCTGCTCTGGTTTCTGGGTTCAGGAACCCATCTGAAAGCTTAGTGTGGCTTCAGGATTATTTTTCCATTTTGTTTGCTTGTTTGCTTGTTTTGTCTTTTGAATCTGTGTGTAGGATGCGGGGATATGCGTTATGTGTGATAAGACTTTTCCTTGGGAGATGAGACACTACTCACCCCAGATAGGGAAGAGATGACTGGTGAAAAGTAGACATACCACCTACGTGCAACAGGGCAAACCAGTGAGCTTTACTGAGGTTACTTTCAGGGATGTGGGAGAGGAGTTAGACACAGGGGCAGAAAGCCCACCCCAGCACAGGGGACAGCCCACAAAGCTGGGAACCTGCAGCATACTTGCACAGCCTGCAGGCAGGCTGGAGAGAGTGGCCTTTTCAGGTACCTCGGTTGGTCTGAGCCTTTTTTTTTTTTAAGATTTATTTATTTGATGTATATGAGTGTTCTATCTGCATTTATACCTGCCAGAAGAGGGAATCAGTTCACATTATAGATGGTTGTGAGCCACCATGTGGTTGCTGGGAATTGAACTCATGATCTTTGGAAGAGCAAACAGTGCTCTTAACCACTGAGCCATCTCTCCAGCCCCCTTTTTGTTTTGTTTTGTTTTTTTTTATTAACCTTTATTTTACGTACATTGGTGTTTTGCCTGCATGTATGCCTACGTGAAGTATCAAATCTTGGACTTACAGAGAGCTGTGAGCTGCCATGTGGGGGCTAGGACTTGAAACCAGGTCCTCTGGAAGAGCAATCAGTGCTCTTAACCATTGAGCCACCTCTCCAACCTCTGGTCTGAGCCTTTTCTAGGCAGCTCATGTCTGCTTCTTAGAGCTTGCTTGGCTGGTCTGAAAATCTTCTAGGCAACTTCTTTTCCTCTGACAGGGACTCTCAGCTTTTATTTAGTCTGGCAGGGAGGGACCTAGTGAATCTGGTCACTTTGAGGGAGGTCTTAAAGATACTTATTGGGTGCTTCCCTGCTTAAGGAGCTTGCCAGCAGGATGGAATGTTTTAGTCTCAAGGAGACCGTTACACAGCAGTGTGTTGTCTACGGGTATCCCCTGAAGCTGGACTTCGGTCAGTCGTAAGCCACCAACCATGAGTGCCAGGCTCTGCAGGGGCAGCAAGCATCTTACCCACTGCAGCAGCCGAAAGACTCGGCGTAAGGGTAGAATCAACCGTTTGTTACCCATTAGCCATTCCAACATTCCCAGCACACAAAATCAAAGGCTGACCTGAAATTCAAGCAATAATTGGACCTGGACAAATTGGTAAAAATTGTTACTGCTTTTTAGCGGTTTGAATATAAATGTTATATATTTCTAAAAAGGACAAAGTATCACCCAGGAACCATCTTCAGCTCTGCCTACAGTGAGGCTGGTGCTGCACACTTGTAATCCAAGAACTGAGGAGGTGGAAACTGGAAGATCAGAAGTTCAAATCGTCCTCTGCTGTGGAAGGGATTCAAGAACAGTCTGGGCCATGAAAGGGGGAGAGAGAGACAGGACAGACAGATGAGCAGACAGATGCAGACAGAAGAAAAGCTTTAGGGCCTAGGAGAGTGCCCATTCAGTAAAGTCTATTATTACCAACCCTGACAGAATCACTGTTCACATTCACATATCTTCTGGCTAAACAAATGGTGACTTGTCTTACTTCAATAATACTTCACCCAAGGAGCATTATATGGCAACACTAACCAGTATGGTGCCTTAAAATGTTTGTGTGGCCCACATAATTAAAGCATTCAAACCGAACAACAGTGTGTAGATGTTTGGTACAAGTATTAGCCCAGTGTTCTAACTCATGCCCTTCCTTCATCCTCGCTCACAGTGGCTCCTGCTTGCCTAGGTTCTGTAGGCATCCTTCCGGTACACTGGTGGTTTTCTGTTTCCTTCTGACTTGTGCAGTTCTTCTGTGGCTCTTGGGCTCCCAGGCTATGCTGCCAGGACTGATGAACAGCTTAGCCAAAGAGTCTGGATCTCAGCACACAAGCTTCTCTCCGCCTGTGTATGGTGTTCTCCTTGTGACCTTTTCTCATCAGTGTGTCCCTGTCACAGTGCTCCGTGACCTGTGATCAGATTTCATAAGGGTTGTTCCTGATACGGTCTCTCAAACCCACCAGGCCTGCTGCCTCATCTCACTTGTTCCCCTAGCCAATTAGAGACAGCCACTCCAACCCTCTCCCTAGGAGACACATTCCCATCCTACACCCCATCCCCTTCCCACACTAGAGCCCTTAAAATGGCAATGTATGCTGGGCGTGGTGACGCATGCCTGTAATCCCAGCACTTGGGAGGCAGAGGCAGATGGCTTTCTGTAAATTTGAGGGCAGCCTGGTCCACCGAGTGAGTTCTGGGACAGCCAGGGCTACACAGGGAAACCCTGTTTCAAAAAAACGAAAAAGAGGCTATGTGCCAGTTGGCCATAGAGGTCTTTGCCCACTCCAGAGGCAGCTTGTTTATCTTTCTGTGGTGAATAAATCTCCTTTGTGCTGAGAATCTGTGTCTGGGTGTGTTCTGTGCCAACTCTCATCCTAGCACTTGGGAGGCAGAGGCAGGCAAATCTTTTGAGTTTGAGGCCAGCCTTGTCTACACATAAATCAAGTTCCATGTCATCCAGAGCTACACAGAGAGACCCTGCCTTGTAAAACAAAAAAAGAAAAGAAAAAAAAAGTGGGCTTAGCAGTTAAGAACCCCCATGTCAAATGGCTCACATCTACCTGCTATAACTTTAGCTCCAGGACACTCAATGCTGTTTTCTCTCCTCAACAGGCAACTGAACATATCCACACACAGACAAACACATACATATATAATTTTAAAAATAATAAAAACTCTGAAAGAAAAACCACACTTAAAAACTCCTCATATCTCATAGACTATAGAAATAACAGGTTGCATCCTGTTTGTGATTCAGTCAGAATACAAAGCCAAACATACACACAGCAAATTGTCTCACCAATTGACAGTCTTGTACTGCTCAGCAGCATGAAGAGCCTCGTATTGTGCTGACAGTTTTGCTATTCATTCAACAAACGTTTATTGAATGCTTAGCAGGAGAAGGCATTCAGAAACTGTTTACAGGGAACCAAAACAGCCCCTAGGCTTTATGGAGTATACATTTCAATCTTGTACTAAATAGGGTTTACAAATATAAGAAAACTTTCAAAAAATATACCTAAGTTGCATAATTGAGGCTGTGTTAGGTCCACTGGTAGTGTGCTTACCTAGCAGGTGTGGAGCCAGAGTTTCATCCTCAACACTTTATAAAGCAGGTGAAGGAAGAGCAGGTGTCCAAGGTCATCCTAATGACACATAAAGTTTGTAGCCATTCTGGGCCACGTGAAACTGTCTAACAAAACAGGAAAACAAAGCTAAATTGCACTATAGTGTAGCTTTTGTCACAAAGACAAAATGGCTTGGGGAGGTTTGCCCTCTTTTCCTGCTGTCATTGAAGCAGAAGCATTTGAATAAGCTGTGGAAGACTTAGTGTTGCCTGGCTAGAGAGCCGGCTTAGTAAAGTGCTTGCCTTGCAAGCTGGAAGCCCTAAGTTTGAGCCTCACCACCCACACAAAGGCTGGCCTCGGGCCAGAAAGATGACTCATCAGGTAAAAGTGCTTTCCCTGCAAGTCTTGTGAGTTCAACCTCCAGAAACACAGTGAAAGGAGAAAACCAACTATGTGATGATGTCCTCTGACTTCCACATTCATGTGTACATGTGCCCCCACACCTATCACAGACACACCCCATATGCCCATGCACACACACAAACATGCATACACACAAAAGAGCCCGATGGTTCTACTCTGCAGCATCCCATGTCCATCCAGCAAAGCTCTGGGTGGCTTCTCCAGCTCTCACTCCCAGTCAAGTCCAGCCACTGGTGGTTGCACTCCTCACTGCCTCTCCATAGGTCAGACAACGGCACTCGAAAGTAAAATAATAACAGCTTAAGAAAAGCAAGGTAGGGAGTGAGCATGGCCTGTTGTCGTAGATGGAGAAGGAAGGATGCTGAGTTGTAGTGACACAGTTGCAGAAGAGGACACAGAGAAGTGAGTATCCACCATCAGAAAAGGGACTCTACAGGCAGAGGGGACACAGTACATAGAAATCGGTAAGAGCACAACTGCTGTATCCCGGGAGCTTAAGCAAATGGCAGCTGCTTGGTGCAAAGCAAAGAAAGGTGAAAGGGCCTTTCGTCCTCAGACATGAAAGGCCACAGCAAAGCCATGAACAAAAACCTTGCCTGGCTCACCTCCTTTCAAAGAAAAGGGCTCTGGCTCTTATACAAAAGACCAACTGGAAGAGGGCGCTGAGGACTCAGATATCTCAGAGATGGTGTCAAGAACTGGCTAGAAGGGCTAGACTGTGGACAGGCAGGGTCTTACTCTGTACCAAGGATGGCCCTAACTTAGTGGCCCCTGATGACGATAATATTTAAAATGATGGACGTCAATAGACATGGTAAACTAAGCAGTCTGTGTAAACAGAGACATGCTGAGTTACCTGATAGCTCCAGCTGTCCTATGCTCCATGTGCTTTGTTCTGGCTTTTGTGGGTTTGTGCGTTTGTTTATTTGTTTGTTTGTTTTCTTTCCAGACAGGATTTCATGTAGCCCAGGTTGACTGCCAACTCACTACATAACTGAGGATGACTTTGAGCTCTTGAACTCTTGCCCAACTTGACATCCACAATACTGCAATTTGGGGCATGGACCACCAAGCCGGGTTTAAATGTTGGGGGGATGAGGTTGTTTGTTTGTTTTGAGACAGGGTCAGGCAAGCCTTGAACTCACATAGATAAACCTGCCTCTGCCCCACAAGTACTAAGATAAAAAATGAATGTCGCCATGCCCAGCTAATTTTTCTTTTAATTAGGCGTGCCCTGCTAAACCTATGTAGTCACAGGTCAGCATACAGTGACTTTGTATATGTCCATGACTGATGCATGGATAAGTGTTAGTTGCTCTCATTTGGAAACCATAGTGCAAGCGTTTTTCAAGACATTTTGTGAAAGGCAGTGTCTTCCTTAGACAGGATGGCAGAAAGGACAAACACATTCCTCACATTTGGGGGCGAGGAGGCCCAAGTTTAAGATGTCAGCATGGCCAGGTTCTCCCTGACTTCTTCCTGTGTCCTCACAGCAGAGAAAGGAAACAAAGTGTTTGTGTCTCTCATTAGGGCACTGGGTCTACAGTCTGATGCATGGCATAATGAAGTCAAATAGTGAATCTCAGGTCATGCTGCAGGCAAGCCAAGAACATGAACTTAAGGCTTCTGCAGGCACAGACTTCATTTCCATGGAGGAAGAATATGCAGGTCTAGGCAAGACGCGTTGGCTGTTCAGTTTCCAAGTGGGTTCCCTAATGAGGGGTACAGGGGCTGTCTGTGACATGAACTCAGTGTCTGACTCTTTGATCACCTCCCCCTGGGGAGTGCAGCCTTGCCAGGCCACAGAGGAAGATGATGCAGCCAGCCCTGATGAGACCTGATAGACTAGGGTCAGATGGAAGGGGAGGAGGTCCTCTCCTATCAGTGGACTAGGGAAAGAGCATAGGGGGAGAAGAGGGAGTGTGGGTGGGACTGGGAGGAGACAAGGGAGGGGCTACAGAGGGGATACAAAGTGAATAAATAGTAATAAATAAATACATAAATAAAATTAAATTTAAAAAAAGAAAGGGCAAAGACTTGCTAAAATAAATAAATAAATAGATAGATAGATAAATAAATAAATAAATAAATAAATAAATAAATAAATAAATAAAATGAAAATAACACACTTTGCTGTTTAAGCTTTGGGTGCGGCTCTGTTGCTAAAGCAACTGACTGCCCAGCATGCAGGAAGCTGGAGGCTCCATAGTGCACAGCAGCACACATGCAAAACCCCAGAATAGAGATGCAGGTGGAAGCAGGAGGCTCAGAAGGCCAAGGCTGTCCTTGGCTATAAGTGAAATTTAAGGTCCATTTGTGTCACGTTTCCTATCTTAGCATCTAAGAAATATTCCCTGGATACAGATAGGGCACAATCAGTCAGATGTCCCATCTGGGGTCTTAACAGTATTAGAGTATGTACTGATAAAAGAGGGTGGCCACCGTCTTCCTGTCTTCCACCACCTCTTCTGCCAGCATATGACCACTTGGTTACACGCTTTGCTATTCTATAGTAATCTCAGTAGTTATGTGTTTGAAAACCTGACTATTCTTTTAACCTTTGGAAGTCAAGTTATGGAGCCTAGCGTGGTGACATTCACCCGTAGTCACTCTGGAGACTAAGGAAGGATGATTGTCACAAGTTAAAGATCGTAGTGATGTCAAAATGACAAGAAAAACAAAAGTTCAAGTTTAAAAATCTAACTGTTCCTTTTAAAGGCATGTTTATAGTTTGGTTAATTCAATTCCTATGTGTAAAGTGCAATGTATACATTTAAGAGTCCAATCTCCTTTTTAAAAACACTTAAGTTGCAGCTGGGTGGTAATAGAACATGCTTTTAATCCTAGCGCTTGGGAAGCAGAGGCAGGTGGATCTCCCAGTTCGAGGCCAGCCTGGGCTACAGAGTGAGTTCCAGGACACCTAGGGCTACATAGAGAAACCCTGTCTTAAAACGAACAAAACAACAACAAAAATGGGGAAAAAAAACAAAGCAAAAAACTTAAGTTGCTGGCAAGTAGAAGAATCAAAAAGTAGTTAAATAATTTTCATAAATATGATTGACTGGTTATAAAATGTGACTCAAGTTCTCTTGGACATTACAAAAATGTCTGTAGATTTAATAAAACTCTTAGCTTCTTCACCTGAAACCACAAATCTAAATCGTATAGTTTTAATTTACATTTTACATTGGCTTTACAAAATAATTTAATATTCTTTTATTTATAAAAATACATTCATTTATTGTATGGGATGTGTGCACATGCCTCAGTTCACATTTGGTAAAAGCCTTCTATCTTGTGGGTCCTAGGGATCCAATTCATGTCATCAAGTTTGGCAGCAAGCACCCTTAATATCAGAGCCCTGTTAGTTATTCTAAATTGTTAAATTATTTTGAACATTAAAAGGGTTATCCAAACAGTCTTATGAACCTAATTTGCAGGAGGATCAGAAATTCAAGCATATCCTTGGCTACATAATGAACTGCAGGCCAGCCTACACTACCTTGACACACTGTTCCAAAAACAAACAAACAAAAAGAAAGAAACCAAGGAAAAAAAAGAAAAAGAAAAACCCACAAACTCAAGATACAAATACGAACAAATTCTTCCAAATAAATAAAAATAACAGTGCTATGGTTTTAATTTGCACATTGCTTTACTCAGATTTGTGTTGGCCCAGTCTAAAATGAAGTTACTCCCAAAACAGAGTTCATTCTTGAAGGCCAAGAGGTAGCTCAGTGGGTGAGAGCACTTGCCTCTCTTCCAAAAGACTACAGTTCAGTCCCTGGCAGTTTACAACAGTCTGTAACCTCAGTCCAGGGGATTGGATACCCTCAGTGGCCTCCGGAGGTACCTCCACACTTGTGCCATATACACGCACAGGTAAATAACACACACACATTTGTGTAAATGAAAATGTTAAAGAGTTCTTCTGTCCAAGCAAGCGAAGATGCTGTCTTGGTTTAAAGCCTTACTGTAGATTACATAAACTGGGTAACTTCTAGACAACAGAAATTTCTCCTCTGTTCTGAAAGCGTGAAATTCCAAGATGCTGCTTCTGGCAAATGTAGTGTCAGGTCAAAAGCCCACGTCCAAGCTCAACTAGCACCTTCTTGCTGTCTTCTTCACAGGGCACAGAAGACGAGCTAGCTCATGATTCTTTAGGAAGGCTGGCACACCCCTTCATGAGGGCTGGCCCAGAAGTTCCATATCTTAGGTCACCTTTGATGTCAGATGCCAATATGTGAATTTGTGGTGGGAGACAGAAATAGCAAGCTCACAGGAGATGCTTTCCTGTGCATGGAGTGGCTGACTGAGCTGGTGGACACTGGAGTGTGGTTCTCAATATGGTCGAAATATGCTGAGTCTTCCTTGACACTAGCCAATGGGACACATTACTCACAAGATTAGAGGAAGGAAGGCAGTGGGCACAGGGCCCTGGATAGGTTACCTGTCTTTGTAGTGGTGGGGCCTTGCCTAAGGATACCTTTTCCTCTAGTCGTTTGTAACTGTTAAGGAACCTCCACAGCAAGGAAAGGTGCACCTGACCAGTTCTGTCTGGGACTTCAAGGGTCAGGTTTGGGGCAAAGGAAACCTCAGATAACTAATTTGGTTGCATGAATAACATGGCAACAGTGTTAGACAAGACAGCAGAGAAATCGGGCTCCAGAAATGGTCCTACCGTTCCTATGTGGGTGTTCTTAGAGAAGTTCAGAAACTCGCTTATCTTACTGATAAAATGGAGACAATGTTGACAACACTGTGGCTGTTCAAAATGCTTATCAGACAGTTCTGTGTGACCATCAACCCATCAAAACAACCACCATGTTGTCGTATCTCTCGTTGAGTCAACGTTTTCAGGTGCCCACCCTAAGCTGGTTATTTGTAAGGAATGCTGTAAGCATCCAGTTATATGCTTATGAGGGCAGATCATGGCCCCCACACAAAGGAGTGAGCCTGGGGAGATCACTCAGTTGCTAAAATACCTACCCTGCAAGTGTGGAGACCTGAATCTTATTCCTAGCACCCATGTAAAAACCAAAGTATGGTGGTATACAGTTGAGACTGGCATGCAGTACAGGCCTAGACTAGCAGATCCCAGAGGCTCACAGAGACAGAAGCCTGGTAAACACGGTGTGTACCAGGCTCATGAGAGACCCTGAAGCCTGCTGGGAATCTCTTGAAGAATGACACCTGAGGTTGACCTCTGGCATCCACAAGTATACATGTGAATGTGAGCACTCACACAAAGAATAAAGGAGAGCTGAGTGTGGTGACCCATACCTGTATTCCCAGCGCTTGGGAGCTAGAGGTGGGAGAATCAGAAGTTCAAGGTCATCCTTAGCTTGAGCAGCACAATATTCTATCTCAACCCCATGACTGAGTTCTGACACCACCACCAACCCCATCTCTACCAGAAAAAAAAAAAAAAAGAGAGAGAGAGAGAGAGAGAGAGAGAGAGATGGGAAGTCTTGCCAACACACTTCACCTGCTTCTTAGTCTTGCCAGTCCTGTGGAACTGGCCTGGCCTAAGCTTGAAGTGAACTTTTCTTTAACCTGTACTGGTGCAAAGTAGTACAGACTGTGGCTAAAGCTAGCCATGACCCTACTGAAGTCTCAGAATATTGAGAAGCAGGGAGAGCTGGCACTTTATTGGCTACTCACAATGAGCTCAAAACAGTGTCATGTAATAACTTCTTATATATTTCAGTGAAGTGGGGAATATGTTTAGACCACTATCCACAATGAAAAACAAGGCACTGGGCCACTAAGAGACCAAGGTCTCCAGAACTAGGCTTTATCTAGGGAACTAATTCTAAGACTTTGTTTTTTTGAGTCAGGGTCTCAAGCAAGTCAGGCTAGCCTCCAACTATGCAGGCAAGAGTGCTTCTGCCTCTACCACCTGAGTGCAGGGCTGCTCAGTGGGCGTCGTCATGCTGGGTTTATGCAGTATTGGAGTTGAGCCCAGGTTTCCTGTGTGCGCTAGACAAACACTCTGCCAGCAGAGCTACCTCCCAAGTCTGAGTTCATGACTTCAACCACCACCACATGCAGGGGCAATAGAGAGAACTAGTGAAAGGCTGGGAGCTCAAAAGCACTCTGGGTCCCCATACCGAGTCCAGGGGCCTCATGATCCCTTTCTTGGTCCCAAAGGGGTCTACTGCCATGGGCAATGAGTAGCAGGATTCTCACTGCTTGGAGGTGGGGGCATCCCTATTCCTGGTTCCATGGGGGAAGCCCAGAGAATGGCAGTATTAGAGGAAAGAAAATATCCTGTTGACTGAGAAATGCAGCTTTTGGTGACTTCCCCTTTGAGCAAAAAGGCGAGCTGTATTTGCTGAGTAAGTGATCAGTAGCTGAGGACTAACTAGGTCAGCTCCTTTCTAGAGGAGATGAAGAGGGGTCAGGAAAACTGAGTGCAGGCAAAAGAGAATAGGAGCTCTGAGCTGGGCTCAGCAAACTTTAACTGCCAGATAGTAAAGTTTTAGACTGTGTGTTTCTTTATTGTCCTTCTCCCTGCTCTTAACCATTTAATGGAATGGAAACTGCTCAGAGCAGGAAGGCTTAGTCTCTAGTTTACAGTTTGATGATTTCTGCTGTAACGGTATCTGTAAATGCACACACACACACACACACACACACACACACACACACACACACACACACATTTTACAGTTTGATATCCTGGCCTCGTCAGCAGTCTTGGCTGCTTATTCTGAAACAAGGCCTCACTAGGACAGAGAAAGGACAAGGCATCGAGAACTGACCGGTGACACTTCTCGCTACCTGTGTTCTGTTCCACTGAGCAGCATTCCACTGACCAAGCAGAGTTAACCGTGTCTGGCAAGCAGGCGGCCTGCCATTTTTATGCCATGCACAGCTGCACACACAAGCAACTGGCCAGGAATTCTGTTTCTCGCCACATCTTGTTTGGGAACTGCTGACCACCACAGCCCTACAGAGCTGTGAACCTTAGCACAGCTAAGGGGAAAGTGGATTTGAACTCTTCTGTTCTCAGGAACCCCAGGTGGAATATGTCCACATCTTTGGGCAGCTTGCCCTAGCAAGGAGGAAGTAGTCAGCTTAACTCTGTTCTATCTCCTTTGAAAAGTTCAGCTTTAGAGTAAGGAGCCAAAGCGCTGAAGACCAAGAAGTCACTTCTCAGTGAGACACCTCTGTCTAATCATCTGCCCAAGACTCTCTCTCCCCCATAGCCATGCCAGAAAGACTTTCTACCTTGGGTGTGAAAAGATACAAATGAAGTCTGTTCTTGATTATTACCTGCATGTATCATCATACCCAGTTTTGTGAAATGCTGGGAATTGAATACAAGTCCTTGATCCTACTCAGCACGGACTCCGGGCTTCACCTCTAACCTCAGTGTGTGTACACAGCAGCTGGCTGACTCCTTTGCTGCCACCCTCCTCCTCACAACTTCTGTTAGGTCTCGCTCTGGCTCCCACTTTACAACAAACTTACATATCCATCAACTGTAACTTTTTGTTGTTGTTGTTTGGGGTTTTTGTTTTTTTCAACACAGGGTTTCTCTGTGTGTAGCTTTGGCTATCCTTGAACTCATTCTGTAGACCAGACTGGCCCAAAACTCCTAGAGGTCCTCTGCCTCTGCCTCCAAGTGCTAGGATTAAAGGCAAGCACCAGCATCATCAACTGTAACTTAAGTGAATAAATTTGGAGCCCTTCAGGTCGGGTGCCAGGAGAAGCCAGAGGTTTTCTGAAGATGATGCTATTCCCACCAATAAGTAAGAGGGGGAATGTCCCAGGCCTGAAATCTGAGGTGTCTCCAGGACTGGAGGGGACTGAAAGAGGAAGACACAAGCTGTTCAGTGACCTCACAGGACACAGGTCAGGGCTAAAAGCCTGAGGAGGCATAGAGCCTGGTACCAGGACTTTTGAATGAAGCCAAAAGGCGAAAACCAAACTCAAAAAGGAATCTTCACCTGACCTCTTGGGTCAGAGGGGGTACCTCTGCCTCCAAGAGTACCAGAGGTTGAGAGAAGCATTTATGTATACAGACAGGCGTCACTCACCATTGCAGGTGATGGATTGAGGGCTAAAGGGTAGGTAGGCCAGAAGTTAGAGAGGTTGGAATGGAGAGTGCTGGTAGGCTTCTGGTGCCTGATGTGGCTCAGATCCTGAGGGGGAATATAGGAACCAGGGTATCCTATCCAAGTCTTGGCACAAATGTTAGGGTTTAGCAGCAGAAGAGTACCTTGGTAAATCGGAGCCAAGGAATGCTGAAGAAATCACACCGTGCAATAGATCTCAGGGAAGAGATTTATAGGGCCTGGATGGGGGAGTGGAGAGGAAGCCACCTCTGAGTAGGAACAAGAATGAGGGAGAGGGAGGGAGAGACAGGCAGACAGACATGTTTTCTCTGTGTAGCCTTGGCTGTCCTGGACCCGGTTTGTAGACCAGATTGGCCTCAAACTCACAGAGATCCTTGGGCCTCTAACTCCCCAAGTACTGGGATTACAGGTGTGCGAAGTTAACTTGTAAAGGGTATGGGCGTCACATCTATCAGCTGGTGATGACGTGGCTGCTGGCGCTGAGTCGCTGAAGGTGGGGTGGGGGAGGGGCGCCTGGCTTCCAACAGCTGCTGCTAACTCAACTTTTAAACTACCCTTTATATGCTTCCATGGAAAAACATGTTTTTGCCATGTGTGGCCTGTCCTTGCAATTGTATACAGCTTGAACGCGTAGAACTTTCCTCATGTGACCTTGCTGAAGCCTAAGAGTATAAATTGTCTGGGGCTCTGAATAAACTTGACTATTTCAGATTTTGGTCTGCTTCACTGACGCACTCCATTCTCCCAGGTCCAGCTGCTTCTGGGGCTGTGACGGGTGCTGTGAACCCAACTCAGGTCCTCTAGAAGAGCGACAGTCGCTACTAAACGCTGAACCACGTCTCCAGCCTGCCTTACCCAACTTTGTCTCTTATAGGAATATTTTTTTATTTGCTTGATTCAATATGCATAAAATAAGCCACTTACAGACAAGTTGAGGAGAACAGCTCTAACTTCCTGAAAAATATATACATATATATGTATACATATAAATGTATGTATATACATATATATTTTGCAGGAAGTTAGAGTTGTTCTCCTCTATATACATACACATATACATATATGCACATATATACATATATGTGTGTACATATATGTACATATGTGTGTACGTATATACATATATGTGTGTACATATATGTACATATATGTGTGTGCACATACACACACACATAAAGAGAAAGAGAGGGGGGGGAGAATGACATTCAAGAGCAGATGGGAAATGCGGTGTTGGGAGAAGTGGGCGGATCCTTTGTTCTAGTCTGAAAGGTGGACAGTGTTTGGAAGCCTTGCCAGTCACTACTCACGGCTCCCACCTTTCCACCCACTCTCCACAGCACGGCTTTTAGTTCTACAGGGCCTTCTTTTGTCAGCGAGGGTTATTCAAGCCACAGTTTCCTGCTGCTCTCCAGTCAGGTGCCTTTCTGCTTGGGAGGACCCTGGGGAAGAAGGATGAGACATAGTAGGCCAGAAAGTTTTCCCGCTAAACTGACCTATATTCTCTTAAGTGATTCATTACATGTTACCATTGAAGTAGCAGCCCACGCAGCCCGTCTTGCACAATCCATTCTGCTGTTGATGTCCTGAAAGCATACAGCTAGATGTTTTCTCCTGCAAACAACTGGAGCCCCACAGATTTTGAAACAAATCTTGTTTGTTGCCGGAATGAACACTTCCTTACCCGACTCCAGCAGCACTCAGCTTATCTAGAAGCACTTGGTGCTACGCCCCGGCAGGGAGGCAGGCAATCCTGTCCTCTGATTACAGCGTGTGTCTGTCTTTCCTGCAGCCAGGCCTTGCTCCCCAGGTCCTAACCAGGTAACTGAAACTGCCCTGAAAACGAGCTCCTTCTACAACCCCACTTTCAGGAGACCAGGGTTTGTATCCAAGCTAATGCCAGCATCTCAGCTGTTCTACATTCTCAGGCCTCTTCCTCAATCAGCCCTGTTTTCCTTTCGGCCTTGCCTTTGCCCTTCCTGTCCTTAGCCTTTACTGAATTCTCAGTTCTTCTATTTAGTTGTCAGTTCTGATTTTCAGTTTTAATCCAGGTCCCTTACGTTTGTCTATTCAGGTCTGTGGGACTAACTTAGCACACACCTTAAATCCAAGCATGTGGAAGGCACAAATAGGCTGGTACCCATGAGCTGGAGGTCAGCCTAGTGATTTCTGGAACAGCCAGAATTGCATGGTGAGATGATGTCTCAGAAACAACAACGAAAAGACCTAAGGGGCTAACCTTTCCTTCTTCCACTTCTGGTCACTCCAGTCCCCACCCCAACCCCAAGCATCTTTATACATATCACACTCAAGCATGTGCACAGCACATTACAGAGGAAGTTGTGCAACTCATATGTTATCTATCTTAAATGTGAATATGTCTTTCTTATTAGTGGGAAGTCATACTGACATCATTGAGGAATAATGGAAAAATTCATGCCAATTTTTAGACCCCCTCCCTGCTTCTTAGACCTCCCAGGGGTCTAAAATGCTGGATAACCAATTGCAGACTTGCTGTGTACCATTACTGAGCACTGCACATCTACAGCTTCCTGACTAGTTTATTCCCAGCCACACTAGCATTGGCCAGTTCTATCAATGCAACACTAAGCCACTTCCTCCCAGCAGGAAGAAAACCTATTGCTATCTCTTTTCCAAGCTCTCCCAGCAGTATCTCCTCTTGGGCCCTAGTTAATTTCCTCTCATGAAGTTGACTTGGTTATTCAAGTGTCTGGGTCTAATCCAGGGAATCCTTTGTTTATAAATACTACCCTCTTAGGAAGGAGCTCCTAGCAGATGCTAAGGCTGATTAGGCAATGAAATGAATTATGGAAGAAGGTTTGGATTTATACTCCCTGGAGATCTGTAAAATCAGGATTGACTCTCGCCTGTGTGGTGATTATGTGGGATATTGCTGATAGCGAGGGGGAAAGACTGGCTCATCATCCACGACTAAAATTTATGAACCTCCTGGGCATTCATGATACTGTGCTGGATCCCATAGATATAAAGAAATCTTTTAAAAATACAACCTCTCTATGAGTGTAATAGAAGGCACATGGGAGAGGTTGGAGGGGAAAGAAGAAAGGGGAAATGACATAATTATATTATGATTTCAAAAAACATGGTCCCCTACTCTTCTAGGACGTAGGAATAATGTTTTATTATACATTTTCTTTGCTCAGAAGCTATGCAATGCAAGATTTCTACCTCTCGATTTGAGAAAAAGTCTTACATATCCCAGGCTAGCCTTGAACTTGCTACATAGAAAAAGGATGACCTTGAACTTTTAAGCCTCCTGACTCTATATCCCAAATGTTGGGAGATTAGAGTTTGAGCCATTATACCTAGTTTCTACAGTACTAAGAGTACTCCAGGGATTCAAACCATGCTAGGCAAGCTGTCTGCCAACTCAACTGCCTCCCCAGCCCATCAGCGATAATGCTTCTTAGCTCACATTTCACAGGAATTCATGAATGTCTTATAAGGTGCACGGACACCAGAAGAATTAGTGGAACAGAAAGTATATAGTAGCTTCAGTTCTACAGTGTAGACAGCAAGAGACTACTGGGTATGGTCCCAAGCGATTCTTCCTCCATGATACCTGGAAATTCTGGGTTAGGGTGTAATCAGGGGCAGGAGGCAAAAGACTGTGAGGAGGTGAGAGGAGAACAAATGATTGGACGTTTTCCCCACCAGAGCCATAACATATCAGTCAATAGTCTATTCAAGGCAGACTTTTCACTGGACGAATAAGGTTTTGTTCCCTGAGAACTGGCAGGCCTAGAGAGAGGCTTGCTGGCTGAGAACCGTACATGTCTGCAGGCTAAAAGCTGATCATACTCTATCCTGTGCAGCCCTCCTGGCCCGGTGTTTTGTCACTCACATCTGTACTGTCCAGAATGAGCCACCATGATGACGCATGTTCAGAAGACAGAGGAAGAAGAAATGCTGAGAATTTGAGGCCAGTCATAAGAAACTCAAAACCAGAAACAAAGCCAAACCCCAAAAGTTCTCTTATCTCAGCAGTTGAAGGGGAGGGGCAGGAGTTCTGGGTCATCTTCAGTGACAGAGCAGCTCAAGGCCAGCCTGAACTATGTTCTAAAAAAGGATAAAACACGGTGCTGGTCATGGATGGCAGGATTGCTCAGTGAGTGGGGGCACCTACCACCAAGTCCGGTGACTTGAGTTGGATGTCTAGAATAGAATTCAAGAGCTGATTCTGGAAAACTGTTCACCGGCCTCCACATGTGTGCACATGCGTGTGTGCGTGCACGTGCACACACACACACCTAGCATACACATACTAAAATGTAATAAAGTATTTTTTTAAAAAAAAGGTAAACATGACCAATCACAATGTTTGTCTCAACTTTAGAACAGCGTATCAACGGACATTGTCTTACTTTTCTATTGCCGTGAAAGAATGCCTTGACCAAAGCAACTCTTTCAAGAGAAAGCATTTAATTTGGGAGTTGCTTACAGTTTCAGAGGGCAAGCTTGGCATCATGATGGTGGAAAGCAGGCGGGCATGACTCTGGAGCGAGAGCTTTGCACCCTGATCACCCGGCAGCATGGGTTGGGGGTTGGGGGGAGAAAGAGAGAGAGAGGGTCCCTGGGACTGGCCTGGGCTTTGGAAGCCTCAGTGCTCACCCCCAGTGACACACATTCTCCACACCTTCTAATCCTTTCCAAACTGTCACACTCCTTGTGACTACATCATAAATACATGAGCCTGTGGGGGCCATTCTCACTCAAATCACCACAATCATTATAATTCAGTCTTTATGTTGAGTTTATTAGATTTTTTTTTCCTTTCCAGGAAACAGGGTGTAGTTAGTTAGGGGTGTGGTGTGTGTGTGCAAATATTTTTGGTTTTGTTTGTTTGTTGTTGTTGGTTTTTTTTTTTTTTTTTTTTGGCTGAAACTAATTATTGTGGTTGCTATCATTAACACTAAAGTCAGCAAACTTCTGGAGCATAATTCCTAGGCCGTTTCTCTCTAGTGAGTTCACTTGAGTTGACTTGATTTTTTTTTTTTTTTTTGCATAGGGCATTTGATTCAAGGTTTCTCTGTGTAGCCCTGACTGTATTGGAACTCACTCTGTAGTCTGAGGGTGGCCTCAAACACAGAGATCTACTTGGCTCTGCCTCCTGAGTTTTGGGATCAAAGACATGTTGCATTGTGCCCAGCTAACTTTATAATTTTTAACTAAAATATGTCATTTTGATTTATACAGACAGACAAAATATGGAGTGCAAATTTAATTTTCCAGTAATTTAGTCAAAAATTTACTACTATAAAGAAGAAAATAGGCACTTAACCTCCTTACTACAATTGCATATACATACACTTAGACCTTTTAAATTTTCCATGTAATTGTGTGTGTCTTTATGACATATGGGCATACATACACATGTATTATGGTATACATGTAGGAATCAACAGACAATTTGGGAAAATGGTTCTTCCCTTTTACTGTGGTTCCTGGGGAATCTATCTGAGTCTTTTTACTAGACAAATAAGGTTTCAATAAACTAAATATACTTGACAAGTATAAATAAACTAAGCAATTCAGGAAATCAAGCTTGCTGAGCCATCTCCTGGACCACATTTGAATATCTCTACAGGGTTATTTGTATACATACATATACACATAAGTGGATTAGTAATGGAACTGATCCATCTTACTTCCATCTTATCTAGCCAGTCATTTAAACGTGGTATGTAATTTGTTAAATATTTCAATTTAAACTCTTTTTTTTTTTTCTTCAGCATTTCTCTGTGTACTCCTAGCTGTCCTGGAACTCACTTTGCAGACCAGGCTGGCCTTGAACTCAAGAGAATCTCCTGCTTCTGCCTCCTGAGTGCTGGGATTAAAGGTGTGCACCAGTGCCTGAAAATTTAAACTCTTTCTAAAGATTTATTTATTTTAAAATATGTATATAAGTGAGTGTCTATGTATAGCTGTGTACACATGAATGCACATGGAACTCCCAGAACTATAGTTACAGGCAGTTGTGAACTGCTTAGTGTGGGGGCTGGGAATTTAACTAGGGTCCTCTGCAGGAGCAGCAGATGCTTATACCTACTGAACTAACTTTATAGCCTCCCAAGTAAAACCCTGAAGATATTATTTAATGTATTCATCATTCTAAACTTTCAATTTTCAATTTCAAAATTCAATTCTGAACTTTCCCATTAAGCACTCTGATTTTTCAATCCATGAGAATCGATCTATGTTTTAAATTGTTAAATATTTTTGGTTGTTTTGTTTTGTTTTGTTTTGTTTTTTGAGACATGGTTTCTCTGCATAGCCGTAGCTGTCCTGGACTCGCGATGTAGACCAGACTGGCCTCAAACTCATAGAGATACACCTGCCTCTCCTTCCCAGAGTGCTGGGATTATAGGTGAATTGCTAATTTTTTAAAGGTTTGATAGATGTGTATGTTGCATGTTGGACATAGTTCTTCCTCTCATCCCTCCAGTACCTTCCTGTCCTGGAGACAACTTTATATTTACTTTAATGTCATATGTGCACACAAGATTTTTATTCATATAAACAAATTCCGAGAACTACAGATCATAGAAAACATGATGTTTATATGTCTGTGACCGGCTTAGTTTGCTTTGTGTTCATGTCCAATTTTGTCTATTTTTTTTCAAAACACAACCAACCAAAGACAGTCCCGTTGTGTAAATACGAAATCACATTTCTCTTGTTTATTCACTCTTTCTTTAAATATATAATCTCTCTTAGAATGATAAATCTTTTTCACATATCCAGCCACTCAAAATCTGTATTTTAAATGAAGATTTATGAAAGTTTCTGTCAGGTTAAGGGGATTTTAAATAGATTTTAAATAGATAACAGCAAGACCTTACATTCAAGGAGCTGACTCTCCTACCGGGAGATTTCCCCAATTCCAGAGATGAGCTAATTTTGTTCCTTTGTAGTCAGCTGTTCTTGTTGGTCTGTTTCAGGGGCAAATACAGATGAATTCCGAATGCTCTTAAATCCCAAGGGAGGAATTTAGTGTAGCGAGGCCTGCTTTAGCTGTGGCAAGGCCCTTAGGTCAGGCTGGTGCAACAAAGCCAAGAGAAGAGGCCAGGAGAGCCAAATTCTAAGTCTCTGTATTCTTCCTCCTCCATAATCCTCTCACAAAATTTGTCTTAACATGATTTAGTCCCCATCAATCTCTCTGTCCCACTGTGTCTTCAGGCCCTACTTTCATTAAAAAGACTCATTTCTTGTAAATCTGTTCATTTTAACCTTGAGCCCAGCCTTGACTTCTTTTCTCTTTTCCAACCTCCAATTTCCCATGTCAGTCTTCTCTCAAGTCTTAATTCATGACTTCGTTAACTAGGATTCTATAAATGGTAAATGTGCTGCTATGAAGGCAGGTGATCTCACTGAACATTTGACAGACAGATCCCATGTTTGCGTGTGGCCACATATTTCCAATACTGTTCAGAGGAGGGAGTGTTACTGTTGTTTGTATGGATAAAACATGAAAACATGAGGCAGTCAGACAATGAAGTAGATACTTGTTGTGGGTTGAGGAGGTTAGGGAATTACGGAAATTATAGGAAATGGTGTATAAAGAAAGTTGGCTGTGAAGACTGGGAAGTGGGATGAAATGAAGAACGTCATGGAGGGGGCTGGGGATGTGGCTAAGAGGGTAGAGTGCCTGCCTAGGAAAACCAGGACCCTGGGTTCCATGCTCAGCACTGCATAAATTGAGTGTAAACTGTGGAGTAGAAAGGAAGCAGGATATGTAAGTTTAAGGTCATCCTCTGAAAATCAGGGCCATGCAGGCATATAGGAGACCTTGTTTAAAAACAAAACACGAAGGAAGAAAAATGGAAGACTAAAAGAGAGAAAGGCAGGCCATTCTACTTACTATCTCCCACTATCTCCCTCTCCTTTGACCTTCTAATGCACAGTGTCATTTCCTTCTAGTCTGCCTCTCCACGCTAAAAGGCACCCATTCTAGTTCTTACTGTTATTGACTTCTAAGTCCCCAGAAAAGCCCTAGAGAGAACTGCATGATGAGCACATATGTCCTGAAGGTCCTGCAGAGGATATCAGCAGAATGTAGGAGACTGAAAGATAAGCCTGACAGTAGCAGAGCTCTCCTGGGAGTGGAATAGAAGATGGAGTTCATTATAAAAAGGGGTTTTTTAATTTGACTTTGCTTATTTTGCTGGCATTACAGGTGTGCACCACCATACCTAATTTATGCAGTTCTGGCAATTAAATACAGGGCTTTTTACCTGCAGATGTGCCCTGTTCTAACTGGATTGTATCCCTATGAGATACTAGGAATTTATTTATTCATCTATCTATCTATTCATTCATTCTTTTTTTTTTTTTTTTTTTTTTTTTTTTTTTTTTTTTTTTTTTAGAGACAGGGTTTCTCTGTGTAGTCCTGGATGTCCTGGAACTCACTCTGTAGATCAGGCTGACCTCAGACTCAGAGATCTGCCTGCCTCTGTCTTCTAAGTGCTGGGATTAAAGGCATGGGCCACCACTGACTGGTGCTACTAAAATGTTCCTAAGAGAGGAATGCTTCTCTGGACCAGGGGCCACCTCTCTCACAGGCCCCTAGTCAGGTTTTCTCCTGATTTGTACTATGATTAATAGGTTCCTATGTCACTGGGGGATTCTTAAGGTTGTATTCTAAAAGGCTTCCTTACTTGCAATTTCTACCTTGCTCTTTTGCTTCCACTGCAATACCACATAGCCAGGAAGTCCATCCTGTCCTTGTCCTAAAGGACTGCTTTAAATGATGTAGCCTTTCTGTTTAAGAGCCATAATGGACTTCTAGTAAATACCTATTTAATCTATTGTCTTTAGGTCTCGCTTTCTCTCCCTTTCCTTTCCCCTCTCTTCAACTCTTTCTAGCCAGTAATCTGTCTTCTCTATGCATATTTAATGCTTCTATTTCAGTCTAACAGGGCTACTTGTATTGATTGGTTAATACACAAGGGAGAGAAATATTGTCTGTAGGCCTCTGGGTTCTTCTTCACCCTATGTCTTCCCTCTCTTTTAAGCTGGAAAGCTTGGAGCGTTTTTTCTCATCCTCCTTGCTAGCAGGGTTTTAGATTCACCTCAACTCTGTCAAGAAAATGGATTGGGGCTTGAATGATGGCTCAGTGGTTAAGAGCACTGTTCTGCTCTCCCTAAAGGACCCGGGTTCAATTCCCAGCACTCACATGGCAGCTCACAACTCTCTGTAACTTCCAATTCTAAGAGATCTGACACCTTCATACTAATGTTAATAAAATTAAATAAATTATTTTTTTAAAAAGAAAATGGATTGGTCCTTGGTGGTAGTGTTGCACACCTTTAATCCCAGCACTCAGGAGGAAGAGGCAGGTAGAACTTTGTAAGTTTGAGGCCAGCCTGGTCTACAGAGAAAACTCTAGGACAGCCAGAGCTACAGGGAAACCCTCTCATGAGACACCAAAATGAAACAAGAAAAAGAAAAGAAAGAAAATGGACTGGTAAGAGACATGGAAGGTGTCTGAGTGAGAATGACTCACACCTGAATGCTTGGTCCCCGGTTGGAATTATTTGGGAAGGATTAGGAGGTATGGCCTCGTTAGAGGAGGTGTGTAACTGTGGTCAGGCTTTGGGGTTTCAAAGCTGGCACTGCTGTTCCCAGATAGTTCTTTTTTCTCTGCGTCCTGCATGTAGATCAGATGTGAGCTCTCTACTATTCTAGCACCATGCCTACCAACCTGTTTCTATACTCCCCACCATAATGGTCATGAACTACCCCTCTGCAACTGTAAGCCCCAAATAAACTCTCTTCTCTAAGTTACCTTGGTCATGGTGTCTCTTCCAGCAATAGAAAAGTAACTAAGACAGAAGGCAAAGGAAAGGCAGTTACCATCTGGGCTTTTTCCCATTACTGACTATGGGCTGCTCTTGAAGTAGGCAGGATTTCCATTGGCTTCTGGAATCTGCAAAGCAGGACTTTTGACACTTTTTATAGGAATGTTCCAGGTTATCTTCCCATTCACCCTGAAGAGACAGAACAAAAGGCTATATTAGAAATGATCTGTTGGGAATACATTTGCCTTAATTTTCTCTGTCATTACCACCACTACCATTACCATACCCACTACCACCACTACCATCACCACCATGGAAGGGATGGAACCAAGGACCTTGTGCAAGCCAGGTAAGCATGTTATCACTGAGCTACTTCCCCTCACCCCTCCCAACATTGTTTAAGGGAAAAAGAACAGAACAAAAATTTGGAGGAAAGAAAAATGTTTTAAAATAGCAAAGAGGTAACAGTCTGATGTGAAAGAACATGGCTGTCATCTTCATATGTAGGAGGCAGAGGTAGGGGTTCTCTGCAGCTTCATGACCAGCCTGGGTGACATAGTAGATCACAGATCAACCTGAGCTACTACAGATTGAGACTTTGTTTGGTTGGTTGGTTTTGGTCTTTTGAGACAGGGTTTCTCTGTGTAGCCTTGGCTGTCCTGGAACCAACTCTGCAGACCAGACTGACCATGAACCCGGAGATCTGCCTGCCTCTGCCTCCCTGAATGCTAGGATTAAAGGTGTGTGTCACCACCACTTGTCAGGCTGAGACTTTGTTAAAAGAAGAGGAGGAAGATCAGTAAACAAAGGAACAATCAGAACTGGTAGAGATCAAGAGAAGGTCCATTGACAGCGTTTCCTTCCTGTCCCTGAAAGCTGAGGACCACAGCACACAGACCCTACCTTGGAAATTCCTTGCCCCTGGTGTCACTCTTCCACAATGCTACATTTACATCTTCTTTACCACGAGTCTTCAGTGTTGGTTGTAAAAAGGAAGAGGAAAAACCAGGATGCACTTGACTTCACCTGTGAATGTTCTGGCTGCAGCAGAATGATTCCTCTTCTCTATTGTATCAGTATCGCAATATGGATAATATTTTTAATACCAATAACTTCTCCCTGTTCTAATTTTTCAACATCAAGTCACATTTTACAACACTACAAACATACCCCTCCACTTTTGAGACAGGGTCTTCTGTATCCCACACTGACCTCAAACCCTCCACATAGCTAAAGATGACTTTGAACCTCAGATACTCCAGCCTCCATCTTGACGTGTTGAGCTTATAAGCATAACCACTTTAACATTTAATTTTTAATGATACAAGCAATGTGACTTCAAACAGTCTAATTTTACATGGCCTGCAAAAAGAATGTGTATTCCATAAAATGATATTTAAAAAAATAATTTATTTAATCTTATTTTATGTGCATTAGTATGAAGGTCTCAGATCCCTTGGAATTGGGGATTGGCATTACTGACAGTTGTGAGCTGCCATGTGGGTGCTGGAAATTGAACCTGGGTCCTTTAGGAAGAGCAGACAGTGCTCTTAACCACTGGGCCATCTCTCCAGCCCAAAATGATATTCTTAGTCTTAAAAATAAATGAACCCTGTCTAGTGAACATGTGCATGAAGAGTGTATGTGCGCCTATACACAGACTCTCAGACTGTGTGGATATACACACATTTCAATGGAGCAATTTCTGAAGAATGTGTTGGAGTCGTTGTAAAACCTGAACTTTAGATTTACCTGCTATGCAAGGTCTCAGAACAAGTCTATAACAGAACTTATAAGATGTTCTTTCCATTCCAGCCCTTGCTCATAGAAGAAAAAAGCACCTTTCACTTACTAGAGCTCTAGGCATCATGCAAAAGGTAGTAATCTGATACACAGGCACACAGATTTACTGTGGGACCCAAAAGCCTTATCTTCTGCAGAGGTTTCAAAATTTTTTTTTCTGTAAATATAAACCACTTCCTCTGTGCAGCACAATAGCTAAATTATTGATAGACACAGCAGGGAGACGAGGTCTTTGGTGGAACTATAGATCTAATATTGGGTCAGCTACAAAGGCTCACTTCTTTCTTCTAGAGAAAGTTGCCTTACATTTTTATTATTATAGATTCATTTACCACACCACCCTAAATGACTCATCAAAGCTGTAAAGCAGCAATTCTCAACTTTCCTCATGCTGCGACCTTTTCATACAGCTCTTCATGTTGTGGTGACCCCAAACCATAACATTATTAGTTGGTACTCTGTCACTATAGTTTTGCCACTGTTATGAATCACACCCTAAAGGAAGGAAAAACTGACATTTATTATGAAACTTTCAGTTATTTTCTAGGAAGGGTCTTCACATAAGCGTAGACCATCAACAGATACACAGTTAATTAAAAAATTCATATCCATAATTTTATATTTAAAGTTCACGCACATAAAAGAGACCACCAAAAAGCATACTGAGAACACGGCTGGTGATTTTCTCACCAATATTAATTTTGTTTGGGCTTAACTTTAGGTCAACTGGAAAAGGTTGTCTCAGACTCATGAACAACTGGATCTGTGAATGTGTTGTATTTCTCTGTTGGTTAAAATGGTAGTGAGTGTAATCTATAATCTACATAATCGATCTATAATCTCATTACCAAGAGAAACATGTGGTTACTTACTGCGCCTCACATGTAAAAGTCGGAACCTACATGAGATGACTGTCTTGTCTCATTGTAGAACCTGGGGATTGAACTTCGGTCCACAAGCCTTGAGACACATGCACTTCTACTTGCTAAGTCATCTCATAGACTAATCACTATTTTTTTATTGAAAAAAAATTGAAGAAGATATCAGAAGATGGAAGATCTCACATACTCATGGATCAGTAGGATTAACATGGCAAAAATGGCCACTTTACCAAAAGACATGTGCAGATTCAATGCCATTTTCATTAAAACCCCAACACAATTCTTTATAGGCCTTGAAAGAAAAATGCTCAACTTCGTTCAGAAAAATAAAAAACCCAGGATAGCTAAAACAATTCCACACAATAAAAGAGTTTCTGGAGGTATAACCATCCCTGATTTCAAAGTGTACTACAAAGCAATAGAAATAAAAACCACCCGGTATTGGCATAAAAGCAGACAGGCTGATTAATGGAATTGAATCAAAAACCCAGAAATAAACCCACACACCTATGAACACTTGATTTTTGGCAAAGAAGCCAAAAAAAAAAAAAAAAGACAACAACTTCAATAAATGGTGCTGGTCTAACTGGATGTATGCATGTAGAAGAATGCAAATAGATCCATATTTGTCACCCTGCTCAAACTCAGATCCAATTGGATTTGACCTCAACATGAAGAGAAAGTGGGGAATAGTTTTGATCTCACTGGCATACCCACACACAAAAAAACCAATTTTCTGAAAATAGTTTTCCTATCCCAGAGACTAGAAGAGCCCCACCTGGAACTGGGACTGGGTGAGGAGCGAGTCCAAAATGACAAGTCCAGCACCATGGGCCCCCGACAAGGAGCCAGCCTGAGATGACCACCAGTCTGGTGCCATGCAGACCCAAGGCAAAAGCAGAACAGGCCCGAGATGACCTCTGCCCTGTGCCATACTGCACAGGTGGGGCATAGCACTCCTGAGACCACCCCAGATGCTCAGAGACCCTGAGTACCACTAAGCGGAGCAAGTAAGTGGTGGAGAAGTGAAGGAGAAACAGAAGGATGTGGGCATAATAAAGAAAGGCAGAGCTGGAGACTAGAGGGTAGTGGGGAACAGCCTAATCTGAGCAGCCAATGATGCCACCTGAGACCGTCATGGGTTCCTGGGCTGTGCTGCCACCAGGGGCCTGGATCAGTAGTCCTGCAGCAGCAGGGATCTGTTGCCACCAAAGGCCAGGTAGACATCCCTGGTCTGGGCTGCTACTCAGAGACATGTTGATGTCAGGGCTGGGAATTGTGGGAGTTCTTGCCCTGGGGGTGTAAGAGCAGGAGAGCTGACCCTGCCCTTAGCCAACTGCAGTACTCGGAGAGTGGGCCTAGGAAGCACAGTAGAACTGGCCATGGTTGCAGGTGAGCTGTCCCTAAGAGTATAAGAGAGCTGCGTTGGCCCTGTGACCTGTCTCCTATGCAGTGGCATGGATGAGGGGGAGAGATACCCTCCTCGTCCCTCTCCCCTCACTACCTGTGGCCTGCGGGAGACCTGAGGTCACGGGAGGAGGAGAGCTGGCCCTGCTTTTCATCACCTACAGCACCTGGGGGAGCAGGCCCTGCACCTCACCTGGACAGCACAGAGCAGACTGGTGGTGGTGGTAGCGGGGCGCTGAGCTAGCCTTGAGGGAGTAAGCGTGGGCAAGCCAATTCTGCCTCTTGTCTGCTGGAGAAGGGAAAGACGTTTTCCTTCCTTCCCTTGTCCGTCACCACCTAGAGCAGGTCCATGAGAGCAGGTCCATGAAAGTGGGAAAATTGGCCCTGTCCCTGGACTATTTCAGCACTCAGGAAAAGCAGGCTTTGAACCTTGCCTGAACAACACACATAGAGCTGGCTCTCATGGCATGGGTGTGGATGAGCCAGGCTCGAGAGTGAGAGTGTAAGGGCTGGCTCTGCCCCTTGCTTGTGGTGTTGGATAGGCCAGCCAGGGCCAGGCAGAAGAGCTCATCCTGCTGGTATAGGTGCAGGAGAGCTGGCAGGTTGACTAGCTCAGATACCTCTCAGGCCCAGATCCAGGGCTTTGAATTGGCCCAGCCCAGCACCCTATCAGGTAAACTGCTGGAGTGCATGAAGGAATCCATCCTGCAGATCCAAAACTACAGGATTTCCATGACACAGGGCAGCAACAGGATATCTGAGAGTCCAGAGAGGTTCCAGTATTGATAGAGTAGCAGAAGCCAGAGACCTCGTACGAGACCAAGGAGTCACTGCAATGAAAATTCGCAAGCAAAGAGGTGTGGATGAAAGGGTACACTGTGGGACACACTGTGACACACTACAGCTTCTACAATGAGATGTTTTTTTCTCACTGTGGGGTGTGGCAGGAGGTTGCAAGGATGGAGGGTGGGTATGAGGGAAAGGAGATGAGTGGGATTGGGGTGCATGATGTGAAATTCACAGAGAACCAATAAAACGTTTAAACATTTAGAAAATCATATTTAATTGCTTCTTATTTAAATTGCTTATTGCTCAATTTATTAAAATGTTGATTTGATTTTCTTTTTGTGTGCGTTTTAATTTTAAAGGAGAGTTGCCCTGTCTGACCCTAGCTGGACAGGAACTTACTCCGTGTCCTGGAATTTGAGATCCTTATGCCTCTGCTCCCAAACGATAGGATTGCAAGCATGTACCACCAAACCCAGCAAACACATTATGCCGTTTAAAAATTACATTTTATTCTTTCTCAAGCCTGGTTAAGATTTTTACTGGTGTTCAAGCAAGTACCACGTGAGGAATGGCAAGCAGGCAGTCCAGATTACAATCAGCATCCAGTCTCTTGCAGTTTCTGAAGTCTATGATTCTTTATCAGATATTCTCCTAGGTGCTAGAAAAATACACACACATGGCTGACAGATCCAACTCTCTATCTGTATGGGAAGCATGATAATATAAAAGATTGATGGAAATGATACTCTTCTTGGGAGAATGAAACAGAAGAGACTGATTCTCAGGTACAGTCAGCCAAAGAAATAATTTAGCACACAGGGGCTAGTGTACACCTTCTGTTTTCAGCTGTTCTTTAAAATATCTGATTAATGGGACTACTAGCACAGACCCAGAAAGCACATGTTGTGTTTTCATTTTTTAAGAAAGGGAGGATAAAGTATTTCAAACTTACTTCAGTTCTCAGTATTTAGATTTTCTTTAACTTACCATGCATAGTAACCCAGATTTGAGATTTAAAATATTTTTATTTCAGTTACAGATGTTTGACACATGGATGCTTAAAGGACAACAGAGAATACCAAACATTGACACCCAAAATCATCATCTTAAGCCAGTGGTTCTCAATCTCCCTAATTCTGTGACCCTTTAGTACAGTTCCCCATGTTGTGGTGACCACCCCCACCTTAAAATTATTGTTGTTGCTACATCATAACTGTAACTTTGCAGCTGTTATGAATCATAATGTAAATATCTACATTTTCAAATGGTCTCAGGCAACCCTTGTGAAAGGGTCGCTCAACCTCCAGTGAGGTTGGTTGAGAACTGCTGTTTCAAGCAGAGTGAGGCTCTACATATCAATTTATCAAGACACATAAGAGCCAGGCAGAGTGCCACACGCTTGGGATAGAGAGTGTCTTTTCCAGATGCCTGGTTGTTCTAAGCCTTTTCCAGGCAGACTGACTGATTTCTACTTCTTCCACGTAGTTGGTCTAGTTTCAAGTGTTCTTTGAAGCTCAGCTTTCTGAGTCTTCTTTGCAGCTCTGCTCTTTGAAGAATGCTCTTTGCAGTTTGGCTCTGTTTACTATGGCTGGGAGGAGGCCTAGTGAACCTGGTCAATTTCAGGGACTTCCTGAAGCTATTTTGAGTAGTTTGCCTTCCTGTTTAAGGGGCTTTCCTGTCATCCTGCCACCCAGTCTTTCCACCTCAAGACAATCGAGAAATGCCCTTGCAGATACTCCCAGAAGCATGGCTCCTAGATAATTCAAGAGCATGCCAAGTTGATAATCAATAGTAACTGTCACACCTAGAACTGGAGAATGGGAGAAAAAAAATCTCCAGATTCAGGCACTGTGTTCCTCTAGAAATCTTGTCTTTCAGAAGGCATTAAACACATTGCAAGAGGCATGCAAGAGAAGATGACATCAAGCAACGAAAATAATCTTTATACAGCTTTTCCCTGAGTAAGTGGTGGCACTTTAGGAGGAGGTGAAGCAAGACAGATGAAGGTGGAATGCAGAGAGCCAGGGAAAGGGACGTGTGACCAGGGCAGGGGAGCAGGCACAGGCTTCCCCAAAGGGCTCACAAGCCAAAGAGTGAGTTTCGGTGTTTATCACAAGAGCAATGGAGTCTAGTAAAGGATTCATAAGCAGAGGATCTAACACAGTCATTTTAGTAAGATATTTTAGGCAGACCAGTTCAAAGGTTATATACTGGAAAAAGAAACAGTCAAGAGACTTTTGCAAAAGGCTAATATTTATTTTGTTTATTTGCTTAAAAAAATTTTTTTTGAGACAGGGTAGTCCAGATTGCCTTTTCTTGAACTTACTATGTAGCCAAGGATGACCTTGAACTCCTGGTCTTTTCCTTCTGCCTCCTGAGTGTGTATGTGAAGGGATTACAGCGTCCATCACCACACATGACCATGTACACAACAAACTGCACAATCTGTGAGAGAGTTCTTTTCACTAAACTCCCTGGAAACGCAAGGTGTATGCTGGCCTTTCACATTGACGTGGATTTTGCCATTTCAGCATGGCAGCCCCATCTCGCCTAGAGGCGGGGACATGTTTAGATTTCAAATATAATCCGTAAGAAGCATTTGCACTTAAATCTCCTTCCTTTGCCCATTATAATGTAAGACTGAAGGCATGAGGGAGTGGGTCTCAAAGAGGGCACCCAGATAACTAGATAATAAAAAATTGAAAGGTTATATAAAAAGGTCATTGAATATAATAAATATTTATGGAACCCATGAGAGAAAGGGAAAGAATATGAGGAACTGTAAGTGAAAACAGAGTCTGCTCTGAAATACTTCCTGTGGAGGAGGGGAAGTTGTTTTCAGGAAGGAGTCTGGACGCTAGCAATCAAATCTTTCCTTCTCATTTTTTGTTTGTTTTGTTTTGTTTACCCCCGGCTGTCCTTTTACTCTGTAGACCAGGCTTGGTCTTGAACTCGGAGAGCTGCCTGTTTCTGCTACCCAGGTGCTGGGATTAAAGTGTGCATCACTTCCTGGCAGCAATCTCTAGCCTGTCTGTCTGTCTCTGTCTCTCTTATTTATGCATTGTTCAAGAATTGAAAATGTAGCTCAGTGGTAGAGTACTTGACTAATATATGCAAGACGGGGGTTCAAATTCCAGTACCACCAAATAAATAGCCAGACCAAGAACAACACTGTAAGTCAAGTATGGGGTTACCCTTCGGGTCAGGTATTTGCCTGTATGCTGTTGCTGTCCACATTTGAGGTGCTGGCCTTAGTCAGGGTATCGATTGGTTTTGTATGTCAATTTGACACAAGCTAGAATCATTAGAGAGAAAGGAACCTCAGTTGAGAAAATACCCTCCAGGAGAGCCAGCTGTAAGGCATTTTTTTTCAACTAGTGATCAATGGGGGAGACCCCAGGCCTTTGTGGCTGGTGGTCCTGGATACGAGGACTGAGCAAGCCAGGGGAAGCAAGCTAGTAAGCAGTAGCCCTCCATGGCCTCTGCATCAGCTCCTGCCTCCAGCTTCCTGCCTTGCCTAAATTCATGTCCTGACTTCCTTTGGTGATGAACAGTGCTGTGGAAGTGTAAACTGAATAAACCATTTTCTCCCCAACTTGCTTTTCTGTCATGGTGTTTTCATTGCAGCAATAGAAACCCCTAACTAAGACATTCAGGTTTATGAAGGCTACCAGCCAGTAGAAAGGGCAACATTGAGGTGAAGATCAGAAGTGTTTTTTTTTCTCTCTCTTGTTCTTTTGTTTGTTTTGAGACAGAATTTCTCTGTGTAGCCTTGGCTGTCCTGGACTTGCTTTGTAGACCAGACTAGCATTGGAATCACAGTTATCTACATGTTCTCTTTAAAAACACAGCCCAAGTTGAACACGGTTCTGCTTAACTACTTTAGTTGGAATGTGGCTCAATAAACACAAGAAACTGGAGAGCCTCTGTTAGCAGAGGCTTGGAGATACAACCAGAGGCAACAGACAGCATTCTCAACCACTGAACGGTGGGTAAAATGAGGCCACTTGTACATAGCTTACTATCTATTGAGGAAAAGACATTAAACACAATATGTTTAGTTACAGTTTGTAACATCATGATTATAAACATAAGTGAAAGTCAAAACACTTTTAGGACCAGCTGGGCTGTGGTGGTGCATGCTTTTAATCCCAGAACTCAGGGAGGCAGAGGCAGGTCAGTCTTCATGAGTTCGAGGCCGGTCTGGTCTACAGGGTGAGTCCAGGACAGTCAGGGCTACAAAGTGAGACTGTCATACATATACATATAATTTTATATTGGATATTATGCTTGTGTTTCTAAGGAAGTATCTGAAATCTGTTATTATACTGGCTGTTTTTGTGTATCAACTTGATATGAGCTAGAGCCATCAGAGAGAAAGGAGCCTCAGTTGAGGAAATGCCTTCATGAGATCCAGCTATAAGGCATTTTTTTCAATTAGTGATCAATGGAGGAGGGACCAGCCTGTGGTGGGTGTTGCAATCCCCGGGCTGATGGTCCTTGGTTCTATGAAAAAAAAGCAGGCTGAGCAAGCCATGTAGAAGAAGCCAGTAAGCAGCACTCCTCTACAGCCTCTGTATTAGCTTCTGTCTCCAGGTTCCAGCCTGTTTGAATTGCTTTACTGAGTTCCTTTGGTGAGGAACAGCAATGAGGAAGTGTAAGCCAAATAAACCCTTCCCCAACTTTCCTCAACTTGCTTTTTGGTGTTTCCTTGCAGAAAAACAAACAAACACAACACAAAACCTAGCTAGAGTATTTCTTTTTAATTTTTTTTCAACAATGTTGTGGGGTTTTTTTTGTTTTGTTTTTGAGTGGCTATCTACTTAACTGTATATTAGCATGCTGTATTTGAGGCTTGCTCCTGTATTTAGTTTTAGATTTTTGAGACCTCTTATATATCCCAGACTGACCTCAAATTTACTATGTAGCAAAGGATGACCTTCAAATTCTGATCCTCCTTCTTATATCTTCCATGTGCATAAACTATGCTTCTTTGCTTTTATACTTTGTTATGTCTATCTAAAGTAGCCTTATTTGCTGGATGTATTGCTCAAGGCTGTAACTGCAATACATGGACAGCTGAGGTAAGAGAATTGCCTCCAGTAAAAGGCTAGGTTAAGGTTGCTAACAAGTTGAAATCCAGGACAGCCTGGGCTGCAAAGTGAGACTTTGTTGCAAATGAAATAAACTAATATTAATACATTTAAAATAAAGTAGGCTTATTTTAATCAAACTTATTTTTCTTTGTTATTTATTATATTTTAATTTTTGTCAGGCTATTTTTCAGGACCATTAGCATTTGGAAGCTAACGTTTAAAATTTTATTTTTAATTCTGTTATGTGTGTGTGTTCATGTGAGTGCAGGTGCCCACAGGGACCAGAGGCATTGGCTTCCCTAGTTATAGATGGTTGTGAATCAATTGATATGAATAATGGCAATTGATCATAAGTCCTTTGCAAGGGCAGTAAGTGCTTCTTAACAGCTAAACCATCTTTCTAGCACCTTGATTTTTGTTGTTGTTGCATGTAGTGTATGTGTTCATGAGCAGGTATGTGTAGAGCTCAGAGGCTGCCATTTGGTGTCTTCATTGGGGGCTTGCCCTATCACTCAGGTGGGCTCTCCTGTTGGACCCAGCGTTCGCCTACTCAGCCGGGCTTTCTAGCTGGCTTTTCTAGGGGTTTCCTGTCTGTACTCCCAAGTGCCAGGAAGACAGGCAGGGGCTGACTTTTACATGGATTCTGGTGATTTGAACTCAGCTGAGCTGTCTCGCTAGTCTCCACTATGAGGCTTTCAGTATCCGCCCGGAACCATTTGTGACAGTGAAAGGTCATTTGGCACCCCTAGATGTCTCCTGGCACTCAGCCATCACCTTTTCTGCGTGTTTTCTTGCTCCCATTGTTCCTTGTTTGCCCTTCTGGTCCCTGTTGCCCTGTAGTCTTCATTTGCTCCCGGTGTCAGGTTCCTACAGTGTATTGTACTTTTTAGTATGCTGCTGTTCCCAGGGTCTAAGGCAGATTTCTGACACCCTTTCTCTGTGGCGTTTGCTCCCTTCTTTTTGGGAAGGCCTAAAGGCCTTCCTATAGTTAACTGACATTGACCATGCTCTGCTGAGGTGCACCTTTCCAAAACAAAATCTGGAAAGTTCCTGCAGGCAGAAGGCCAGATGACTTCAGAGTTGCCTTGTTTGCTTCTCTTTTCTGGAAGATTGCAATCTTCCCTGAATGTTTCTGAAGCAAGACTTTCATTATCTTGGCTCTTATCTGGTTGTTTTTTTGGAGTTAAATTTTCCCCATGAGTAGAAGTGGGAGCTGTCCTTTTCCCATTTGGCTCCCAGGTGCCTCAGCTAGTAAAAGCATTTGCTTCACTGAATGCAACTGTAACAAATGAAGACAGATTCATGCCAATCCCTTTGCTTCCAAATGTAAGGCAAGCCATGCAGCAGGTGTTTAACCAACAGACACCATTCAGTTCCAACACTGAGGAAAATCAACTGTATTGAATTCTTAAGACATTCTTGTCAAGTGTAATGTAGCCATTCCCTGACGGCTCTTCAAGAATGGTTCTTATTTCTTCCTTTAGTATTATTATTTTAAACAGATGGTCTGAAACTTCGTAAAGATGGTTGTATTGGATGGGAGACAAAGTTTCCAGGAGATAACAAACACACAGTGAATGGTAGTATAGCTGCTTCACACAGGCAGGTGATGGGACCAAAGGAAAGGAAACTTGGCAGCCTGCTCAGACTCTTAGGTGTGTTCTGCTGAGCGCCTTTCAAGAGCTCAGTGTACCCTCAGACTCCTTCATCACTCTAACTGTTCCGGCGACTTTGATATTTCTAACTTTCTCCAGATGTGTGCTAACTCAGGACCCTTTCCCGCTCCCGGAGAGCATTCCTGAATGCTTACATTCCAGAAGGCTTAGCTGTGTAAGAGGTGAATGGGAGAGCAATTGCCCAGGGCTGTTTTTCCAGGTGATCTGGCCCTCTACCAGACCTAGGCTTCCGGGAGCTCAACCTAGAGCATTAGAGCACAGTTCACTGGACTTAAGATACAAAAGGCATGCAGAGACAGGGAGTTCCCATCAGTGGGAATTTCCTAGTTTAAACTGAGTCTGCTTACATAATATGTCCTCGTTGAAATGTTCATCTGTGTTTTAGGTTAAAGCGGGTTTTATTTTTGTGTTGGCTATCCCCCTTCAGTTTTCTACCACTATATTTCTTCTACTTATAGTCAAGTGATAGTGTGAAATATATATATATATATATACATATACATATATATCTATCATATAATATATAGTATACTATATATTACATATAATGCATAGTAATATATTAAAATTGTGATATATATATATATATATCACAATTCATTGTAATTTTCTTTAAAAGTAGGGGACATGGCTCAGCAAAAAAAAAAAAAAGCATTAGCTGTATAAATCTGACAGTGGAATTTAATTCCCAGAGCTCAGGTTAAACAACAGAAACAAAACTCTGGATATGGTGGCCTGTGCCTAGAATTCCGTCACTCAGTAAGAGGGGGACAAGAGCCCCGTGTTCCTCTCTGATGGCACTGACTATTTTCACGGTGGTGAGCTGAAATTCAGAGTCAGTGCTACTTCCTGGTCTTTGGCTTGTTTATCTACCTCAGGGCAAACACTCCACACCTAGCTACTGTGGAGCCATGTTGAGGTCTCAGTTCCAGTATCACTTCTACACAACCATTTTCCCAGACTCCCAAGGCCACAGAGCACATAGCACTTTCTTCATGGCGCTTGGCACCACTTGTGGATGTATTTCCTGGTATTTTAATCCAATTAATTTATTTCTGTTCTGAGTACTAGGTTCATCTCTGCACCCCAAGACCATGTGTATTTTGTTCATTGTTTCTCAGCTAAGCAGAGCACCTCATAAAGTTGCTTGAATAAAGGCATTAGAAGGACAAAAGAGACTTGAGTTGGATTCTCGTACTATACAACAAATGCTTACGTTTATAGCCTAGGATACAGGTGTTTGTACACAGGCAGCTATATATCTCTATCATAGAATAACTGTTTATACTAGTGAGATGATGTCACTTTTAATGGATGCCAAATTATGAATTTGAAAACATGTATATTTTTCCTAGTAATATTTTATTTAACATACTTCAACTCACCTGTATGTCAATAAACCAGTTTACAAAGATGTTATAATGAGATACTGTGTTTCCATTTCCCAGTCTCATTAACAAGTTAGAACATCAGGGTGAGTAATCAAGCATATGGCTACGTTAAAAGGACCAATATTGATATAACAGAGTCTATGAATCTAAGTTAATGTATATTTGCATTATACATATGCAGAATAGAATATGTTACCCTATGTTATAGATACAGTTATAGCACACAAGGACCATTTAGGGACCATGCCTATATATGTATATATATACATACACACCATATACACATAGCTTTTTTCTTGCTTACACAAAGCAAATTATTAACAGAAAATAATTCGAGAAGTCCTGGTCACAGACCACGACAATTCCTCTTCCTTCGAGTGCTGTCCCAGGGGATGAAGGTGACAACCTTAATCTGTTCAGTTTTCATTCCTGAGAAAGGGAGAGCTCGGAGGGCTGACTGGGCTCCAGGTTTGGATGTCTTGGTCCTGTTTCCTCCTATGTCATGGAGTTTGATGTGCCCGGCCGTGATGCCCAGCTCCTTGCACCTCTGGGCCTCATCCTGGGCAGCCCACATGGCGGCAAATGGAGAGGACTCATCACAGCCAGCCTTTACCTCCATTCCATCAGTCACTCGGCAGATAGTCTCCTTGCCAGAAAGATCAGTAACATGGACAAAGGCATCAGTGAAGAATGTAAAGATGTGGCAGACACCAAATACAATCATCTGCTTGAGCCACTTGAGGGCCAAGGCTGATGACTCATTCTTCTGTCTTTTCCTTCTCTTTCCATGGTGCCATTTCTGAATGTTGTCTCCAGACTCCTCTGCAAAGAGTGTACACAGCTTTTTTGGAGGGAGTAGGGAATAGAGTTCTTAATTAAAAACAATGAAGTGCACTCTGACTAAGCAGCAAAGGCACTAGGTACTCACAGCACTAGATGATCATGCCTCCCTCTGAGTAGAGCCCCTGGCTTGCCCTTGAAGCTTTCAACAGCACCTTTTTCACTTGCAAAGGTATTTTCATTCAAATGACAGACATAGCTGTCTTTACACAGGACCAGACTTAGAGAAACACATTAGGCTGTCAGGCAAATAATTTGAGGCAAATCCCTGAACTGGACTTACAACAAAGCGGTTATATATCACCACTATTGGCTCCTGAACTACGCACAGATCACTCCAGAGGAAGAAGCCGACAGATCTTTGCCGTCGTTGCTACTCATGCTAGAAGAACAGAATTTCTCTGCTGGATGGAGGAAGAAGTCTGAAAATCTGTACTATTCAAAATGCAGTGCTCTGTGTCTGCTCCTCTGTCCCCTATAGCAGAAGGCAGGTGCCTGACTGCTCGCGTCTCTTCCCACAGGGTCTCATGTGGTACACACTAGCCTCCAGATTGCCGTATAGCCAAAGATGACCTTGAACTCCTAATCCTCCTGTCTTATCCTCTTGAATACTAGAGTTATAGGTGTTCACTGCCACTCTTAGTTTATGTAGTTCTGGGATTGAACCCAAGGCTTTGTGTATGTTAGGCAAACACTGCCAATGAAGCCTAGTGCATCTCCAGCCTGATTTGCAGAATTTTTAAGAGTTATGAAGTTGCTATTCTAAGATTCTACCTAAAGAAAACCAGACAAAGTAAGAAACAATCAAAAGCAAAAAGAGTTGTTGCAATGTTTTGAACAGTCCCAAAAGATGTTTGTTCTTAGCCTGTCCTGCATCCATTTCCTAAACTTATAGGAGATAGGAACATGAGCTAGAAAGAAGGCTCAGTCAGTTCAAAAAAATAAAAAAAGCAAGAGAAGCAGCACCAACTTGTATTCTCAGTGCTGAAGAGGTGATGTGGGGCTTCCTTGCACTCACTGGCTGGCCAGCCAGCCTAACCTAGGCAGTGACCCCAAGTCCCAATGAGAGACCCTATCTCAAAAAGGGGTGAGTCTGCAAAATGGCTCAGTGGGTAATGGTACTTGCCTCCCGGTCTAGGGACCTGAGTTTAATCCTGGGGACCTGTATTGTACTGGTTAGTTTTATGTCAACTCTAAACTAGTGTCTCTTCGGAAGACGGAATCTCAATTGAGAAAATGTCCGAACTAGATTGGCATGTTGGTAGGCCTGTGATGCATTTTCATGACTGATTGATGGGGAAGGCCACGCTCACTGTGGGTGGGGCCATGCCTGGGCTGGTGGTCCTGGGTCCTATAAGAAAGCAGGCTGAGCAAACTGTGTGGAGCAAGCCAGTAAGCAGCACTCCTCCATGGCCTCTACTTCAGTTTCCATCCCTAGGTTCCTGCTCTGCTTGAGGTCTTGCCATGACTTCCAGCAGTAGCGGAGTGTGTCCTGACAGTTGTAAGCTGAAATAAATCCTTTCTCTCCTGAGCTGTTTGGTAATCATGTTTTGACACATCAATAGAAACTCCAGCTAAGACACACAGGGTGGAAAGAGATCTACACATAACTTGTCTTCTGGTGTCAGTGCACACTCTGTGGCATGTGTACTTCTGCCCCCAACACCCAAATAAGCAACAAAGAAGAAAACGTCAAATTAAAAAAGTGTGACAGCACGTGAGGACGGGCTCCACAGGCTGTCTTCTGGCTTCCACATGGGCCTGCGCGCACATGCAACTGCCCCTTCACCTGTGCGCACCTCCCCTCAGTACGAATAAAACCCGCTTTCCAGATGAGGTGATTCCACCCTCTCTCCAAACAAGTTTCTGGGTCTTGGCGGTGCGTGCCTTTAACCCCAGCACTCAGGGAGGCAGAGGTAGATCTCTGTAAGTTTGAGGCCAGCCTGGTCTACAAAGAAAGTCTGGGACAGCCAAGGATACAAAGCAAAACTGTCTCAAAAAGACAAAACCAAAATGACTCCCCCCCTCAAAAAATCCAAAACCCAAAAAATCCAAAACTGTTTCCAGGTCTAATCTATGTAGCCATGATACTCCCTTGTTTTTGCCTTGATATTTCATAACATATAGATTAAATTATAAATACATTGCTTAGTGGCACAATAAAGCAAGAGAAAACAGAATCAGCTGTATTTCTGCAAATGGTTTTGAATTGTTCACAATTGTTCTTTTTGCTGATTAACCAACCATTCCACATTGCTTTCATTTTTAGAGCAGTGCTGACTCAGTTAACTGGGGTCTTCAGCGAGGATTAACCCACACTTTCATCAGAAGCCGGCTCTGTATTGGACATGGTTGTGTGGGGGAGCTGTAGTTTAGGAGGAAACATGGCAGTAAGGCAAGAGAGAGAGGCTGGAGACATCGAGAAAAACATGATGGAAGGAACCAATGGCAACTGCAAAGTCATCAAACTGATGGTTCTTCATTACTAAGGTGGGACATATGAGAAAAGAAACAAACAAACCCCCAAGCCCACACTCTCTAAATGCTGGAGAAGGCAAGTGGATGAGCTATAAAGCCTCAGGACCTGGTGGCCTTTGAGCCTCAGACCTGTCCCAGCTTTTTGCCTACCTCCATTCTCCTAAGTGCTTTGTTTTTCTTAATAAACCATCTGTATTTCTACTAGCCATGTGGTCCTTGTTCAATTCTTCATTCTGGAAATGAACCTGGGAATCTCAGTGGGTGCCCTTTAGACACAGATCCACATTTTTAACAGTATTACCTGGGAGTACCCTACAGAAGTTTGAGTTTTAAAGCAATATCTCCTGTTTCCACCTTGTGCTCAGAGGTTATGAAATAACTTTTTTTCCTGAGATCCTGGGGGCTGAGTCAGGGCCTGGGGCTGAGCAGGCAAGCGCTGTACCACCAAGCTACTAGCCGGCCCAGGTAAAATTCTCATTAGCGATCTGTGCTGGAGACACTGAGAAACGTGGCTTTTTACTCTTCGTTCCACTTTGGCTTTGGACTTTTCTTGGTTCGCAAGACTCTGACTTAGAAAAAAAATAAAAACATGAAATACGTTCATCAGTCATTGCTTTGTGGCATTTGCTTTATCTTCTAGGAAAGCAACACGGTTTTGAAAATATCTACCAATAGGAACTAAACCCAAGGAAGTTGTTTTATTAGTTATCAACCATGCGCTTTTAGACATCTTGATGCTTTTCTTGCCACTGTGACCAAATGCCTGATGAGAAGTGACTTGGGGGAGACTTATTTTGTCCCCCACTTTGAGGACATACGGCCCACGGTGGTGGCTCCATAGTTTGCAGCTACTGTCTCCTGTCTGTGCAGACCATTAAGCAGAACGATGCAGAGTGCAGCCGGGGCTGGGCGGCAGCCTCTGAGTCCTGCCTCAGCAGTCCTACATCTGTCAGCTAGGTCCCCAAACCTCTGTCAACTAGGTCCCCAAACTAGGTTCCACAACCCCTCAGAATAGGGCCACCAACTGTGGACCAGCTGTTCAGACATGCAAGCCTTTTGCGGACATTTCACATTCGAACCATAGCAGAATCCAAAGGCACCTGTCCATTGTCCTAACCATTTTGCTATGAAATAAAATCTTGGGGCAGAACTACTGTTTCGTGAGTTACAATGCCATTGGTTAAGGTCAGAGATGGTATGGAGAGAAGCTTGCTAGACCAAGTGGAAGAAAACAATGTTAAAATGTGTGGTTTCAGAAAGAACAGATTCCAGGTAACCCCAGGAGCAGGAGCCTAGTGTCATCAGTCAGGAGAATGGCTAGTCCTTTAGGGATAAGATGACATATGACAGGGCTAATGCTTGAAGTAGTGGCCTCGGTATATAGACCTGGTTGATAGGCCCATGCATAAACCCTTTCTGAAACGGCAATCAAACCTTCCTCTTGAGGGTATTCAACAGTTCCCAGGGTGACTGATAAAATAAAGGTTAACAACTCCAGCTCCACAGGGCTTCATTCTTATTTTTTTTTAATTCATCTAGTCTAGTTATCTTTGTGTGTATGTGTGTGTGTGAGTGCATGTGTACATGTTTTCATGTGTGTGAGCTCAAGTATGTGCCTGCCTGAGTGTTCAGAGGCCTGAAGTTGATGTTTGGCGTCTTCCTCAATTGCCCTCTACCTTATATATTTATATATTGGGGTAGGGATTCTTTCTGGCCCCTGTAGTTCACTGATTCAGCTAGTCTACCCAACTGACAAACTCACTCCAGGGAGTCACTGTCTCTCTACCTGTCTTGTGCTAGGATTTCAAGTGAGCCACCATTCCACGTGGCTTTTTGAACCTGTGCGGCAGGTGCTGTGTCCGAGAGCTGCTGCAGCTCCTCCTATCATCTTTTGAAGGCCACCCGCAGCACCATCATTTTGATTATCCACACGGGACACAACTGTTCTCAAATTCTGTGCTTAGGATGAAAGGTTACCTCTTGAGTAGGGTTGTCATGCTGCATTAGTCTCTTGTAGGCAAAGGTGATTGACAGCTGCACTCAAAGGGACAGAAAGAGCTGGGGATGAAGCTCAATTGGTAGAGTAATTGCCAAGCATGAAGAAGCCTCGGCTTTGATCTCTAGCACTGTGTAAAATTGGTGTATGCTTCACGTTCATAATCTCAGTAATCATAGGAGGAGAGGCAGGAAGATCAGAAGTTCAAGGTTATCTTTGGCTACATAGTGAGTTCCAGGCTCATTTCTCAGAATAAATAAATAAATATTTCCCCAAATAAATGAATGAATGAATGAATGAATGAATGAATGAATGAATAAATAAATAAATGGGGAAGGGTAACAAAATAATACTACGTAACATGAACACATAAGAATGTCTCTACAATGAGGGTTCCTAGGGATGCATGTTAGTGTCACATATAAGTCGAGGCAAAAATAAATTAGGCTAGAATATTTTTCTTTTTTTAAATGTATTTATTTTTATTTTATGTGCATTGGTGCTTAGCCCGCATGTATGTCTGTGGGAAGGTGTCAGATTACAGGCAGTTGTGAGCTGCCATGTGGGTGCTGGGAATTTAACCTGGGTCCCTCTGGAAGAGCAGTCAGTGCTCTTAACCACTGAGCCATCTCCAGCCCTGGGATATTTTACTTTTTAATCATCTGATCACAGATATCTCAGAGGTGGCCTAAGAGAATGATGACAGGCAGCATGGCAGAGGTTGATGCCACATGAGCTTTCTTTCAAGTTGCTTTTACAGCCTTCTTGAAGTTATTCAAATACAAACAGTTTCACAGGATGATGAACACAGAGAAGGAGTGTTAGACAGCCCAGTAAGGGACATTAAATACCACATAGTTCACGATGGGCAGTCCACGTTCCATGGTGACGCGGTGCAAGCCAAGGGTCTCTCACTGAGATCGCTAGTGCTGCTTACTCTAAAAAGATTGCTGTGCCATTTGAGGGTGTTTACCTCAGCCAGGGGTGCTTTAAACTCTCCCACTGCTGGGTGCCACAGGTATTCAAATATATTGAAATTAAAATGTATTATCAGTGTGTGTGTGTGTGTGTGTGTTTGTGTGTGTATGCGTAGAATTCAGAGAGTGATTTTCTGGAGTTGATCTCTACTTCTTCCACATGGTGTGCTGGCTAATTTTATGTTGATTTGACACAAGCTAGAGTCACTGGAGAGGAGAAAGGCTCAATTGAGAAAACGCCTCAATAAGATTGGGCTATTGGCAGTCCTGTAGGGTATATTCTTGATTACTGATTGATGTGAGAGGGCCCATTCTGCTGTTGTGGGTGGTGCCCAACCCAGGAAGGTGGTCTTGGACTCTATAAGAAAGCAGGCTGAGCAAGCCAGAGAGACTAAGTCAGTAAGGAACACCTGTCTATGGCCTCTGCATCAGCTCCTGCTTCCCGGTCCCTGTCCTATTTGAGATTCTGTCCTCACTTCTTTCAATATGAACAGTGATATGGAAATATAAGTCAAACAAACCCTTTTCCCCCAGGCTACTTTGGCCAGGATGTTTTATCACAGTGTTAATATCAGGTACTTAGGCTTGACAGCATGAGCGTTACTTACTAAGCCATTGTATAGCCTGTTTGCTTTCTTGAGACAGAGAGTCTCAGGTAGCCCTGACTGGTCAGGGATGACCTTGAACTTCTGGTCTTCTTGCCTTTTCCTCCCAAATTCAAGGACTGCAGGCATGCACCACTAGAACAGGTTTATATTTACTGATTTTGATTAAAGTTTTGGGAGAGAGACTAAGATCCCAGAGTGTATATTTGATCATTTCTATACCGTAACAGATTTTGACAGTTGAGTTTATCTATTCAGACGATTCTGAGACGTGGGAAGATATTGACATCAGGTCTACTTTTAGACCATCTACATCTTCAAAATCATTTACTGCCTGACTCCTGGGCTCCCATTCTTGCTAGCGAACCTAGCAGAAATTTGGGTTCCGGGGAACAAATACCCAGCAGCATTTCCTTTTCTCATGATGCAGTGTCTTCCTTGCAAAGTAGATGCCATTGAGAAGCCAGAGAACAGGCTTAGCCACCTCTTGCCTGGTTCCTCTTCCATGGGCTTCCTGGTTTGTTAACTGACTCAGCTCTTGGAGGAGTTTGATGATTTTTTTTTCTTCAGAACTAGATGCATGCATTTTGCTGTTTTATTGTTGTTGCTGCTAGTGAATATAATTACATATCTATATCTATCTATATATCGTATGGGTCTAATTTTGTAGTCTAGGCTGGCCTAGAACTCACTACCCTGCCCAGCTTTGTCTAGAACGTGTGGCAATATTCCGTTCCTAGCCTCCAGAACTTTGAGAGTAGAGGGAGGCATGAGTCACAATGGCTGCCTCACTCTTCCTTCATTTTAATGACTGATTAGTTTTTACATTTTTAAAATTATGTTTCAGTTATTTATTGGGTATGTCTGCCCACACACAATCTTGTATGAGCATTTGTGTATGTGTGTGTGTGCACACATTCATGTGGCACTGCCGAGCACATTGAGGGAGTGAAGGGTAGAAGCTAGCCGGACAAAGTTGGCTCTTTCCTTCCACCATGCGGGTCCTGGGACTTAACTCAGGTCATCAGTTACAGTGACAAGCACTTTTACCTCCTGATCTATTTCATTGGACAGGCTTATTATTATTATTATTATTATTATTAATTATTGGAATGTGTTTGCCAGCTTTCCATGACTGTGACAGAATACCTGTGAAACTCAGCAAGGAGGAAGTATTTTGTCTCAGAGCTTTTAGTCTGTCATCAGTTGTCTGTATTGTGTCTGAGTCTGAGGAAAGATAAACCACGGAAAGGTCACCAGGGTCCTGCTTCTTCATACTAGACCCACTTCCTTGTTGACATCATTCCTGATAGCCCACTATGCTACAGTGGATTGATGGAATAAGATACTAAAGAGGTCAAAGTGCTCATGAACCAGCCAACACCCGAAGCACCACCTCTGAATTCTACTGCATTGTGAACCATCCTTTAACACATGAGCCTTCGGAGAAAGTCCAGACCCAAACCATAGCGACTTTACAGACTCTAGTCAGTTTCACAAGTCATATCATTACAGGCTGAAGGGCTTCGCTCTCCTGTAAAAGATATGGGAAGAGGCAATTGCCAGTCCATGCTGTTGCCTGGAACTCAAGACAGTTCTGAAGGACCTTGTCAGACAGATCCAGAAGGGCTGCTTGGGTCTGGGAAAGCCAGAGGGTTTTGGAGTTTGAGCATCATGAGTCAGCCTACTTCCTGCAGTATCCCATGTAATCACAAACTGGGAGATTCTCAGAGAATTAGGAGGTGCTGAAACTCAGGAATGTTGTAACTCAACAACCCGTAAGAGAACATGGTGTCATAATTTCAGTCTCCACAGCCACAGAACACAAGGCACTCTTTTTAGAGGACATATGGTTCGCTAAGCCAATCCAGGTCACAGCTAAATGCTTCTCCTGTCTGGATTAGTCAGAGTCTGTTTTTCTGAGAGTAGAGGAAGAGATTCCAAAGGAATTGGATCTCGCCTTTATAGGGGCTGCCAGTTGGAATGTATCTGCAAAGCAAGACAACAGGATGGATACTCAAAGAAGAGTCCTGTTCGAGCTCTGCTTGCAATCTGAAGACAGACTTCCCTATCCATTGCAGCTGATCTTTTTCTCTTAGGGTTGTCAACTGACTGTCTAAGGGCCACCTTTCTGAAGGACTCAAAGCAGATCACTGTAGTACCACTTAAAAAAAAATAATAAAGCCTTCAGGACGGCCAAGGGCAAAGTTTAATTGGTAGAGCTTGCTTAGTTTGTATGATACCCTGGATGAAATCCTTAGCTCTGCATAAATCTGGCCTGGTGACACACACCTATAATCATAGCCCTCTGGAAGTCGAGGCAAGAGGAACAGGGGTTCAAAAGTCATTTTATTCTACACAGGGAGTTTAAGGCCAGCCTGGGGTACAGGAGACTCTGTCTCAAAGAACAAACCAAGAATACCCTGGGCCAGAAAAATTGCTTGCCCTGAAAGCATGAGGACCTGAATTTGATTCCCAGAACCCATGCAGCAAAATCTGGTTGTGGGGGCTGGAGAGATATTTCAGCGCTTGAGAGCACTTGGTCTTTTGAGGACCCAAGTTCAACTCACCTGCAAGGTGGTTCCCAATCATCCATAACTTCTGCAGGCACTAGGCATTCGTGTGGTGCACATACAGGTACATACGGGCAGCACACCACACACACTCGGCGAATGTCTGAGAGGGAATTTCCAAAAAGGGAGGGCAGCAGCATCGTATGGGTGGGAATGTAAGCTGAGCTGACATCTCTCTCTGTCCTAGTCTGCCATGCAGAAGCTCTTCTGTCCAGCACTCCTCCCTGCCAGGAGAGAGTGAATCTGCTGAAGCCACAAACCCAAAGAAATCCTTCCTCTCGTAAGCTGTTTGTTTCGGGCATCCTGCTACAACAGCAATGAGAGTAACTAACACAGATGTCATCATACTAACGAGGAGAACACCTCCCCTTTCAGCCCAGTATGGGGACTTGAACCCAGAGCATTGAGTGTGCATCCCAGACCCTTTACCTGGTTTTCAGATAGACAGATCAGGTGAGTTCAGATCAGAGTTTTGTTGTCATTTTTCGACACAGCGTTTCTCTGTGTAATAGCCGTGGGTGTCCGGGGCTCATTCTGTAGACAAAGCTGGCCTCAAACTCACAGCAATCCACTTGCCTTTGGCTCCTGAGTGCTGGCTTAGAGGTATGTGCCACCTCATCTGGATGGTTTTGTTTGTTTGTTTTTGAGGAAAGTCTTGCTGCATAACTCTGGCTATCCTAGTAGACCAGACTCGCCTTGAACTCACAGAAATCTGCCAGCCTCTGTCTGCTAAGTGCTGGGATTTTGAAATGTTTCCTAACATGCTGTCCTGTGGTATGCAATCCCAGCAGCTGAGCATATTGACAGTGATGGACTCAAAGGCTGGGATTTCCGAGACTCCATGATGAGGTTATTAAGTGGCTGTCCTTGAGTGAATCACAAAGGTCATCGTAAGTGGGCCATATACAATCAAATCAGCTGTTTACTTTGTTAGCTATTTGTGGCTGAATCAGAGTCTCTTTAAGCCCATGTTTGTCTGGAGCTTGCTGCAGCCAAGAATGATCTTGAACTCCTGATCTATGTGCCCAAGCAGCCCGAGTGCAAAGATTACAGGTGTGTTTTGTTCTTATTTGAGATAAAATCTTTCTGTGTAGCCCAGGCTGGCTTCAGGCTGGTCTTTTTGTCTCAGGCTCTTGAATACTGGGGTTTCCGGTGTGTACTTCATGTCTATCATTTCTAGCTTGCTCTCTTTCTGTCTCTCTGAGGGTACATGTTGTATGTGTATACAATGCACATAGGAGTGTACGCGTGTGTGTCTATGGGTGTGCATGCTGAGGCAAAATGTTGAGTGTCTGTCTATAGTTTTCTGCAGGAAACATTTTAGCAAAGCTGACTGGCTCTTGGCAGCTGCTTGTCTGGGCCCTTGTAATGCCAGGGTTAAGAACAAGCACTCTTACCCACTGAGCCGCTCCCTAGCCCGTAAATGAGCTCTTTAGAAGGGGAAGCATACATGAAATGCTCTTGGCTGGAAGAGAAGCACACAGTCAAAAGAAAATCTGGACCTCAGTACTTTGCCACAGGAACTGGATTTGACTAATATTTAAAGAGAGCTAGAAAGCCTGACCCCGAGAGAACATGGCTTGTCTGATGACTTGACTTCCGCCTTGTGAGGTCTTAAGCGTATGACCCAATGTCCTATATTAGCTTTCCAGTGTGTCTGACCCTACTCAGGTGGTTATTGTTTCAGCTACTGAATTTGGTGGTAATTCCTTACACACAATAAAAAAATGATTACAGACCTGATTGGAATCCATCAATGAAAATACTTGTTAGTGTCATAAAAATGTTTTTCACATTCTTTAATTTGTTTATTTATAGGAAATAGACATTAAACCTTTTCTAAAAATGCATTTATTTTATGTATGTGAATATTTGCTTATATGTATGTGTGCACAACACATGGATGCCTGGTAGCCACAGAGGCTAGAAGGAGGCATTGGATCCCCAAGGATTGGAATTACAGGTGGTTGTGAGCATTCATGGATGGTGCCGGGAACTGAATTCAGGTGCTTTTCAAGAGCAGCAAGTGTTTTTAACTACTAGGCCTACACTCCTGTCCCTAGAGACATTTTTTTTTAAATATGGGGACAAAAGAAGAATTAATTCAGTAATATATCCACAATCCTACTGAATGCTCTGGCCAGTGATTGAAAGAAGGAATAAAAGCCTAGACTGAAATCTAGGCTAACTGGTCAAAGGCCTCCACTTCCTAATATGGATTACAGAGCTTGGCAACGGAAATTTTCAATAGTAGCTATTATCAAATATGTGTAATTTTCTTGTGGTAATGGAAATTGTACTCACGGCCTTGTGAATGGCAGGAAAAACACTTTACCATTGATCTATGTCCTTACTCTGCCTTTGACTTCATAAAATTTAAGACAGGGTCTCACTTACTTGCCCAGAATAGCCTTGAACTCACTCTGCAGTAAAGAAAGGCCTTGAATTTGTAATCCTCCTGTTTCAGCTTCCTGAGTAGCTCAGACAGTCTCATTCTTATGGATATTTTTCATACTTTTCCTCTTGTTTCCTGTAGTGCTCATTTTTCAAAACTCTACTCCACTTGGGGTGTTTAGGCCTCAACCTCCCTTCCAACCTCCTGACCCTATGTAGGGGAGAAAAGGTTAGTGGGGGGAGAAGGTTAGTTGGGAGAGAGGGCCCTTTTACTTCTCAATGCTGTTTAGGGTCGAAGGTTTGTTTTTTAGGGCTCTCTGCCAGTCTCCATCAACGCAGTCTTCAAGGCACTGCGCCCTGTAGTGTTTCTCACTGTCTATCTGCTCCAAACCTGCACACCATCCACCTCTCCGCCCTCTTCAAACTGCTACACACCACACGCCAACATCGCATGCCACCCCTTCTCTTTCTTGGCTCTCAATGTACATCCTCAGAGCCCTAGGTCACACACCTCTCCACGCTGCTTGTGGAGGGTGTCACTAGCTGGCAAAAGCCACACCCACACGAGACAATTAATAGGTGTGGACAAACTATCATCCAACTAAAATCCCCACACTTGGGATTAACACGAAAACATATTTACCTAGTATTACTGAGTTTACAAAGAAACCAAAACTTACATTATAGTCTTATTTTTTTTTGTCTTTTTCATGCTTTTAAATGCTTATATTAGGTCCAATTGTGTGTTTCATTATGACATTTTTTATTGTCTTCAGCCACCATTCCCCTCCCACTCATGATGAATTGAAGCCCTCACTCTGTCCATCTAGCCCCTTTCTACTTTCATATCCTCTTTCCTTTGTGCGTCTTTAATAAGTTCATTAGCGTTGCTGACAGGAGTTGTACCAATGACTTTACCATTGAGGAAAATGCCTCTCTCCCCTAGCAGCAATTAACTGCCTGAGGTCCTCAGGAAGGAACAGGCCTTCATGAATCCCTCCCACCTCCCATCTTGGGAAGGATATTCCCATCTTGGGAAGATCATATTCAGCTAATCCTAGCTGCTCTGAGTTCAAAAGCACAGTGACCAAGTTATTCCCAGAGTATAGTGTGCCATAACATTTCATTCCTTCTTCAAGCTCTTACATTTTCTGCCCCCTCTTCTTACAAGTTCTGAGTTATGAAAGGATTAATAGAAACGTTCTGTTTATGGCTGAGTATTTGACGGTCACTTGTTCTCATCACTTCGACTAATTATGAGTCTCTTCATTGACTGGAGCCCATTGCAAAACGAAGCTTCTCTGACAAAGCTGACGTCAACAGTAATCTAGAAGCAGGAAAGCAGTTATTTAGAAGATATCGTGGTTTAGCGAAACAACAGCTGTAGTTTTTCTGTAAGGGTCCTCCTCATTTCCCACACCCCAGCCATCACTTTGCCAAGGTTTACAGTACCAGGCATGGACTTCCTTTAGTGCAGTGGGCTCTGTTCCAATCAGAAAGTGGCTAGATCCCCTAACAGACTTGCCACTAGAGCTTGAGCTCTCTTTTTGAAAGAGTCTTAGTCAGCCTGGAGCCTAGACTGTCAGTGACCAGGGATTCTCCTGCTTCAGCCACCCCAAGTGTGTTGGGATTATAGGAACACACTGTGACAGCTGGCTTCATCCTTTTTTTTTTTTTTAACCCTTTTTCAGAATCTCCAGCGTCCAGGCTCCCCTGGCTTCCCTGATAAAATCTAAGCCCATGCTCTTGAGCCCACATGGCCCTGAGCACAGTTTTCATGTAAAAAACAAAGCTAAACAAAATAATGAAACAATACTTTATGGACTTGACACTATCTAAAGGGAAAAATCAAAGGTGAATGCTCTTTTTTATGTGCAAATTAATTTTCCTAACATAAGTGGAGAATGGATGTTTTTGTCTTTTAAGATAGCTAAATCACATTTTTGGAATGATTGATCTGATTCACCAACAGATTATTTTATTTCAGATGCTATTTGAAAATACCTAATGGCTGGATGACAGAATGTTTAACTATGCCTTGTAGACCTATCCCAGTTTTGAAGCTTCAATATGTTGAAAACCTTTCCATCTCTGCTGCTGCTTATCTGATCATGCAGAAATTAGAGATTTTATTTTGCCATAAGAGAAATCAGACAAAATAGTCTGTTACTCTCTTTATATGGCACCCAGGAGCTGGCTTAAGAGCCTCATTCTCTGAGTTCACTCAGGGGACCTTGGTTCATTGTTCACTGCTCAGGAGCCCACACTAACTGACCACTTCTAACGTCACTTCACCAGTGCAGGAAAGGAGAAAAGAAAGGGTAAGGGAATTGTAGGCTTAGATTGATTGATTGATTGATTGATTTATACCTAACCTACTTTATTTAGGGGTTTTAAACGTTTACACCTCCCTTCTACTCACTGACCAGAGGTAGGGGAGAAAGGAGGTTATTAGGTGAAGTGGGCTGTAGATCTTTTTAAAAGCACGTCCTTGGGATGAGTCCACTCTTTGTTGTCTGGATTCCAGCAGTCCAGTCCAAAGGTCAACACCAAGCAGCAACACCAATCAGCACGATTCAGAAGATCCGGACAGCCACAAGACTCAGTTGGATTGCCCTGAGAAGTTCTCTGGAACATTTCCCTCTTTATAGAAGTAGTTCCTTGGGGTGAGTCCGCTCTTTGTTGTCTGCACACTAGCAGTCCAATCCACATACCAACACAAAACAGCAATAGGAATCAGCATGATTCAGCAGTGCCGACTTAGTCGATTGCCCTGAGAGGTTCTCTGGACCATTTCTCTCTGTGGTGTCGAAAAACGAAGCGTTGTCTAACTGTTGGTGGGCTTCCCTATATCTCCTCTCCTCAGACTCCACCCACGGATGTTCTCAGCTGACCAAAGTCCCAACCCTCGCACAACACAGCTCACAGCAAAACATCTCCTGCCCTCTCAAGAGCCAGCCTCCAACAAAACATCACATGCCCTCTCTCAAAACAGCTTCTAGCAAAACATCACATGACACAACTGGCTCTTCAAAGAAACCAGAAACTTCCACTTCAGGGAATTGTATCTGTTATCTGAGTTTCTCTTTTTCAGTTGCTTTCTCAGCAGGCTCAGCGACATCACTTACATCACATACATGAAAGGTCAGAGCATATGACTATTTCTACCTGCCCCGGAGCTTTGTAAGAAATCCAGCAATGCCTTTGCTTTTTTGTTACTTGTTTTGTTTATTATTCGTGTGTGGGCGTGGAGATACACAACCCCGTGTGTGTGTGTGTGTGTGTGTGTGTGTGTGTGTGTGTGTGTGTGGCGTTCAGAGGACAGCCCTGCAGAGCTGATTCTCCACTCCCACCTCTAGGTGGGTAACCCTGGTGGAACCCTTGTTAGGCTTTCGTGGCAAGGGTTCTCACCGGCCCTGTTAGTCACTTTTCTCTACCAAGTGGAAAGAAAACAAGAACAGAAGAAATCATAAATCTTTACCTCACATAGCATAGGAAAGACTATTATTTAAAGAAGAGCTACGTGGACTCTTCAAGTTTGTACTGGAAAGGAGGATGGTTTCAGAATATCGGGTCTGTAAAGCATTGTGACAACAAAGTGCAATAGATTGCTTTCACATACACACAATTGGCGTTTTTCAAATTAGAAAAAAAAGGATTATATATCTAAATTCCAGTAGAAGAGGTCTATCTCCCCCATCTTCCCAATGCTTCAAAGTCTAGTGTATCTTTTTGGTTTTTTTCTGAGACAGGATTTCTCTGTGTAGCCTTATCTGTCCTGGACTTGCGTTATAGATTAGACTGGCCTCGAACTCAGAGAGATCTGCCTGCTTCTGCCTCCCCAACTGCTGGGATCACAGGTGTGTGCCACCTCACCTGGCTCAGTCTGGTGAATCTTTTGTGGAATCACTATTTATTGGTTTACAAACGTGTGGAGTTTGAAAGGTAGGTAATTAAATTCTGAATATTCCTTCTAAAATGAAGGGCAGCATAGAATTGTAGTTCTCATCAACAATTATCCAGAGATAAACAACCCAGTGGTGAGGGTTCCTGGGAAGTAAAAATGAATAGTTGAAGAACTTCAACTTGGAATTGAGGTCTAGAAACTATGCAGATAGCATTTTCCTGGCCAGGAAAACAGCTTCAGCTAGATGAACATAGTCTGATTTCAGTACAAACTCAGCTTAGTGGGATAGTTTCAGGTGAAAATGTGAGTCCTCGCACTTTCTCAAAAGCTCACCTCAGCATGCTCACAAAAGACCCAGGTGTTACTTTCCATCCTATCAAATTAAATTGAGTTTACTAGCAAACATGTAAAATATGTTTGTGCTGTTTTTATTTTTTTCTTGTCTGTGAGATAGAAAAAAATACATCTACTTTGTGGAGTTGTAATAGGAGCAAGAGTTAATATGTGAAAAAAATCCATATAGAGAATGTACTATAAGAGTTTACTGTTATTGTTTAAGCAGCCGTTTTTTTACGTTACAGTTTTACATTAAAAATAACATACAAACAAAGATAACCACGGCTTCTCAGTGGTTGCGTCTTTGCAAGGGGTTGGGCATCCATTAGGATGTTTGACAATGACACATAAAAGCTTCTGTAACAAACAGTAGCCAAAGTACATTTCCTTTACCAAAATTGGTGCTTCTTACCATCTTTTCTATACATTTCACTGTCAGCCAAAGGAAGGGTCCAGTATGTATGCTCCATGGTTTCGAACAAAAGACTGAGAAAAATGATACATGTCTTTCTCACATTCCATTGGTTGGAACTTAGTTGGCTGTACAGTCTTTTCCTACTGTCATAGAGGCTACAACCCGAGTCTTTAGCTCAATAGCTACCTGGCCAGTTGAAATTCTATTGCTTAGTGAGGTAGCCATTCCATTGGACCTGAGATGGTCACATGCATCAAGTCATGCTGGCTCGCTATTCTTGTTGTTTTCAACAGACACCTCCTGTTTGTGTAGTTATACCTCCTGTTTTGCTCAGTTACACCTCCTGTTTTGCTCCATTAAACCTCCTGTTTTGCTTGGTTAATTTTCCTGTTTTGCTTGGATATGTTTACTTGGAAACCTATATAAGTGGTTTACTCTGTAATAAAAATGGCGCCTTGATCAGAATACTGTCTTGGCGTCACTTCTTTGTGTTCTCTGTCTCTTTTAATTCCCAGCCCCTTGTGCAGGCGGTTACTATTGGTAGTCGCGGGCGACTACAGCTTAGCTGGAGAAGGAATGTTGAAAGGTAACTAGAAAGATTCCTTACCTGTTCTGCTTACCTTGTGGTATTTTGGAAAGAACAAAAGCTCATATAGTTCGGTTTAAAAAAAAAAAAGTGCAAGGCCCATTGAAATCTAGTTGTTTTTTGTTTTTAAGACAAAGTTTCTCTGTGTATCCTTGGCAGTCCTTGAGCTCATTCTGTAGACTTCAAACTCATAGAGATCTACCTGCTTCTGTCTTCCAGAGTACTGGAATTCAAGGCGTGGGTCACCACCACCTGACTGTAATCTTAGCCTTATGGTGGTGTAAACAGAAGTGAGCAAACTACACAGCTGGTTGCTGTGGGTGAGAAGGCACACACACAGCCAGTAGAGCAGGCTAAAGGGATTATCATTGTTCCACATAATTGCAGACACTCACGTTCTTCTCTGAGGGGTGGAAAATTTCTCAACTTAGACTGAAGAGGAAAAACACATCGGTTTTAGAATTGTGTATATGTTTGTAAGTGTATGTTGTTTAGAAGGCACCAAGGAGAGTTTGGGGATTTGGCTTGGTAGAATTGGTGGAATACTTGCATAGCGTGCATAAAACCCTGAGTTTGATCCCCAGGTCAGCATAAAGTGAGCAAGATGGACCATGTCTGTAATACTAGCATTCTAGGAGGTGGAGGCAGGAGGATCAGAAGTTCAAGGTCACCCTTGGCTACATAATCAGTTTGAGGCCACCCTGGGTTGTATGAAATTCTGCCTCAACAATAAGTAAGCAACTACTTAACATAAATAAATAAATAGTGAACATGGCTGCACATGGAAACCCAAAGAATAACCAAAGCAAACCAGTGGCTGTGTGGGTTCTTTCTCTAGTTATTTACTTTCTGGACCACTCAGAAAATTCTGGTGCTGTTGGGTTACCTTGGAGACCACTGTGCTAGGCAGGACCTTCTCACCCTCATCCTGGCCTTTTCTTTGAACACAGAGCACATGACTGAATTGGCTTTGCCTATTGGAATTCTTCCATGTTAGATAAAGTATTCAACTCCTTTTCTCACAAATTGAAAACCACGACTTCCAATGATCTCAAAGTCTACAGTGGTAGGATTCTAGGTGTATCCACAACAGCTTTAGTACAGAATAGAACGAATGTAAGCAGTGTAGGCCACTGGCCACACTTGAGTTTCTAATATTGACTGACCACTGCTGTCACGGCTTTCTGGTTTCTGCATCATAGGCTGACAGTTACGCAGAGAACAAATAATTGTGGCACCTCTCTGAATACATCAAAGATTAAAAAACAAACCCTGAAAATTGTTTTACTAGCCATTCTGATAACACGTAGCCATAGTCAAGTGTAAGCTATGCCCTGACTTGACATATGACTGGCTCTATAAACAAAATTGGGTATAGCCCACCACAAGCCTTGTACCTGGACAGAGAGCATGCTGTGAGCTGAGAGAGGTTACTTGCCAGGTGTTTGAATGTTGCACATATAACATTTTTGTTTGTTTGTTTAAGGAAAACATATTCCAGTCCCAGTCCTTTATTTCTTTTGGTATTAGGTGATGAACTCATACGGAATGGGTTCCAGCGGCTCAGGCTCCTTCCCGTTAGTCCGCACAAAGTGTATTTCTCTGGGGAGTGGGGATTGCAGGCTGGGGCTTCAACGAACCCAGGTACCCTTCTCTCTGGTCTCCTCCTCCTTCTGATATTTCCCTTCATGCACTTCAGGAAGCTGTCTCAGCTCTCAGAGCTCTTGATGTGCTCAGTCTGCACGTTGATTCTCTCAGCAAGGACTTTGTCCTTGACCTGCTTGTTTACAATGATGCCCACGGCATGCTGGGTGACATTGTAGACTCTTCGGTTTTTCGGTTTTGCCATGGTAACACTTAGGGGGGTATTCCTTTTTGAACAGTGCCCATTGCCTTGATGTCTACAGTGTCACCCTTCTCACATGTATATGGCCAAAGGAACAACTCCATGTTCCCTGAAAGGCCTGAAGAACATGTAGCCTGTGCTCCTCCTGTTTCCCTTTGTGTTCGTCATCTCAGTGAGTTAGTGCAAGATGGCTGCCACGACCAACATACACTTAGCGTTTTCAGAAACAAGAATCTGTGTACAAATGAGCATAACCTTTCCTTTCTGCCTCACTGCTCAGTGTGTGCATATGACAAGCCTTGGGTTCAAGTCCAGCTCTAGGTTGTGTGCACTTTGGACACAGCAGTTATCTTATCTTACAGGGGGATAATGATAGCTCTCTTGCAGCACTGTGGCAGGATTAGATCAGATAACTGGGCTAAAAGCATTCTGTATCTAGCACAAAGTCCTAAAAATGTAAAAGTGCATTTATCATAATGAATAATAATATTATGTTTAAGCAAACAGCATTAGAATAACAGTATTATTGTATTCCCAAGATATGCAAATGCATTTGTATGAAATCAGACAATACATGTTTATTAGCATGTCCATTTATTCACTAATTGACTCCATATTTTCTGCCTGTTGAGCATTAGTCCCTGGTTCGGGGGTGTGGGGGGCAGGAAGTATATGAGGAGAGGATGTAAAGGTGCTTGCTACCAAGCCTGGTGACCTGAGTTTGGTTCCTGGGACTTTCATAGTAGAAAGAGAGAATAGTCCACAAATCCTCAGACCTATACACAGACTCACACACAAGTAATAAGTAGAGTGGGGGTTTGTGAACCAAATTTGGGTAAATACTTTGATCCTAGAACTTGGTTTCTCTGTGGGTAACTGCCCTTCTTCAGTGGAGAAACTCATGGTCATGTAGGGGAATGTGAGTCTTAAGACCGACGCAGCCAGAGGTAGGGCGTCCAGAGTTTACTTGGGAAATGGAAACTGAGTGGATACAGATTCATTCTCCCAGGGTTACCTTCTAGAATATTCACTGTTTTGTTTCCTGTTTGACAGCTCTAAACATCTTTTGCTAAGGTTCCAGGTCTCCCAAAGTCCCTGAACAAATTTCATAGCACCTTGGACTGAGCCTATTTAGTCATTCAAAATCTGTTGAGTAGACTTACATAGATTATAGATTGACAGGCTGGTACAGTGGTGATATTTAGAGACTCTACAACACAGCACTAAAGGGAAAGTTACCTTCTTTCTTTTTTTTTTTCTTTCTTTCCTTCTTCCTCCCTTCCTTCTTCCTTTCCTTCTTCTTTTGCTTCCTTTGTTTCTTTCTTGACAGAGTCTCAGGTAGCCCAGGATGGCTTTGAACTTCTGATCCTCTGGCCTCCATCTCCCTAGTGTAAAGATTACAGTTGTGGTATACCGTGTTCAGTTTATGGCACTGCTGGGGTCGAGCCCAAATGTTTGTGTGAGCTAGGCAAGCATTCTTCTAACTAAGCTACAACCCTAGCCCCTTCTCAGGATAACAATAAAAAAATAAAATAGAACCGGTATGTCGTCCGTGAGCAATTTCCTTAAATCGTAGCAGAAACCACAAATGACTTAGCATGGCTACGTGAGATTCTGTTGAGATGATACATAAAGTGCTTTCTTAGGCAGCAGAGTGCATAGGTCAGTTTGCCTGTGGCACTCTTATCTAGGCCACCACACCTTTTGGGTCACCCATTTAGATAAGTGTTCATGGTTCGTTTCAAACTTGCTTTTTAAGGAACATGAAGTAAAACCTACTATAAGCTTGCTCATATACTCGGTGACTGGGCAGAAACTAGGATTTTCCGTTGTAAATCATGTCTTAACCTTTGATCTCTCTCACTTGTCTCAGAAAACAGTGACAATGAACATAAATTTCCTCTCTTACTGAGTGTCCCTATTTCATCCTTTTTTTCTTCTACGGGGTTCTTAGGTCAGAGGAGAGAGAGAGAGTTGCATGAATTTTGCAATCTAGAGAGATCAAGCAAGAATAAAGGTCAGGGTTCCTGCTTGGGAAAGAAGCTTGTGCCAGAAGCCTTCCCTCTAAGTCTCACTAAGGCACTCCTTGGCCTTCTCTGAGTTTCTGTGTCTTTGACATTGATTTGTTGCAAGAACTCTTGCTGGACAAGCTACCTGGTGCATTATTTTTCCTCTTTATATTAGAAAAACTTTCAGACTTCCAGGACATTCAAGTGTCTACCTCACAGAAGTCTGATACAGACAGACCTCCCAAGGAACAGTTCTGTCCCTCACCATGTTTCTGCAGGAGACAACTGTGCTCCCCTCTGGACAAGCTTTGACCAAGGTGGAGAGCCAGCGCCTTTGTCTCACGTGGCTTTGTAATCTGCACTTGTTTGTTTACATAGCTGATGACTGTTTTTTCGTGGATAGTTATTTTACTTTTTTTGTTTGTTCGTTTTGAGACAGGCTCTCTTGTAGTCCAGGTTGAACTGGAGCTTGTATTTAACTGAGAATGACTTTGAACTTCTGGTCCTTTTGCCTCCAAAGATGTTGGAGTTTTAAGTGCATCACCTCAGTCAGGGCTATGTATCAAGCCCAGGGCTAGGCAAGCACTCTAGTGGCCTGGGCTACAAACTACTTTCTTTAAAATACTGTGTGTGTGTGTGTGTGTGTGTGTGTGTGTGTGTGTGTGTGTGTGTGTTTTGCAGGACTTGGTGGCACACATCTTTAATCCCAGCACTCAAGAGGCAGAGGCAGGTAGATCTCTGTGAATTCAAGGCCAGCCTTGTCTACAAAAAGCTCCAGGATTGTCAACCTACACAGAACTTTGAACCCTGTCTTAAAAAAAACAAAAAATAAGAAAAAATTATTAGTAGAGTCAAAGATATGCAGTTGCTTAGAGAGTTTTTGAAAACTTTTGAACCTTTTTAGGGCATGTAGTTCTCACAAATGAGCACTACCATAAATTAGTAATTTTACACTAAATCTCATAATCCCGAGACTGAGGATCTCTTTAAAAGACCTCCAATATAATAACAACGACAACCAGCAGCTGGTTATGCTTCAAAGTTTTAGAAAAGTACTTTTCCAAGCAGAGGCCGGAGGATTGGGAGTTCAAGACTATCCTTAACTATATAGCTGATTCTAGATCAGCCTAGTCTATGTGAAATCCTGTCTCAGAAAACATCCAACAACTGCACTATTATTTTATAAACTACTCATTTGTCCTTGTCATGTCACAGGTAGCAGTGATTCAAGATGTACAGAGGACAAAAGATGTAGCTGAAGACTCTCGGGGCACAATCACAGGATCCAGGATTTGGAGTCACTGGGGTTACTCAACCTACTTTTCTCTGAGGGTCACAGGACCTTGCCAAGACTTGGTGGCCCTGACTACACAGGAGTCAGTAGTGAGGGTGAGTGACAAAGTCACTGACTATCTATGTGATCCAGAGTCTCTTAGTTCACGTAGGGTCCTCCCCAGGCTCTTCCTTTCTGAGAGCAAGTACTTGCACAAGACCAGAGACTGCAGGCAAGTGCTGCTCAGATGTGCCGAAGGTCTGCCTGACTCTGCTTTTCCAGATGTGGAGGCTGACATTTGCCCCAGCAGCAATTCTGAACTGTTGTTTTTGAAATTCCAAGTTTGTCTATAAATAGCGCCTTAGTTCAAATGTTGCAAAAATGAACTCAAAATATATTTTTAGGAAAAGAATCAACTGAACGGAACCAACCAGGAGATTTTGAAAGCTAGTTCTGCAACTTTTAACCCTTCATCTGCTTTGGGACAGAAAGGGATTAAAGTCGAAGTGGCAGAGGCTAGATGGAAATTGGAATCTGAGATCTCAGGGTCTTGCTAGTGTATTGTTAATGGTCTTTATCCATGGAGGAGAGGAAAAGGAGAAGCCTTGCAAGGCAACCTCCTGGAGACCTTGACACAGGTCCGTGCAGTTGGAGGACAGCCACTGAAAAGCATGACTCTGAACGCTCGGACAAGAGCTGCCCACAGGCACCGCAGGACTGTGTCCCTGGAAGTGGCTGCCTGGGTGACCGAAGGGCAGAGTAGTATCCTTTGGGCCCAGTGCCTTCTAGGAGGGAGGAAAGAGCTCATTCTGAGGGACTCACATTCTTTCTCTGCCTAGTTAGGACAATAAAAAGCTTTTGTTGTTTGGAGAAAAAGGGTGGAGGTGAACATACATGGAAGTCGTCTTCACCATCAGTTTGAACACATTAATTTACAAGCTTCCCCAGCAAAGCAGATGGAAGTCTGGGGAAGTGAACGGCCTCTCAGGAACCAGTGACAGAGCTTATGAGAGAAAGGGCGGACTTCATAAAGAACGAATTAGTGACCACGTTGCCATTGACACCTGTTGGTAAGAATTTTCCTATCTCTGGTTTCCTTTCTGGAGTGTCTTCACTAATTTAGCTGGGGAAAAGAAGCAAAAGTGGGAATTAAAGAACTAGATTAGCCTGGAGAGATGGCCCAGCACCTAAAATACTCACAAGGACCCAAAGTAGTCCACACCCATAATCCCAGCATAAGGTTGGAGGTAGATCCTTGGAGGTCTCTTGCCAGCCAATCTAGCTGAAATGTCAGGCTCCAGATTCAGTGAGAGGCCCTGTTTCAAAAACTAAGGTGGAGAATTAATGGATGATGACATCTTGATGTCAAACTGGCCTCTGCTCATGCCCTCAGCACACCTGCATAGGTGCGGGAGAGGGGGTGGGGGCGGAGACAGAGACTGAGCAACTACTCCAGAAACTAGATGTGGTGGCTCAGGCCTGTAATTCCAGCTGTTGCAGGCCGAGTTGCAGGCCATCCTCGTTCACATAGAGAATACTAGCTCAGCTAGGACTCTCTAGCAAGATCCAGTCAGCACAAAGCCTTTTCTCTTTGGTCTTGATCTGGAAGTCTTCCTGTCTAAAGGAGTTCTGAATTTTCTTAACCTGGGATTTATCAGATTAACACTGTGGTAGACTTGCCTGAAGGGACATGACCAGCACAGAGCTCTTCTTTCTCTTTAGAACCAACAGGGACCAGGCAAGGATGATTCTAAATCCAAAGCAGAGATCCGAGTCTCAAAGAGCAGGCAAGCGATGAAGGAAGTGGTTTTTGGTTGTTTCATGGGTTCTATGTCTATACATAATTTTTTTTTTTGTCCCAACTGAGTTGATTTGAAGAAGTGTTCCTCAATTTCAAAAGCACAAAGTCATCACAGTTCTGTGGTGTCAATGGTCTCTTCTGTCACCGATACTAATGCCGGTTATTAGAATGGGAAGAAAACACTGAACTTTATTTCCCCTTCTTCACTGCCGTGTCTGCAGTCACTTAGATCTTAAGGCGTGAAGTTCAAAGAAACAAAACTCTTTCCTTTTTCACAAGGCTATGGCAAACTTTGACCCAACCACCTCCATCTGATAAAGCTCACATTTAGACTATGAGCAGAGAAGAGGAAATAAAGAGCGCCAGTGGAGGGGGTGGCGAAAGAGAAGTTAAGGAACAGAAAAAGAAAGAGGAAGTGGGGGCGGGGAAAGGGTAATGTGGGCACTGAGCTGCCTTCGTGACCAGCAAGAAAGAGAAACCACCGTGGCCACAGAGAAGAACTCAAGAGGAATGGCCTCTGCTTTGACTGCTCTTGAAAGCAGGAGGGCCAAGCCACCGCCCTGCACCTTACTGCCCAACTCTGCGCCAGGCATACCTGTAGCTCAAGCTGCGACTTGGATGGGACTTCTTACAGTATGGATTCATTTTCTACCAAGGCATTTAAGTCTCTCTCTCTCTCTGCATATGTGTATGTCTGAAAGCCCCAAATTGACAGTGCCTGTCTTCCTCACTTTTCACCCTATTTTTGAAGCAGTGTTTTACTACATCTGGGTTGACCAATTAGCCTAGTCCAGCTGGCCAGGCCTCTCCTGTTGCTCACCCTCAGCACTGGGGTTACGGTTGCATGCCACTGAGTACTGTGGGTGCTGGGATCCAAACTCATGTTCCCACGCTTGTGTAGCAAGCTTTACCCACCAAGCCACCTCTCCATTTTTAAAACAGTCTTTTTGGTGTGTGTGGGGGTGGGGCTGAGACACGGTCTCAATATGTTGCCTTGGCTGGCCTGGAAATCACTTTTTTACAACCGTCCCTCCAAAACAAAAGAACCTCCCACCCCCAAAAAGAAAAATCCACAAGGTACCATGTAGTCCAAGCTGGTTTCAAGCTTTCTATGTAGTCTGAGGATGGCTTCTGCTTTTGATCCTCCTCTGCCTCCTGAGTGCTTAGGTTACAGGGCTATGCCAGCATTTCTGTTTTGTGAGGGGCTAGGGAAGGAACCCACAGCTTCATAAATGCCATGTGAGTACCCTAACATCTAATCTACATTCCCAGTCCTAGAAACAACACTTGAAAGATAGAAACAGAGAATTTAAATACATACCAAAGTCTTTTGAGTGTGCATATGAAGTGACTCTAATTTCACATATCCTACCAGGACACAAGAACAGCTCCAGTTAGAAATCTCTAATCAAATTAAGAAACTCTCTTAAATTGAGAATGATGGCTCATGCCCGCCTGTAATCCCAGCTCTCAGGAGACTGAGGCAGAATAATTGTTATGATACCTAATCTATGAACTACATAGCAAGACCTCGTTTCAAAAATCCCAAACCCAAACAAATAGACAAACCAGCAGAAATAGGGAGCTCCGAGTAGAGACTTTATTTGAGCCAAGTAGATCTGTTTTCCAAGTAGATGTCATGAGTTACTGGGCTCCCTAAATTCCCTTAACAGGAAATTTCTGTGTCAGATAAAACTGGGGTTACATGCTAATGACTTCATGGAGAGTATGAAGTACTCCACAAAGTATGAAGACTGTCAAGACCGTGAGAATTTCCCCAGTAAAACAAGGACATTTATTTGTCTCAGTGTTAACCAAGTAAACCAGGCCCTTTAAAAAATTACATGGTTGTTTTTGGTTTTTTGTTTTTTTAATTTTGTGTGTACATGGAAGTCGTAAGGCAAGCTGTGGAACTGTTTCTTTCACTGCTACATAAGCTCCAGGATCGAACTCAGGTTGTCAGGTGTTTGTGATAAGCACCTTTGCACCCTGAACCATCTCTCTTTGCTCTCTAATGGGCTGTTTTTTTTTTTTTTTTTTTTTACATGCAGCTTTTCTTTAGCACTTCTGCTTCAGAGTTAGAATTGCAGATCTACTACGGCACCCTTCCACTGGATTCTGTTAGAGGTGAGCCATCTTTCCTCACCCAGAGCCCCATTTGGTGTTTACTCTGAAATTTTTTTCCTGGTAAACAAAACCATAGTTGCTGTACAGTGAAATCAAGGTAACATAAACATCAAAGTATAGGGGATATATACTGCTAAAGATTCCGTCAAATTTTTCCTGTATGCATATCCTTCTGACAAGTGAATTCCCTCAGAGAAATGCCTGTGTAGCATCTACAGCAGCCAATCAGAACTTGTAGGTCACATGACTTAGTTGCTACACGGAGCTGATCTAATTCAAGCCTCAAAGCAAAGAAATGCGATGTCACAGTTTGTATTAGTGGACACATGAGGTAGCTACAAAGGCCTCTAGAAGTTTACTGTGTCTTGCTGACTCTAAACTCATGTGAGTATAGGAATTAAGTAGAGATGAGTCATATAAACAGTTAGTCAAATGCTATTGTTTTGTGTCTGCAGCATGTGTTGTTTTTCTTTATTAACATGCATTAATGAGTTTGATCATGACATTTTCAAACATGTATGCAACACATATACACACATTGTTTCTAAGGATTCATTTGTATTATAGAAATCACTTGGGATCACAGATAGAGATGATGTATTGTGAAAAGTTTGAAAAAAAATCAGGTAGGGAATGTAGCTTAGTTGGGTGAATGCTTGTCTGGTATGCATGGAACCCTGGCTTTAGTCCCAGCATGGTAGGAAGTGCTGTTGTATGCCCATAATTCCAACACTTACAAGACAGAGGCATGACCGATTCAAGGTCATCCTCAGCTACAAAAGAAGTTTGAGGCCAGACTGAGCTATCTGAGACATAGTCTTGGAATTTTTTTTTCTTTTTAATAAGAAAATGATAAAGCGTGACAAATCTGTTAGTCTTTAAGAAATCATTTTTTATTACCAGTTAAAGGTGTCTAGAGAATCATAGCTATGAATTCCACTTTACAGATGACAAAGAAGTTTATGTTAATGATCTCATTTAACTCTCCACATACAATCTGAGCATTGAAGAGCATCACATAATATAATTTCCAGGATTTGCCTCCCTCTCTCCTCTTCTTTTCTCAAGTGTTAGAAACCTACTATTAACTACCCTATGTAAAGATGGCATTTTATTGGATGGACACTCCACACACGAATACTTTGTTTTGCTTTATAGACTTCCAGGAAGCGCTGAGTAGTGAGATCCAGGAAGAGGAGAGATGTCACTGGGTCTTGAATGCTGACAGCTGAGGGTGGGAGGATTGCCAGCATTCTTCTCCACTTCCTACTCCTCTTTATGCTGGCTGAGTCCCTCGCTGGCTTGCTCTAAGTGGTAGAGGACATGCTTACCAGAAATACTTGAGTTTGCATGGAAGTGCTGAGCCATGTGGGAGCATATTTCAGCTCAGTCTTCCTGCTGAGACTATGAGCCACTGAGAAGAGGTACGACCTACTGTAATGAAGTCCCGGGGTGCTCTGTGGCTGCCTCCATGGGTGCATGGATCAGGGACTCCACATGTGGATGGGAAGCCTGCTCCTGTAGAGAAGGTGTAGGCTGGGAGAGTGAGAAAGAGAGGAGTAAATTAGAAGTGTGCTGGGCAGATACTTCCACTGATGTGGATTCCACACAGTGCCTCAGGGTGTACACTGTCTGTGACTATTCTATCAGTCTATCAAAAGAGGCCCAAGCCCACCAAGGCTGATTTTGTACCCATTCTCTGTGAGTCTTTGTCTTCAAGGTAGTTTAATCTTCCTCAGCTCTACCTAACAAAATGGAAGCCCTGGTATATTGAGGCCTTAGGTCCATACACAGGCGGGCATGTGCTCTTCACCATCCATGTTACAGGTGAAACTGGTGATGGAAGGACTATGAGGAAGTAACTGCATGACTGGAGAAAGGCATCGGCCAAGACTGTTTACTTTTATAACAACGGATAGTGAGATAAAGGCTTTGGGTTTGAGTTAGACTTTAAATTCCAACTGCCTAAGCTGTTACCTCCCTAGGTGTCTGTGTCTGCAGATGTCACAGCCATTTTCCCCGGAGGAAAGGAGAGCGGGAGAAGATGTGGGGAAGAAAAGACATAGCTCTAGGAGTTGAAAAGGAGTTGTTGGCTTCTAGGCAAGTGTGTAGGACAGAGAAAGCCTCCAGTATAACATGCTATGTTTATTAGGAGCTTGGGTGACTTGTCCCATTTGAATTTTCTCATTTCTTGTTACTTCCCATACTATTATTCAACAGCAGATTTAAGCTGTATTAAGGGAACTTTCTCTGCACCTGTCTCCTCAAACCCCTGATTTCATAGTAAGAACCCAACATTTGTGTCTGGTTTTGGTAATGAGTCTAGACTAACAGTGAGATGGGTAAGGGAAAGAGAAAATTCCCCTGTTGTGGTTAATGGTGTCAGAGGCTGTAGGAGACTCTGGCAGGTGTTTAGAAACCATCATGAGTCATTATGTATCTCAATTTGACCGGTTTATGGTGCTAGATATTCAGTCAAACATTCTTTTAGATGTTTCTGAAACAGCATCATTTGGTGAGATTAAAATAGAAACCAGTGGATTCTTAGTACAGCAAGGTTATTTTCTGTGGCATGGGGGCCCCCAACTAGTCAGTTGAAGGTATTACTGAAAATTGCTGCTGACCCAAGAGGTTTGGCCTTACCAAGCCTATATAATTGCATGTAATAGTTCCTTAGAATATACTTCTCCAAGCCGCATCTGTAGGAGGCTCTGTTGGCTAATATGGAAGTTCTTTCTACACTCAACCATAATGTAGAGATTGCTCCATCAAGAGTTCTGAAATCACGGAGACCATGGCTATACATAGCTGTATGCATGAAAAATACAACAACAAAATCAAATGTACAAATATCAGTGCTATTTATTATTCAATCACCCCCCCCCCTTTAAAACAGGGTCTCAAGTTGTCTAAGTTTTCTTTGAAGTTTCTATGTACCTTAAGATGACCTTGAAGTTTATATGGTCTTGCTTCTATCTCCCAAGTATTTGAATGGCAGATGGATGCCACCACAACCCCTTTATGCAGTGCTGGGGATGGATCCTAAGTCTTTGTTCTCATTAGATAAACATGCTATCAACTGTCACACCCCTTAGGCCTCACCATCAGCTTTTGACACAGAATTTTTGGCAGGGCACCTGTTGGCTTGGTACAGAATGTGTCCATCCCCTGTGCCAACATCTTCTCAAAATGACAGAAGATAATAAACACAACTGAGGTGGAGACAGTCATCCTGGCAAGAACAGATCTACATTTTGCCTGGAACAGCAACTCGTAGGCAAAGGACTGTTTGCCTCTGGGCTGACTCGGGGCCAGGCCCAAGCCCCAGAGAACACCCCGTGCCTCTAATGACTCTGAGAATGGCTCTGGCAGCATAAGAGACCGGATTTGGCTCTGTATCCAGTGTTTTCTCAATTGCGGCTCATTACAAAGCTGGTGTTTACTCTTCTACAACAGATAAACCTAAGGTGTTCTGTCTAAGGAAATGTTCCTCTTTGAAAGTTTGTGTGTCTTATAAACCCCTCCCTGGGCGAGAACAAGGAGTGTGCCCAGTTGCAAGATCTGGCCAGACAACACTGTGCAGCCTGGAAAGACCAGTCAGCTCCACCTTCAAGGACCCAAGTTCAGCAGGGGTAAAGAGGGCTTTCATTCTGGTCATTCATTTACCAGGGAGGCTGGCCACGATCTCACGAACCTGGTTCTGTGAAATCAGACAAACTCATTGCACTTTAAGACTTGGTAAATGATCTACTCCAAGTGAGAGAGCTAAAGTTATGTTTGAAGTTTTAATCACCATGCTGAAGAGAATTCTAAAACAAAAATGCCTCTATCCTGTAGGTGCCACTTGCCCAAGGACCGAGAACTTCCTGGAGTGCTGGGGGCTGTTGTTCATTCAACATAATAAGTCATGAAAATATTTTCATTTTTGTAAACAAGGTCGGTTGCTCCAACTGCACAGGATGTGCCTGATCACATGTAGGAGGGAGGTACATATAGGCAGGATGTATGGTTGCCCTAAATTGGATGAAGGCAGGAAGTACATAGCCTTGTGGGGTTTGCCTTTATAATCACTAGACTAACATAAGTGAGACCATTTTCTGGGACTCCTGTGTATGGACCTTGACAGTGTCTGTAGTCCTGGCCAGCATTTAACAAAGCTTACCTTAACTTTGGCTCAAAAATTGTGGTAGTGGTCTTATTCTCACCCACTGGGATCAACACAAGGGCTCAAAAAAGTTAATGCAGACCCAGGCTTCAAAGCTGATACCCTGAGGTAATGAGCAGAGATATCCCTTTCTATTTGGGCCTGGAAGGTGTCTACCTTGGGTAGGACACAAGGGGATAGAGGTCTCTACATGCTTGGAGTCTCTGGAAAGGCCTGCATATGGTTGCCTCAGACTCAGTAATTTAGGTTTTGGGGCTGGGCATATAGCTCACTTGAAAGAGTGCTTTCTTAGCATTCATGGGGCCCTGGGATTAGTAGCATGTAAGTAAGGAATAGTAGTGCGTTCTTGCCATCCTAGCATTCAGAAAGTAGAGGCAGGAGGATCATATTTCATGGTTCTCCCCAGCTATGTAATTGGAAGTCGTTGGGGCTAGATGAGACCTTATCTCAATAAACCAAAAAACCTAACCAAACAACAACAATGAAAACCAACTTACATACCATAAACATGCGAAAAGCAGACTTTGGAGAGATTACTGGAGTGGAGTATTCTCCGGTTTGATTCGTTCTTCAAGTTGTTTTTTTCTTTTGTTTTGTTTTGACTTTCCAACTAAAGGAATTATTTTATGTTGACAGCTTAAGGTTGTTTGGATTTAGTGGGGTTTTTTTTTGTTTGTTTTTCTTTTTGTTTTTTACTTTAAGGTTGTGGGATTTTGAGCTTCCTCCAGGGGTACTGACTCACAGTGGGCAGTTACTCAGTTTGTGGTTAGCTATGGGATCACAAAGGTCAGTAACCAGTGTTCTCCAGCATGCTTGCTTAGCTGGTTTGTTCAGTAGATGACAAGGATTAGGTGCTATTTTCATTTGTGTTGGACTTATCAAGATGTGATCTCATTGTAATTGAGTAGCGTCAGTAATTGTTTTGAGAATACTATTAGCTATGGATTTAAGATATCCATAGATATTAAGTCTATGGAAGACTTAATCTGTGTTAATTTATTTACATATGTTGCTTGTATAACTCTTAACACGTTAATATCCAGTGGTCTATTCTGTGAGAATCAGCAAAAGCCCTGGTGTCCCATAGCCAAAATACTAAAATCATTATCCTGTCTCTGCCTCTCATATGTGTGTGTGTACATGGGTATGCTTACAAAGAGGCCAGAACAGGGTTTAGGGTGTCTTCCTGTATTGGTTTCAGTTGCCTTGAGACAGTTTATTCTTTCTGAACCAGAAGTTTACCATTTAGATGAAGTTGGCTAGCCAGTGAGCTCTCAGAGTCTGCCTGTCTCTGCCTCCAAAGCTGAGGTTATAGACAGAGGCAGCCATGCCCATCCTTTTATTTGGATGATGGGGATTTGAACTCAGGTTTTCATGCTTTTAGAGCAAGAGTTCTTACCCATTGAGCCATCTCCCCATCCCCTGCGGGTCATGCTTTAAACTCAGGAGTGTGTGCTTCCACTGTTTACCCTTCAGGAGGTCTGCCTTCTGGAAGGCAGCAAGTGATCGTGTTCCCTTGTTTGCTGTGAAGGTGAAATGTAACCACTGCAGTTCCACTTGTGGAAAGCGGGAGTGGGTCAAGGGTCCACTTTTCTTCCTTGGAAAGATAGAAATTGAGAGTGCAGGGAATGAGAATAACTGAATTTTGAATCATCTTTGGTTAAGGACTGGCTCAAATTTTATATGGCAAAAAGCTAGCTGGGGAAGAACTTGGTATTTTTAGAAATCGAAATTTATTTATCAAACAATTAAAGAGCATGTGTTCTTCTTCCACCACTGCTGGGATCCTTCAGATGAATTTCTGGTGTGTTTTAAGAAGGAAACTACTTGGTGAAACTCACTGTTTCATAGGATAACTTTAAAGAGGTTAATAAAGGGGAAGGGGAGAAAGCTGTTACTTCCACTAAAGAAGCTGTGAGGCTCTTTCCTTTTACTTCACATTTGTCTGTGTAGTGTGTGTGGGGCTCCGGTTGGCTATAGCACCCGAGCAGAGGACAGGGAATGGCTGAGAGAAGTAGCTGTCTCCTACCGTGTGGGTTCGGTCTATCAGGAGGCACTCTTGTCTGGTGAATCCTCTGGCCAGCCCTGCTCCAATGTTTTAAAAAGTAACTCAAACTCTTTAGTTAGGTGAGAGTGAGAAAATAGGTTTTATTCATTCTTTGTTTAGAATGGCATCACCAGAAGTTTCTATAGTTAGAGCTGAATGGACTTGTGTCTTTCCAGGTAGACATTTAAGAAGATGGGGTGTAGAAAAAATGGCATCATGTTATAAATGTTATGTCACAGTTGGTAGAATACTTGCCTGGCATGCACAAAGCCCTAGGTTCCATCTTTTGCACCACATCTACCACACATGGTAGGGCATGCCTGTAATACTAGCACTCTGAAAGTGGAGGCAGGGACATCAGAAGTTCAAGGTCATCTTTAGTTACATAGGAGCTAGATATGGCTTCATAGGACTGTATCTTGAAAGGAGGAAAAATACCCTACATAACAAAACCATTGAATTTAAGGAAGAAAAATCAAATGAAATGCAATTAATAGAACCGAGCTTCAAAGGCTCTTTTGTCTTTGGCTCAGGGATATGCTAACTACACTGACTTGATCATTAGCAACTCTCTGTGTTTGTCAAAATATCTCACCATATCTATAGACTTATACACGTACACATGAAGACGTAAAGCAATTTCTCCATGAGAAGTACGTCCTCCAATGCTGTATAAAGGGCTGTGACAGACACTTAGAGGTGTTTTTCTCAGTTTCGGATGGTATAGAGTGAGGACGCTGGCATGGTTCCCCTCTCCCCACCCATCTTATACACTGTGAGTTATGTTCTTGTGTTAGCTTTAACTTGCTGTTTGGGATCTTATTTATTTTGGATCATACTTTTGGGGGCTGCATCCCATGATCAGACTGTTTCACTGCGTTAGGCTTTGGGGGTAGCCACCTCAAAAGGCAGAAGCAAAAGCAGAAAGAGGAAGGGGCTGTAATTCCACAATCCTATACCATAGTGTGCCTACATGACCTGAACATTTTCCCTGAGGCCCCACATTTTAAAGTTCTATCCCTTCCCAGTAGAACCAAGAAGGGAACCCCGCCTTAGCAGACAGAATCTCTGACTTGCCTCAAACTCTATTTAGTTGAGGATGACCTTGAACTTTCTTTTTTCTGTTTTGAGACAGGGTTCTTTTTATGTAGCCATGCTGCCCTTGACTGTCTACCAGCTTTGTAGACCATGCTGGCCTCAAAATCACAGAGATCCACATGTCTCTGCTTCCCTGAGTGTTGGGATTACAGGTATGGACTACCAAATCCGGCTGACTTTGAACTTCTTACCCTCCTGCCTTTCCCTACCAAATCTGGGATCATAGGTGAATAATACCATTCCTTGTTTATGGAATGCTGGAGATAGAGCACAGTGCTCTGTGCATTTCGTGAAACAGCAAGCCTTCCACGGAACAGGCAAACCTTCCACCCACTGAGCTACACAATTGCTCTCTTCAAATTGCCCATATTTATAGGGCTTACCTCCCATAATTGTAATTTCCACCATGTTACTGTAATTTCTTTGAGTTCAGATGCTTCCTGCCAGCCTTGGAGCGGCTGAGTCTGTCATCTTTACTATGTTTTCTCTCTTATCTGCTTAAGTTTCACCGTCCTATTTTTCCCAGAAGGTCACATTGCTCGTATTCTCTAGTTCTCTGGTTGAAAAGATCTGTGATTGTCATCATTCCAGAATGATATCCTGACCAAATGCTCCCCAAGTCACAGGGTTGTTTTTGTTTTTTGGGGTTTTTTTTTTGGTTTTGTTTGTTTGTTTTTGTTTTTTTCATCGAAGTTTTGTGGATGTTTCTTCAGGGTTCAACCATTGTATGTTAGTTACTATGGAGACCCATGAAGTCAGTTTGATTTTATTTTTATCTGCTTCATTTTTTTTTTCTTTTTAAAACCTTTAAGGTATGTGAATATCTGGATTCTCCAGAGAAATAGAACCACAGTGCGTGTGTGTGCACACGTGCTCGCGTATGTGTCTCATGTTCTTGAGTTAGTGTGTATTTTGTCATAAAGAATAGTGTATATATCCAAAAGATGTTCAAGTACACAACAAGGACATTTGCTCAACCATGTTCGTGGCTGCTTTATTTGTAATAGCCAGAACCTGGAAACAACCCAGATGTCCCTCAGTTGAGGAATGGATACAGAAATTGT
>CM053766.1:51041564-51140291 GCA_028658305.1 Pachyuromys duprasi
AAAAAAAAAAAAAAAGAATAGTGTATATGGTGGAAGGCAAGAACTGACTTCCACAAGTTGTCCTCTGATCTTCACATAGATACAACATAAATAAATAAAAAGATTTTTAAGTTTAATAAACACACTATTAAAAAATATACATGGATAGAGGCAGGTGGATCTCTATGAGTTCAAGGCCAGCTTGGTCTACATAGTAAGTTCCAGGACAGCCAGAACTCCTATATAGAAAGATCCTGTCTCCAAAAATAAAAAAACAAAACAAAAAAGTTGGCTGTGGTGGCACATGCCTGTGATCACAGCACTCGGGGAGGCAGAGGCAGGCAGATCTCTGTGGGTTCAAGGCCAGCCTGGTCTACAAAGTGAATCCAGAACAACCAGGCATTTCTTACACAGAGAATATAAGTACTTGATGAGTTTCTTTCCTTGTACGATAATTGATCTCAGGTTATCAGGCTTGGCAGCAGCTAGTTTTACCCACAGAGACGTTGTGTTGGGCCTGCTTTGCTATTGTAAAAAGTTAATTCATGGGGAGGCAGAGACAGGTGGATCTATAAGTTTGAGGGCAGCCTGTCCAGGACAGCTAAGGCTACACAGAGAAACCCTGTCTTGGAAAAAAAAATAATAACTCAGTTGTTTTTTGTGGAGGTTGGGAGTTTCTAACATCTATCTGCGCGTTGTAAAGTGCAGATCCTAGAGAGCTTCAAGTTGCCTTTTCTCCTAGATCTCTTTCTTTCTCCCTCTCTTCATCTTCCCATCCCTCCTTTCTTTCTCTTTCCTCTCCCAAACCTCTGTTCCTCACTCCCTACTTACATCCCCTGCCCCTTTGCCTCCTCCCTCCTTTTCGGCCTCAGTCAAGTCATCCCTTCCTTTGCCCTCTTCCTCCTCAGTCAAGTCATCCCTTCCCTTGCCCTCTTCCTCCTCAGTCAAGTCATCCCTTCCCTTGCCCTTTTCCTCCTCATATTCAGCCTGTCTCCCCGCCCCCCGCTCTCCTTTTCCCTCTACACAGAGTGGAGATCAAGTATTCCTGACTCCATGTGATTTCTGAGCAAGGACTGAAGTCTCGGAATTGTTTTCTACTTTTTACTTCCTGAAGCTTCTATGGCTTTGGGGTCCTGAGTTTACACTTAAAACTGGATGAGTTTCTTTCTTCCGTCTCTTGTAGTCTGTTGGATATGCTTACTTCTGTAGTTCCTGTTTTCTTTCCTAAGTTCCCCCTTCTGTGATTTCCCCATTTAGTGTTTTCTTTAATTTTTCCATTTCTACCTTCAGATCTTGAACCATTTTGTTGATTTCCTTCACCTGTCTGTTTGTATTTTCCTGTTTTTTCTTCAATTCCTTCACCTCTTTGTTTGAACTTTCCTCTATTTCTTTTATTTCTTTCAGTGATTTAATTATTTCCTCTCTAAAGGCCACAAACTGTTTGGCTGTATCTTCCTGTATTTCTTTACAGATGGCCATAATCTGTTTGTCTTTCTCTTCCTGTATTTCTTTATGGATGACCATAATCTGTTTGACTTTCTCTTCCTGTATTTCTTTATGGATTTTATTTGTTTCCTCAATTACACAGCCAAGCTTTGGGCAGAGCACAGGGAGTCTTACGGAAGAAGACGGGGTGGGGATAGAAAGACATGGAAGGGACAGGAGCCCCATAAGAAGGCCAACAAAGTTAAAAAAAAAATCTGAGCCCAGGAGATCTTGCAAAGATTGATGCACCAACCAAGGACCATGCATGCATGGAGAGGACCTAGACCCTCTGCTCAGATGTAGCTGATTGGCAGCTCAGTCACCATGTGGATGCCCAAGTAAGGGGAGCAGACGCTGCCTCTGTCATGGACTCGGTTGCCTGCTCTCTGATCATTTGCCCATGGTGATGTGGCCTTACTAGGTCACAGAGGAAGAGGATCCAGGCAGTGCTGATGAGACTTGACAAGTTATGAGAAGATGGCAAAGGAGGAAACTCCCCCTTTCAGTGGACTAGGGGAAGGAGATAGCAGGGAAGAGGAAGGAAGGGTGGGACTGGGAGGAGTTGAGGGAGGGGGCTTCAATCAGGATATATAGTGAATAGATTGTGAAAAAAATTTTTTAAAAAGCTGGATAAAGCCAGCTTACTTTAACTAGAATCCTTTTTCTTTCCTGAGGTCAGCTTTTTCTCCTTGTACCATTGTGTTTAGAAAAGATGTTCTGAAATCTATATTCTGCTCAACTGTTATGTGTTTGAGGAAATTCTTTATTTCATCTCCTGTCACATTTTCAGAAGTTGTAAGCCAGGAATTGGAATAAGAGAGGGAACTAAAGAAGCTCACGTAAGTCTTTTCTCTTTTTCAGTTAAGCAGTGTTAGAATATAAGCAGACTGTGATTTATAAGAGAAAGAAGCCTGGCTATGGAGTGCCCCTTAACCTCCAGGTGTACGGTTTACTATCCACCACTACAACTAGGGAAGCCATGTGCTCTCTTGGCTTTCATTTTCCAAAGCTGTGGGATGGGATGAGAGCATGTGCCATGAGTTCTTCTTGAGCAGCACAGGGCTCAGGCGAGATAAAGAGAAAGGTTGGAACCGGGTGTGGTGGTGCTAAGCCTGTAGTCTCAGCCCTGGGAGGCTGACGCAGGAAGGTGGCAAGTTCATGGGCTAGCCTGGGATATGAGTGAGACCCTTTTTCTTTTCCTTTTTTTGTGTTTGTTTTTTTAAATGTAATTTATTTATTTTTATATCAATCACAGGTTAGGTACTTTGCATCCCAGGCGTAGTCCCCTCCCTCATTCCCTCCCACTCTCCCCATCCCTCCCTCATCTCCTCCCCGCCCCCTCCAAGTCCACCGATGGGGGAGGACCTCCTCCCCTTCCATCTGACCCCAGTTCATCTTGTCTCCTCAGGGCTGGCTGCAATGTCCTCCCCTGGGATCTAGCCAGTCTGTCACTCCCTGGCGTGTATGGGGGAGGAGACCCTTTTTCTTTATGATTTAAAACATGAAATCAAATGAATGAATGAACTAATTGGAGGACATAGCACAGTGACAAGGAGAGGGAGTGTGTCTATTCTGGCAGATGTTCTTAGGTCATTTCTGTTGGGTTTGTCAGGTCTAAATATTTAGACAGCCAAAGACAGGTAGCTCAATGTGTCCACACCGGCACACTGTCCCAGCAGCTTTCCACATGATGCTAACAGTATCATGTTTTGCTTCTTTTACCATTCTTTCTGAATTTCAAGAGATTGATTTTACTTGGATAAAGGTTCTTTTTGAAGTATAAATGTATTTCAAAAAATGTTTCAAGGACTAAAAACCACATTCTTGAAAGAGAGGTGTGAAAACCTGACCACAAGGCTGAGCAAAAGCCTTGTTTATTGTGCAGTTCAACCTGAAGCACTCAGACAAGATGATTTGATTATAAGTCTTATTCTGAAGTAAAATTCGATCTCTTCATCCTACTTCCTTACTATTTTTCTCATTTCCCTTTTAAATATGCATATTTTACATATGCATGAGGTTGCATTTCATAGTTTCATAGATGCTGGGCTGTAAAATAAGTTCATTGGCATCCTTGATTTTGTACTCCTCATGTACGCATGCTTCCAGGGTATCCTTGGTCTGAGTAGAAGCAATGCTTAAAGACTTTTAAGAGAACCATTATATACAGTCTTCTTCTTTCCCTTCCTTCCCTTCCTTCCCCTTCTCTTTCCCTTCCTTTCTCCATAGGTTTTTTTTTCTTCATCTCATATAGCCCACAGTGGGCTTGAACTCCTCAGTTATCTGAGGTTGACCGAATCTCCTTTCTCCACCTCCCAAGCACTTTGTGTGTGCCACTACGCCTGGTTTATACAATGTTGGGGATCAAATCCAGGGCTTCATGACTACTGAGCAAACACATCAACTGAGCTACATCCTGGTCCTGGTGATTATAATTCATGTGCACATATGTTCATGTGTGTGTATGTGTGTGTGTGTGTGAAATGTGAGTATGTGTTTGTGCACATGCTCAAGAGGTAGAACAGGACAGCCTGTATCCTGCTCTATCTGTCTCTAATCTGTTCCCTTAGGATGGTCTGCCATTGAAGCTGGCACTCAGCTAGTGGCCAGCAAGCTCTAGCAATCCTCTAGTCTGTGACTAAGAGGAGGTGACTAAGGATAGTCCCCAGCTATTTCTTCAAGTGGGTTATGGGATACAAACACAGATTCTCAAGCTTGTATAGCAAGCTTGCTATTCAATGGAACCATCTCTATAGCCCTGTGTTCATAATTTTTAATTTTAGCTCAGCGAATTGTTAGTTATTTTTTTTCAGCATAATAGTTTTATTGATTCTTTGGGAATTTTACATCATGCACCCTGATCAATTCATTTGCCAGTTTTCCATTTTTGCCCCCACAATTTGCAAATCCCCACTCAAATAAAAACTAAGGTAAAAAAATTAAATTTAAAAAAATGAAAATGAAAAAATAAAAAAAACAAGTCTAATTTGTATTCTCTATATACTCATTGGAGTAGATCAAACTCTCAGTGGCCTGCCACTTCAATAGAACTGAGTCATTCCCCTCCTGCACCCCCTCCAGAAGCCATCAATAGTGAAGAGCTACACTTCAGCCTCCTTATCACACTTTCAAAGAGTTCTCTTCAATGCTTTCCTGTTTGGGCTGCTCCTTTTTTATGAGGGGGGGTGGTGGTAGGGGTTGTCACAGAAACCTTCTATGTCCCTCTTTTTCAACTTGCATCAACATCACTGCAAAAGTAGCTTTCTCACTCTACGTGGTTTCTTGTGACAGCACAGATCACTAACACAACCCCTGGCTGAAGTAGGACCAAGGGCCCAGACAAGGCCCTCAGAGGGAGCCTGGACCATGGACACCATGATGGTCTCAGATGGCGGCGCAGGCTACTCATATCAATATGGCCCATGGCCATCAACATGGCTCAGACCGTGGCCATCTGGTGGCCTTCATTGACAATACTGGCCATGGACATCAACAGAGACCCCAGCTGTGGCAAGACCTTGGACCCTCAGTAAAGCACAAAGCTGGGCATCACCATAGCCTCAGAGAGCAGCGCAGGTCACTCATGTCTATATAGCCCCCGGTGGCAGCCAAGACCAAAATTATCAACATGGCTTCAAGGTGTGGCTTAGACTACACATATCTGCATGGCCTTTGGTGGTAACACAGGCCACAGACATCAACACAGACTTGGCTACAGGAGGACCATAGATGCAGACATAGGCTTCTATAGCTGAGGCGTCAAGTGGCAGCACAGGCTACTCACATCAGCCTGGTCCTCATCACTGTCATGTCTCCACTTTTGCCTCTCTCCACAGTGCATATACCACAGCCTGTATTAATTCTTTTATATTCACTTAGCTTATTTCAATCCCAAGTCTAGGACATGGTGCTTGCTAGGTAACTGTGGATCTCAGTCATCACATTTGTAAATGTCAGCTTGAGGTGGAATGGTGCCACAGATTCTGAAACTATGTGCACACTCAGAATAGAAGATCAAATGTTTGAAGGCTTGGCTCTGCAATATCTCAAGTTGCACCTGTGTTAATAAAATGGTCCTTTCAGCTCACTGTGAAACAGCACTTACATTTCTAAGTTACTCTCAGGAACCATCCTCTGAAATTTGTAGCCTAGTTCTGCAATAAATATTGACTGTTTGTTTTTAGAATTCTTGTTATTTAGAAACAAATTCATCCTACTGCTTAGAAATGTATCAGTGATAGGTCTGCTTTCTTTAATCCTTATCCATAAAATCAATTTAAATTGGGAGCAGAGATTGAAAATAGAGCCTTAGACTGCAGCACATTAGAAGTTAGGAACCCACATAAAATTTAGTACACTGTTTCCTGCACTGTTAGGATGAAAAGGAAAACCAGCAGGAAAGAAACCCCTTTAGAAGAGTTACAATGAGTCTTCAGTTGATTTTGCTGGATGTGTGGGTGCAATGCTTTTATTCCTGGTCACTAAGAAAGGGTGTTTATTTTGGACTGAGCATAACTCTCTGGGTTGTCTTCATACTTCTGGAACACAAAAGTAGCCAGTGCATACAAAGGAAAAGGAAATAAATGTTCCACATTTGCCTTTACCTATGGGAAAATAGACTAATGATTAGGTTTGTTGAGAAATACACATTGTTATTCTATAACTCCCCCCCCCCCACACACACCTTAATGCCTACACAAGGTACTGTGTAGCTCACAGCCACCCAACATTTAGATGGGATCTGAGCATCTAAACTCTGGTCGTCTTGATAATCAAGCAAAAGCTTTAAAAATTGAGCAACAGTATAGGCTTAGATTTTTTTTTTAGCAAACATACTTTATTTAAGGTTCCTTAATGCTTCTACCTCTCTTCCATCCACTGACCAGAGGTATGGGAGAAATGAAGATTATAGGAAAAAGGGGTTGTAGACCTTTTTAGAAGTAGTTCCTTGGGGTAAGTCCACTCTTTGTCGCTCAGATGCTAGCAGTCCAGTCCAAATACCAACACAAACAGCAACACGAATCAGCACGATTCAGCAAATTGGGACAAGTCCGTGAAAGCCGCAAGACTCAGTTGGATTGCTCCGAGAAGTTCTCTGGAATGTTTCTTTCTTTTTAGAAGTAGTTCCCTGGGGTGAGTCTACTCTTTGTTGTCTGGACACCAGCAGTCCAATCCAAATGCCAACAACAAGTAACAACAAGATTCAGCATGATTCAGAAGATCAAGACAAGTCAGTGAAAGCCACAAGACTCAGTTGGACTGCCCTGAGAAGATCTCTGGACCATTTCTCTCTGTGAAGGCAAGTGTGGAAGAACGAAGACCAGCACAGAGATGTCATTCCAAAAAGCGTTGTCTCCCTGTCCATGAACTTCTATATATATCTCCTCTCCTCAGAGTCCACCCACAGATGTTCTCAGCTGGCCAAAGTCATGCCCCTCACATGAGACAGCTTGCAGTAAAACATCACTTGCCCTGTCACACACATCTCGAAGCAAGATAGCCCATGACACATCTGAGTCTTAAAAAAAAAAAAAAAGATAAAAAAACAAAAACGGAAACTTCCACTTCACCATAGTCTTGGCCAGTGGACACTTTTTAGCTCATTGCTTTCTTACTATTGAGTTCTACAAGTTTCTCAGGCCCATGAGCATGGATATTTCTTTATCCAGTATTCTTTTCTTCCTCCTAGCCATGTCCTAAAGTTCTCATTGGAGGTGTGATGCATCCTTCTCCAGATTTATGCTCCTTTCATTGTCAGTTATCTTCTTTCCAAGATTATTTCAGTTTCTGATTTCCTTGCTAGAGACACTATTGGATTTTGCATATTGGCTTATACCATCTTCTCAAACTCGTTTGTAATTGCTTGTACCTTCTGTACAGCTTCTCTTCTCTTTCCTACACAGATGACCTCTTAGTGAAGACAGATTTATTCATCTTCCTCTTCAGATGGTGGCTTCAGGTAACATTCATGCATGCTTGAAGCAGTACGTTCTCAGCTGAGTGGCAGGGCTGCCCTCTGAGGACCCTAGGAGCCCCAGCTCTTTGCTTTCTCATCATTTGCTCTAGATGCCCCAATTTCAATAAAAAAAATTTTTTTTAAGTTATTTTGCATCTGGATTGGGTGGAGAGGGAGCAGGTGTGTGCATTCCACAGTGAGCATGTGGAGGTCAGAGGACAGCCTGTGAGAGTCAGTTCTTCCTTTCACCAAGTGGATGATTCATCAACTGTCAAACTCAGATCATCAGGCTTGGTGGGAACGCCTGTACCAGCTGGGCAATTCCTCTAGCCCATTTGTTTGATTTTTTTTTCCCCAGAGGGAAAGGTATGTACAGTTATTATTACTCTATCTTGTCTAGAGTTAGAAGTCTGTTTTTGAGAGTAGCTGGTACTATACTAGATCATACAAACCTGAAAGATGTCTCACAGGCTCCGCAGGACTTGATGCTTAATAAGCATGGACCATGAGAGGAGAAATATCACTCCTGTGACCCATGGCTGCAGAAAGGCAGTGTCCTTAGGCAGAGGGTGGCTGGAAAGTTATTCAGCCCTTTGTACTTGGCCTCCAGGTCCTTCAAATATAGATAACAGGCTATCTGTCCTTGTTGCTGTAACAAAATTCCATGAAAAGAGGCTCTTGAGGGGAACGGTTGATCTTGGCTGAGGGTTTGAGGATACAATCCATCATGGTGGAAAGTCATAGAGGCAGGAGAGTGAGACAGCTGGCCACAAGATCAGGACTCAGCGAGTACTGAATGCTGGGGTTCAGCTCTTTCTCTTGTCTTCTTTTTATTGAGTCCCTAGGGGCCCTAGCCTATTAAATGGAAATGACTGCATTTAGAATACCTCTTCCCTCCTCAGACAATAATCTCTCATGCACATCCTAAAGTATGTCTCCTAGGCTATTCTAAATCCTGTCAACTTGATATTGAAAATTGTCCTAGTTTGCTTTTATTGCCTTCCTAATACAGGCGATAGTCATCTGACAGGATGACTTACCTGGGGACTTGTCTAGAGCAGGCTGGTTTGTGGATGTTTCTGTAAGGGACTGTCTTGATTGTCTTACTGATGCAAGAGGGCCCAGCTGGCTGTGTGCTGCATCATATTCTGGACAAGGGATCCTTAGCCGTATGAGAAGGTTAACAAAGTGTGAGCCTGAAAGAAAGTGAGCCAAGGAGCACAGAGCACAGGCCACACACAGCACTCTCCATGGTGTCTGCTTCCTAGTCCCTGCTTGAGTTCCTGCCATGGCTTCCCTCAAGAACGGACTGTTACCTGTAAGTGTAAGCTAAATAAACCTTTTCCTCACCAGAATAACACTTGTCCAGTGTGTTTTTATCACAGTAACAGCGTGAGAGTAGAACAAAGATTAGCAATTGTAGAGAGGGAGCTAGATTTAGTCAGGAGGAAAGGGTAGTCTGGAATGACAGACTTTGAAAAAATCTTCCTAGAAAGGACTGGCCTAACGAGAAATGACTGTTTACCTCAATTTTAAAGAACATCAGGCGTAAGTAAGTCCTTAATGGGAACACGCATTCCACGCTAAATGAGTATCTTTCATGCTTACTTGAGTGTTCATGTGTATGCATAGGATTTGGAGGCCAGAAGACAGCGTCGTGTCATCTGTAGGAACGCCATCCACCGTCTTTGAAAGGAGTCTCTCATTGGCCTGAAATTTACTGATTCAGCTAGACTGCGTGGCCACAGAGCCACAGGAATCCTCCTGTCTCTACCCTCTCAGTGTTGGGATTACAAGCAATTGCCACAAAGCCTGGCATTTTTACAGGTCTTCTGTGGATTTGCCTCAGATCCTTGAGTTGCAAAACAAGCGCAGTCCCGATGGAACCACCTTCCAAACCCCTAAGAGAATCTACTGAGGTTACTACTGGCATTCCTTACCACAGTGTCACCCTGGGTAGCCATCTCTTTCCTCTAATAAGATTCACATTGACATAAAACAAAAATCCAAGACTTTAATTCTAAAGACTATTGTCTTATAATAGCCATAATATCTACCCTGTGGTCATATACTTACTAATTCTTAGAATTCATTATAATAAGAAGAATAAATTATGTTTTGTTCCTTTCCAAGTTTCTAAAAATTACATTTTTTCACCCATTTCAACCATTTTATAAGAACACTGAAAATAAGTAGCAGTTTGTGAAATTCTTTGACATTTCATATAGCTCTTGAACACAGTGGAATTTTTAAAAAAATGATACTATTATTAATATGAGCCTTTTGGTATGAGTCAAAGCTTGGCTCAAGTTGAAACTCTTAGTACAATAAATACTTACTTTCAGTATTGTGTATTTCTCCAGTCAGTGGTTTGAAACTTGTGTCAAGAAGATGAGAAAACATAGGAAATAACCTATTCATATAAAATAACGTTCAACAGTTTATGCAGAGATTAGATCTATCTCATTTAGACTCCGTGAGAACTCAGATGAGTTCATTTGTATTATTTGAGAGACGAAGGCGGGGGCTGGGACAGGGCTCTGTTGGTAGAGCGCTTGCCTAGCGTGCGGGAAGCCTAGGCTTCTACCACCAGTACTCCATAAACTGGGGTTGGTGGCACATGGTGTAATCCCAGCACTGGAGAGGTGAAAGCGTGAGGGTCAGGAGTTCAAGGTCCTTCTTGGCTATTGTGTGAGTTTTAGGCCAGCCCTAGCTACATGAAGAACTTCCTCTCACAGCAAAAACAAACAAAACCCCAAAAGGAGTCAAAGGCAGAGGAGCAGGACATCCTTCCACTATCTCTCTATCCCTGACATCACTGTCTCTCATGGTCTACCCTGATCATGTGGCAAATGAGCATCATAAGACTGTTTTTTTTTTTTTTCCAGAGATAGAGAAAACTGAACGCAGGAGGAAGGCATAGAATAAATTTTAGATAATGTTACTTATCATGAAGTCCAACTGACCTTTATCAGGCCAACCTTTCCTTAGTAGACAGTGTGTGTCTACTAAGTGGGGGAGGGTAATTGGTGAATGAGGATGAAAGCTTGAAGCTTGCAGCTGTAGTTTAAGACTGTCATAGTTTCAAAGCTTAATTGTGAAACTTTAACTTTTCTTAGAGAATGCCCTTTGGTCAATAAGCTGATATATACCATACAGATTAATAATTAGGCTGAAGATAAATCAGATTTACCTAAAGAGAGGAGTTTGATCTCTTTTGTCTGTTTGTTGTTGTGTTTTTGTGTGTCTTTTTGTTTGTTTTGTTTTTATTTTTGAATTATCCAGTAGACCCCAGAGAGTAGCTCCTGGACATTTCATCCAGATGCTGACTCTGGAGTTTCAGGGGTTAAAGCCTTTTAACTGGGCTTTATACTGTCCCTGCTACCTCCAGTGCATCCAGTGGGGAGCACCAAGATATCCTTTTTGCTGCTGTAGTTCTTAGCATAGATGGGAAGTTATCTCTAGTAATTCTTTAATGTAGGAGTAGAAAAAGAAGCTTAGGTTAGTAACTTCTAGATTATAGGGTCTTAGGGTTTTATTGCTGTGAAGAGACACCATGACCACACCAACTTTTATAAAAGAAAACATTTAATTGGGGTGTCCATACAGTTTAAAGGTTTAGTCCAGTGTCATCACAGTGGGAAGCATGGCAGCGCACAGGCAGACATGGTGCTGGAGAGGTAGCTGAGATTTCTACATCTGGATCGGCAGGCAGCAAGAGGAGAATGTGGGCTACGCTGGGCCTGGCTTGAGCATAGGAAACCTGAAAGCCCACCCCCAGTGACACACTTCCTCTAACAAGGCTGTACCTACTCTGACAAGGCCACACCTCTAACAGTGACACTGCTTATGAGCCTGTGGAGGTGGGGAGCATTTTCTTTTAAGCCATCATTAAGTCATCATTTAGAAGTTTGGGTTTGGGCCTGAGGAGAAATAGGGAAATATGAAATAGTTAATAGGATGTTATGGTGGGTAACATAACAACCAAGCACACAGGAGACTTTAAAAACTGTGTCAAGATATGAGTGCTGGGTTGTCATTTGAAAAGCACCTCGTGGTTTGGGCAGGCGGCTCAGCCAGTGAATGGTGTGTTTGCCTGGTAACCATGAAGACCTCAGTTTGATTCCTCACACTGTGTAAAGCCTGGATATGGAGGTGTGCACGTGTAATTCCAGGGCTGGAGAAGGGAGACAGAAGGATTCTCCTGTTTGCTGCTCAGTCTGTCTGTCCAGGTGGTGAGTTGGAAGCTCCAGCTCTATCTGTGTTTTTATTTTTAACCCCCACCCCCAAGCTCTGACTCAAAAAATAAGGTGGCAATTGATAGAGGAAGACACTGGACTTTGACTACTGGCTCCACATGTGGATGTGCTCGTGTGTGTGTGTGTGTGTGTGTATGTGTGTGTGTATACGTGTGTGCGCATGCACAAGCTCAAAGATAGCATACAAAACAAACCAATAAAGGCGCATTATGTAACATATTTCTGCTTATTATAAAATACTGTTACACCTTTAAGGATTATAGGACAAGTAGATGAGTCAAGAAATGGAAAAGAGATTGTGCAAAAGGTATAAGGTTATCACTAGTCTTAGTTCTTAAATTAGAATTGGAAAGTGCTTAGACTGAAGATTACTCTCATTTTATAGACAAGGAAAACAAAGCTCTGGGAAGTGTGTATAGGAACCTGCCTGAATTCTCCTTGTTGTTCGGTTGTTCAGCAGCAAACCTTGACTGATACTTTCGGTATTGTCACGGACATGCATATGTCTGCGTAACTGAGATGTTAACTCACGTTTTTTTTGTTTCCTTTTATTCCCCTACATGCTCATTTTCCCCTTCAAAAGCGCTACCCCCAGGCTGTGCTAAGGAACATAGCAGAAGCACAGAAGGGAGAAGACTCATCGAGGCTGGGAAAGGATGGTTGTCTCCAGCCTGTCCCTCAGGTCATGGAAACCCATCCCGGTTTGCTTGCAACCTCCAGGGAACTGCGGGATGAGTGACCACAGTGTGCTTGGAGAGGATGGATGTCATGTCTGTGCCAGGGCTGGCAGGAGTAAGCAGAGCTGTCTGACCTTACAGCTCAAACGACAGGCTGGTGTGGAGGCCTTCTGTGAAGACAAGGGGATTCAGCCTAAGGGGTGTGTTCTGGGTAAGTTCTGGTACATGTGTGTGGGTGTTTGTATGACAATGCATGGCCCAGGAAGACTAAGGATATCCACTCAAATATATCTTTGCCTTTGTGATGAAGTAAAACACTATGACAATTGAACACGGCGGTGCACGCCTGTAATCCCAGAAGAGGCAGGAGGATCTCTGTGAGTTCGAGGCCAGCCTGGTCTACAAAGCAAGTTGAGGACAGCCATGGCTACACAGAGACACACTCTCTTGAGAGAAAAAAAAATATTGTGACATTTTCATAAATCCTTGTTTGTAGAGTAAAAGTCAAATTTCCAACTTCTGTGTTTGCTTGAGACATAGAAGGGACCAGCAGGGCAGCTGTGATGTTAGGAGTATGAACTTGAGACCTTCCTTTATGTCACCAGACTTGCACAGGAAGAATGGACTTTTGTGCTCCTAATATTACTCAACATGATTTTAGGTCACCATTGAGATGTGCCAGCCGCTGAATAGCTTAGCTGTTCAGAAGAGTGCTAATGAGGGTTCTCCTTTCCATACGGTCAAATACACTCAGTGAGGGAGACCTTCAGCTCCAGGTCCACAGAGGGACTCTAACCCACACAAACTCAGTGAGTGGAGCCAGGCGAGAGGCTTGGAATGAGTCAGGGCAAATCTTAGACTGGTCATGCTCGATAGCCCGGAGAATGGAGTGCTTACAGAAAAAGCACATGCCAGGCACAGGCGCCGATTCACAGGCCAGAAGTAGCTCAAACCACCAACTGCCAGGCAGTCTGACAGGTTAGGGCTTCTGTCATTCGTTCGTCAAATGCCGCACCTGTAATGAAGACCTCACTAAATTTACTCATGTCTGGTATGATTATTATAATAATGAAAAAATTTATTTGGCTTGTTTTAAAGCACCCAGAATCAGACCGAGGGGTTGAACATGTTTAAGCAAGTACTCTGCCATCAAGCATCCAGTCCCCTGATAAAACAGATTTTTAAGAAGCATGTTCAACATCTGAAAGAAAAGAAAAATGGGGCAGGAGAAATGGCTACTGGTTAAAAAGTTAGTACTGTCTTGCTGAGAACCCTAGTGCTGAGGATGGGAAGAGACAGCACCCAGCAGCTCACTGGTTATCCAGTCTAGTCAGATGATAAGCTTCAGGCTCAGTGAGAGAGCCTGACTCTCAAAATAAGGTGGAGAGCAAGAGAGATCAACCCAATGTTGATCTCTAGCTTAAACACACGCACACCTGCACACACACACACGCACAACGGGGAGGATTATGGAGGGTGATCTGAATCAAATACATTAGTCTGGTAGAAGGATGGAGGCTGTATGGACCATGAAGACAGCACATATCTTCCTACATGGTCATATTGTTGTAAGGACAGTTTCTCTGGACTGTGTTACTGTGATTTACTCCTTTACTTCCTGGGCTAAGCAGAGACTGTGTCCTGAGAATATTATATCTCCAGCACTCAGCCTGTACCTAGCAATCAGAAGGGAGTGACTCACTCTGCCTAGATTTGTCAAAGGAAATTACATGGGAACAGTTTTATTCAGGATTTGTCTTAGACAGAAGGCCTGGATCATGGTAATTACCTCAAACAAGATGCAGTTTGGTCTGTGGAGTGTTTGGGGCATTAGTAATTTTTCTCTTGAAAACCCTCCTATTCGAAATTACTGAAAACTGTCACAATTCTGAATTCCTTGCAGCTATTTCGTTTTTAATTAACTTTTAAAAACCCTACTTCATGCATATCTACACAGCAAAATGGTCCCAAGCCAAGACTTTTTTCCCCACAAAAGATTATGTTCTTGACATTTCTTCGAACAATTATTTCATCAAATGCCTAAAATACAAAAAGAGACTGTGACAAAAACAAAATAGTCGCCAAACATTTCAACCACGACTTTTATCTTGAATAGAACAAATAAAGGGGATTGTTATTGTTATGTTTTTAGCCGTTCCAGGTAGAATAACCCATTTCTTCAAATAATAGAGAAATTAAATGGCTTTCTCTTCATGACTGATAATCAGACCCAACCAATTTCATATCTTGTAGAAGAATATGCACTTCTCTGCTCTGAGGAGAATATAAAGAACAAAAGTAGACTCTCTTCATTGAGCATTCATTGCACAAGTAGAAATTTTAGATGAAGATTTGGGAAGAGTATTTTGGGGTTATCTTCATACTTACAGACGCTGAGCAGATTGTATAGCTAACTGCTTTGATTGACTGGCAGAGTTCATCTTTTTCTAGGTGTGACACACAGTGGTTCCAGGCATTATGAATTCTCTGGTGTAAATCGCAGTGACTTTGAAGAACAGGCCAGTTCTCAGCAAATCATTGCACAAAGGGGCCAAGGGGAACACCCTGGTTCCGGTTTAATTTTTTCAGTGGATGGTCCCTTCAGTCGCCTCTTCTCTGCTTCACTTTAGCAGAATCCAAATAAATAAATAAATAAATATGCAAATCGTATTCTTTTTGTAGCTGTAATGTTGAATGCTAATATTTGTGAATCAGAATAAAAGTTCTCTTGCATTCCTTTCACAAGATTGTAACCATTCTTAAAAATACCAACTAAGTTTTCCAAGGCTAGGCCGAGGTGATTTGATCACTTAAAAAAATCAAAACTGAAACAAACAAACAAACAAACAAAACCCTACAGTCATGAAATCTGCACTCAACTTTCAATTGCCATATGTCCCGTGGGGAGAAATTGCTGATCATTTAGTGCTCTTGTGACACGCAGAGTGACTTTTACTCAGTAAACCATGCACTCATGCTTTGTAAATGTGCCTGTCACAAATACTTTACATCTGACCTTAGGATACAGTCTACAGTTTGTGTGTGTGTGTGTGTGTGTGTGTGTGTGTGTGACAGCAGTGTATACACATGTGTGCTCGTGCAGGTCCATGTGCCTGTGAACATTCAGAGGACTGAGGAGGATAAAATGGATTTGCTCTACCATTCTCCAGTTAATTGCTTTAAGACAGGTTCTCTCACTGACCCTGAAGCTCAGCTTGTTGCCAGCAAGCCCTAGGGAGCCTCCTGCGTTGGCTTCCCACAGTGCTGCTGTTGCAGGCACATGTGGCCAAGTTTGGCTTTTTCACATGGGTGCTGGAGATTTGAACTTAGGTCCTCATCCTTGCCCAGCATGCACTCTTACCTGCTGGGCCATCTCTCCCTGTGTATGGTTTTTAAATGAAACCGTGTGACTATTTACTTTTATAATATGTCTTTCAAATGTGAAAACTGTAATTAATTAAACTTCTTTTAATAGGTACTGATTCCAAGAAGGGGAAAATATATAAAACAGAGTGCCAATGAGACGCGGTCCAAGAATGGTTTCTTCCTTGTCTGTAATCTGCAAAGCGAAGTCAATGTGCAGTTGCATTTGGTGCAGTAGTTTAGAGGTGAGAGAGTTCTTTGTGTAGACAGCAATCAGGACAGCTTAGGGTAGGCTAAAGATAATGTTACTTACAAACATACACCAGAATGGCTCCTCTCGGGTTCTGTCTGTGAGACTTGTAAGCACTGTTCTAATTGTAATCTTAATTGCATGTTCTCTGGGAGGTTCTAAGCTCCCTACAAGCTGAGACTGTGGCCATCTTACTTATCACTCATTCTTAGATTCTAGCCAGATGGCTAGCTTGTGATTATCATTGATTAGAGAGTGATCTCAATGAAATAGAACATCATTGATACCAAACAGATTGAAGGCGGCATCACTGCCCCACCTTGGGCTCTTTCCTACTGTGCTTTTTTACCCTCCCTTATTTTGTGTGTCCTGACTAATGGGTTTCTCGTTTGTTAACCAACAGCTTGAGTAGGTGAATTTAGGTGGCAAAATGCTGGGCTGTCACAAGCCACACATGTGGCATTTTGGAACTTATTTTGAAGTGTGGCATTTGGAAGTGACATTTGACTCAGCCTAAGGGAATACGTCCTTAAAACTTTCAGTCTCAACACAAACCAGTGTCTATGTTTACCAGTCGCACTCAGAGGCAACTGAGTGCAGTGGGCCCTTCAGTGACCTCTAGACACTGATGAAGATGCAAAACTGTAGGGCAGACCAGGCCAGTTTCTCCACCTTCAGAATGGTGTTATCATCCTACTCCATAGTCCATTCTAAAAGGTGGGACAGAAAGAATGAACCTACCCAGGGCTGGCCGACTCAGAATGCTTCTCTCCCACCATCAGATGGATTCATCTCATCCTGAAGTTTTTCTCTGAAAAGCCATAAACATGTTCCCTTGTATTGGGGCAGTTGTTAAAGGGTTGTGTGCTAGAATGTGGTAACTACATTCTGCTGTGGTCACGGGGCGGAGGGTGGTTGACGGTGCTGGGCTGAGACATGACAAAGTCAAACATTTGGGGAAAACGGCTCAGTGAGTGTTCTAGATGGAAATCTAGTAAGAAGTCCTCAGGCAAGGGAGGAACTTGAGGATGGGGATTCTGGAGGTACCCAGGAGCTTGGGTCTGGAACATTCACCTTTAGATATCAGGCCGTCCTCAATCTGGGGCCCAGGGTACACACAGCTTCCTGTCCTTCCTTCCTCGGCACGTACCAAAATGTTATAATTAGACATCTATTTGTGGGTTGCTTGGCCAACTCTCATGGACAAAGGCCATGTATTTTTTTACCTCATTTGGTTCTGCATAAAATTTGAGAAGTAATAAACACGCATTTCTTATTTTTAATAAGCAAATAAGTCTTAATTTTTTAAAGTGACTAATATGTTTCTTGAGTGGATTAATAATTGAAGAAATGAATTACTCTGAGCCCACCGCAGGCCTCCCTGCAGGGATTGAGCTGGCAGGGCCTCATTGAAGAAAGAGGAAGAGAAGAATAGAATTATCAAGTAAAGTGAGCTATGCTGTTCAAGAGACTAAATGGCCTGGATGGATCTTGGGTCTGTGTTTTAGGGGGTAATGCAAAGGCTGACCCAAGTATTTCTTACGTCTAGCTCATTTCATTTTTGTTGTGTTGCTACAGCTCAGAAGGCAATCACAATTCTTTTTTTTTTTTTTTTTTTGGAGTTAGCAGGTAAACATTTTTACTGAAACTTTGCCTTTTGTCCTTCACTCACAAATCCATTTAGACCTAAGGCACTGGAAGTTAGAGTGAATGAAGATCTTTTGAATTTTTTTTTTTTTCAAAATGTTTTGGTTCAGCACAGGCTGGGGTATCTGAAGTGGGAATGCCAGCTATCAGCTCATCAGTTAAAGGCTATTTGCTGCCTAACAGCCTGAGTCTGATTCCCAGGACCCACGTGATAAAAGAGAACTGGCTCGTGCAAGTTGTCCTCTGACCTCTACTGTCAAGCCTGAGCACAGCGTGACAACTCTTGAGTTGGTACGCTGACCCAGAAGCACACCTGGAAAACTAAGCTTCAACCGCTTCTCCCATCTTTGCTCAAACACCTTTTTATTTTTAATTTTTTATTCTTAAAATATTTTACATATTTTCAATTAAAATATAATCACACTTCAATTTCTTGAAGGGCTTCTGTCTCTGCTGTAAGAAGCTGTAGAGGGTGGCCTGGGAGGGTTCTCCTGGGATTCCTCTGCAGCTGGGAGAATCAGACCCCTTCAGTCATGCCGCCATGATGTTCAAGGATGCAGTGGCTCCTTTCAAAATGCTCTGGCCCTTGAGCGCGGCTGATGTGCTGTCCTGGCGTGCAGCATCTCTCATTCATCAACAGGTCAGTTCCAGTCACATCCTCTCTCCAGTAAACCGTGGTGCTTCAGGCTAACCCCTGTGTGATAAAACTGTGGCAATTCTAATAATAGCCACCATAAGCCCTGCCTGCCAATCCTTCATTCTAACCTCTAAGCTACTTGAAGCAAGGACAAATGTTTTCAGGAAAACAAGATGACGCTACATTGGTCACAGTGACACAGTTGTTCCCTTTTGTCAGAACTTCCAATCAAAGGCAAAAGGGAGAGAGAAACAATGTAATGATTGTTATACTCTTTTGTTGTTGTTGTTTCCTTTTTCGGTGTTGGGCTTCTCTTAAGGAGAGCAGTTTGTCTTTGTCCTTCAGAGTTAAGTAGCAGGAGCTGTCCTGTGGAAAGTTGGCTACGTGGGAGAAGTCTTAATTGACAGGATTTGAGGATAAAGACAGACTGTGCAGAGAAACCTGAGTAGGAAGCCCCCTTGTTCCTCAGCTGGGCTCAGAGGGGGCTGACCCTTTTTCCTGGAGCCTTCTGCCTCTTAACTTCTGAAACAGGTTTGCAAAGTGGCGGGCCTTTTGCACCCTGTTGTTTTGTGATTGAGGGAGAGAATTCTGGAGGAATTATTATTCCTGGACACAAATCCATTTATTGTTCTTGATTGCATGCACACATAATTCAAAATCTCCAGTAACTTCGTCCCTCATTTCCAGCTGTGTGGTATGTACTGTCTAAATATTTTCAGTGAAATCTTGCCTCTTAATCTTTGGCCTCAGAGTCTATCTAGAGATCCAGCACTCAGATTAACCATTACCTCCCCAAGCAGCTGTGAGGCTGGAATTTGTGGTTTGATTTGTGTTGCTTCTGTGTCTCGCCATGGACAAAAATCTAACAGGAACCATCGAGAGAGATGGGCTCTGGCTTAAAAAATGAGATCTGTAAACAGGACCCAGGAAACTGTGGTTTTAACTTTCTCTGTTTTGAAATGCTGTTTGCTTTGTTGTGTGAACAGTAGGTGAGTTAACTATGCACATTGAGATTTCCTAGCTAGTAGTGTTATACAATTTAGTACTCTTGTTTGGTATTGCTTTGGAATTTTCATACCCAAACAAAACCAAGGAGACACAGCCTTGTGCTGTTGGGGGTGAGTTGAGTCTTCTTACAGTTCCACGTTAGGAGTGTTTAGTCTTCCCTAATTAAATGTATGGCAACAAATCCACTAATAAAAGATGAAGGAGAGGGCAGGCAAGACAGCATTTATCATGGAAAGATTCAGCCACGGATTCTCTTATTCCAGAAATGAAGCAATATCAAAATGCAGCTCTGCTTCTGTCAGTAGAAGGCTTGCCTTGTAAGCTGGAAGACCAAATTGTGGTCCCCAGAACCCATATAAAAGTAAATACTGTAGAGACGGGACAGGATAATCCCTAGTGTTGAAAAGAATAATCATAATGTCAAACAAAGGAAGGTACAAACAAAGCAAAGGCAATGTGACAAGGCACTCTCTTTTTGCACAAAGGATGGGCCAGAACCCAGACAGGGCTAGCAAATACACATGGCCAAGATAACCTCCGACTTTTATCTCCGATGCAGATGGTGACTGTATCTCAGTCCATTGATTTCCCAATGTGACTCAGTTGGCTCATTGATACAAAAGGGACGACAAAAGCTCAAAGAATATATGAGCCCTCATCAGGAAAAGAACTTTTTCACATTAAGACCCATATGCCAACCATTCTACCTGAATCAGAGAACTCGAGACTTATTAAAAGACCCTGTTTCAAAACAAAACATGTAAAGCTGGGGGAGTTAGCACAGGCCTGTAATTCCAGCACTTAGAGAGGCAGAGGCAGGCTGACCTTTGTGCTTGAGGCCAGCCTGGTCTACAAAGTGAGTACAGGACAGCCAAGGGTACTCAGAGAAACTCTGTTTTGAAAAAAATAAACCAACCAAACAAACAAACAAAACATAACGCAGAGAGTGACTGAGAAAAACACATGTAAACACTGCCAACATAGGCAATATACAACAAAAAGAAAAAAGCGCGGCTCTAAACCGTTAGATGCTTTTGACCTAGCCTTACTAGTCAGTTATGTGAGATTCTGAGAGTTCTCATGATTCTAGACTCTGGCTTTACTGGAGTAATTAGTAGTCAACTTTTCCGCAGTCTTTGCCCAGAGGCTACCAAATAATAGCTATGTGCCTTCCCCATGGTCTGCAGTGAAAAGAAAACGAGAAGAGAAAGATGATAGTATGAGGTGTGAAGTGGAACACTGCAGCTGGGAAATTCCCATGCTGTTACCTAAAAAGAAAAACCACCAAACAAAAACCCAAAATGTCCTGGTAAAGGAAGTCCAAAAAGAATTTAAATGGCATTCACTATGAGTTAAGAAAAACAGGGCTTAGCACTTCTTCATCTACACGAAGCTTCGGTCCCCATGAGCGACTCCCAGGGGAGAAGTGGGCTCTCTCTCAGTCAGCACCTCTGAGTTTAGTCACAGGTGTCTGTTCCTACTGCTGAGGTACTCCCTTACTGGGCAGAATAGGAAGGTTTTGTTTGTTTGTTTTGTTGTTTGTTTCTCGAGTGTTCTTGTATTTTTTTTCATACAAAATAAAACTATCCATTCAATGTAAGAAAAAAAAAGCCTCTTCTTCCAGGAATAACAAAATTGCACAACAAAATTTAAATATTTTTTAGTTTTTTTTTTTTCTTTTTCCAAGCAAATTTCATTGGGAAGCAGGAACCAAGACCCGTGAGGTGATGGTGGGCTGCCTATAACTATAATGGCCTTCATGGCCAATAAAAGTCAGGATGGGGGTGAGGGAAGGAACATTGAAGGCCATGGGGAACTTCTCTGTCACCTCAAGCTTCCACAATGTACACAGGACATATTTGAGTGTGGCTCTTCGTTAACCTGGCAGATTAGCTAATCGCCTGTTTCACCATAAAATCCATTTTTAGCCCTGGTTTACGAGCTACAAGCAAAACCTCGATGTGGCAGGCTCAGTGCCTCCCTTGCGACGGTTGGGAGGTGCCGTGAGTTGGTCTTGTTGACTTAGGTAATCAGGAAATTGAGACAGTTCTTGGCCACAGCTGGGCTGACAAAGACTTCTTAGTACCTCACTGGTAGAGCCAACATATTCCCATGTCCCGCCTGCTCTGGAAAATCTACTGGTGTGTTTTAGGGTGGATCAGATTCCTGAAGGCAAGAGATGGATTAACTGTCCAGGTGCCTCAGCCAAATTCCCGCTAATATTAATACAGCCTGTTTATACACATTTCCACCTTTATACAGTGAAAATGACTTGCTCTTCAAAGTGAAGAGATCAGCAGCTTCCTTTGATCACAGAGGTACTTAAGTGCTAGCCTGGCTTTTGTGGGTCACCTTCTAGCTCTTTTCTCAAGACAATTTTTTTTTTCCTAAAAACCTCTGGGGAAAGGTCTAGGGTGGCAGCTTGGATGGTAGAGGGCGTGCCTGTTTGCCTGTCTAGTTGCAGGATGCCCAGCACTGCATAAATATGGTTGGCACACATTCTTATAATCCTAGGCCTCAGAGGGTGGGGGCATGTTCAACCTTGGCCACATACAAAGTTCAAGGCTAGCCTGGGCTACAAGATTGCCTATCACAAGCAATCTACCAACGTAAAGTCTTGGGAGAATTTACAATTGTTTTCATGTGTATGAAACACTGCAGGTTCATCGTATGAAAGAGAAGGTCTAGTCCTGTGGTCCAGTGTCCTTATGACATATGTAAAGGCTTAAGGGGCCCAGAGAGGTCTGGCTCACTGAAGTCACCCACCTGAATGGATGGCCTCAGCAGCTCTCCAGTGTGAGCACACAAATAATTTCTGCACTATTTCCACAAGTTCTGTGTGTTCACAGCTCCTCCACAAGAGAAGAACCCGAGAGGGCATTTTAATTATATCTGTGACACTCCGCATCTTCGCCTCTAAAATGTTGTGACAAAGTCACCAGGAATATCATGGACCTGAGAGGGGCAGCTGTTCACACAACTTCCTGGGCAGGGGACAGTGAGGCAGCTGGGGAACATCTATCACATTTGTCTCTCCGAATAACCTCTGTAACTAAAGCGGAATTCAGTTTCTGCTCCCGGTCTCACATATTATCAAGTTACCAGCTGGCCCTCCAGGCACATAGGGCTATCATTATGTTTTCTCATCTAAAATCACAATGGTCTTGAAGTTCCCTTCCAAAATGTGAAGACTATAAAAGAAACAGCCAGAGGGGGGAAAACATTGCTTCTGTTGGGAAAATAATAAAGACAAGTAAAATTTCTACACAAACATAATTATTAGTCCATATGTTAATAAATACTGTAAAAGCCCATCTCTGTGTCTGGAGCACAGGGCCTCTGAGACTCCTAATGACAGAAAGTAGGAAATAGGACGTGTTTTAAGAATTCAGCTTGTTTCTTATGCTAAGACCTGAGAGGAAGTTTCCTCTGTCGTTGTTAGTATTGACTGTCAACTTGGCAGGATCTAAAGTCACCTAGGAGACAAACCTCGGGCCTTCTAGATTAGGTTGCCTGAGATGGGAAGACCCACCCCTCAAGTGTGGACTCCCACCGGTGGAAGTCCTGAATAAAAAGGAGAACATGTGATGGGCACCGCATCCTTGCTTCCTGACTGAGGCCTGAGTGTGAACGGCCGCCTCGTGCTCCCAACACCATGCCTTCCCTGACACAAAGGGCTGAGCCCTTGGACTGTGAGCCTCAATGGACCGACCCCTTTCTCAGGCACTTTTGATGAGCATTTGATCACAGCAACAAAAAAAGTAACTAACACATTGTCTTAGTAGACATTGTGACGGAGTGATGGATTCATAGTTTTGTCTCGTCAAGTGCCTCGAAACAGGCTAAAGCCACATGAATAGATACTGGAGCAGGTGTTATCTATCAGGGCAGAGTGAGGAGAAGAGTGAAGCATTCTGGCACAAGCTGCACTGTCTGAAACAGCAGAGAAGGATGGTTTTAGGGGAGATCCTCTTCAGACAAAATACTTTAAAGCATTCTAAAATAATAATAATAATAATAATAATTGTTGAGCATCAGAGAAATAAGGAATTCGCTAACAAGCCCAGTGAAGATATTGATCCCTGAAGCTAAGACTGCTATCAGTCCCCAAGGTTTGGATACCTGTTCCACTTGAGGCCACAGATAGATGACAGGTATGTGCCCAAGCAATTGAACTTGGGGCAGTCTACATAAACATGCTTGGCTGGTAAACCCTACATCCCCTTTTCTGAGTTCAGGATCCCAGATATCTGTGGGATGTTTCAGCAGCTTGCATTGTGGTATGTAACATCATCTGGGTTTTCAAACTGTAATGTGCATCACTAGAGCAAAAGTCATTAATGGCTGTAAAAACAGATACCTCCTACACTGAGTGTTTCTAGCAGGCTGATAGCGTGGTCATCAGCCTGCTTGGGTTGTCGCCTGAACTCTGCCATCCGTGTGCCCTGGGCAGGCTTCCTCATCTCTCAGTGCTGCCATCTAGAACATGGGAGTACGAGCAGCACCTGATGTTTGCACTGAGTGTCCAGCCTAGGACTTGCCATGTCACTTACCACAAGCTAAATGTTAGCTCATAATTCGAAAGTCTAAATAAACAGCACGCTAAGGAGTAGATTACTGTCTGTCTGTGCATGTTAGGAAAATGCTCCATGCTGAGCCACATTCCCAATGCTAGTAATTTATACAAATGCATTCTCCTATTTCTGATTCACTGTGGGGAAGGCCAAAGGCAGCATGACTCTGTGAAGCTCAGAAAAACTAGGCCCTGATTCTTCCCTCTCACACTACCCTTTCCTCGTTCTTCCTTAACTCAGCTACCTAGATGCTGAGGTCTGTTCACTCCGTGGGAAATTTTGAAATGCCTTGCCTTTTATATCTCTGAAGAAAAAGGATGAAACAACAGCAACAACCAGAATAATCCCCACGACATATTCAGTGCATCCAAGTCTCTGAAGGTTTTTGCTTTGTTTTCTTCCCACCCAAAGAGCCTGTGAGGCATCAACCAGACAGTTTTTTTTTTTTTAATGTTGGGGAAACCTTATAACATATCCTGATAAGATATGTTTATGGAAAGGCCATTTTACAAAAACATTTTTTTTTATTTGAAGCAGGAAATAACCTGATTCCTGCACCTGACTGCAGTTAGGAAAACAGCAAGAGGCTTGGCTAATAATAGTGCCACAGTGTGAACACACCTGGCATTCCTCAACAGTTTGCTACGTTATCTGTGTCAGAAAGGATTTTATCCCAGTCAGTTTCTTCTCTTGCTATCACATGAGATGATGTAGAATTTCCTAACACACAAACTCTCTCATCTCATTTACAGCCAAAGAGATTGTAAATGGATAGTTAGCCCACATCAGAACCTTATAGGCTCTTACACAGAATGAATGCAGCTTTACCTGGCAGTCCTAAGGAACTCTTTGGGGACTCTGGCCACAGCTATTCCAGTCCATGTTGGCTGTTAAAGAGCTCTGTAATAGCCATGTTTTTTTCTGTGACACAATTTCCATATGTGTAGAGTGACTTTTTTCCACGTTTCCTTTAAATTTTCACATTCTGCCCCCCAACCCAATTCACCCTAATTTTTTACAGTATCTTTACTCAGTTGTCAAGACAGAGCACATAGACAGGCCCACATAGAAAACTCTTGTGGTCATTCACAATCCAAACCTAGAAAATCTGTACTAAGAGACCTGGCACTTTCTTTGGATTTAATCTTTGATCCTACCAAATGGTCTCATAATAATGAATTGCACAGGACTTAATCTTGGCTGATTTTTCCCATTCTTTTATTTATCTGTCTTTCCATTCTTACATCTATCCATCCACGCATCCATCCATCCATCTTTTCATCTATCAATCCATGACTCATCTCATCTGTCCATCCAGGTCCCACCCATACTCATCCATCCACCTATCTGTCTATCCATCCATCCATCCATTCCCTCATAAATCCACTCATCCATGGCCCACCCATAATTACCCATCAATCTATGAGCCATTTTCACTATCTATCTATTGATCTATCGATCTATCTATCTATCTACCTATGTACCTACCTACCGATTTCCTTTCCACCAACTTATCCATCCATCTCTCATCCATCCATCTCTCCATTCATCCATCATTCATGCATGCATCCATTGTCATCTACCTACTCATCCACCCATTTTAAAATTGAAATCCCGAGCACTAAAAAACTTTCCCAAGAATGTCTATGAGGAACTGACCCAGTGCCTATAACTGTAGGGCCTGACTTTGAACTTCTCACTAGTTCATTGAATCTCTTTAGACTATCACTTTTAGTGTGAGACTAGTGAGATGGCTCCATGGTAAAATCACCTGCCTCAAAAGTGTGAGGACTTGAGAATTGTCTCGAGGACCCATGGTAGAAGTAGAGAACAGACTATTGAAAGTTGTTTTCTGACTTCTACACATGTGCTATGTCATGGGCGTAGTCTCTCTTATATTTACATAGATGCATGCATCATATATATGCATGCACATTACATACATATATATATATATATATACATTTTTAAGAAAAGAATATCACTTTGGGGCTTTGTTTGAGAAGTTGAACTGATAAAAGAATAGTCACCCTTTGTCACTAGGTCCCTCTCATCTATTTAATGAGAGTGATTGAGGCAATAGAGAATGGGTTCAGTGAACTGTTGGTTCCTTTGAAATCACAAGATGTTGACACATAAAAGAATATAAATTTCAAAAAGACTGAAATGCTTTACAAAGTTGCATTAAAATTTTTTGTTAATTCTTTGGTAAATTTATATAGTTCATTTTATCACTTTATCTCTTCCCCAACTCTTCCCAGATCCACCTCCATCTCCCTTCCCACTCAACTCTCTTCTCTTTCTTTCTCTCTCTTTCTCCCCCCCCCTCTCTCTCTGGTATCAAGTAACTTGTTTTCTTGTTTTTGTTTTTTTCTTAAAGAAAATGAGATTTTACCCAGGAAAGTGGAAGGGTGGAGTTGTTTCCTGTTTGAGGCTGGTTGAACAGTGAGGTGTGTGTGCTGCTTGAGAGCCTGCTTGCCAGTGGCAGGAGGCCTAGAACAGCCTGGAAGGTGGAACCTGGCCTTAGGGGCCAGGAAACCCCAAGACTTGTACCAGCTCTGCTAGCAGGCCAGCGATGTGTTCCTGGCCAGGTTGAATCCTGTAGGATTATTCACTGAGAGTTTTCCATAAATGATTTTATTCTTTTTAGATACTATAGAGTTAACCAATAGCCCAAAGCTAATGTCATTGGCACTCCCCCAGTTAGTGTGGTATGAATAGGGGCATGCTTGGCACCACAAGCTCCCTTCAGTGAGATGGGAGGGGAAAAAAAAAGACGGGGCATGTTTTCGTGCCCCATCCCCCTTCAGTGCAGTGTGAGGAGAAGGAGGGGCATGCTTGGTGTGCTCAGGATGCAATGGCACGGCAGGGGTGCAGTTCAAAAGCTGTTCTTGTGTTCTGGGTTTTTGAGTTGTCGCTGCCCCAATGTCCTGCCTGCCATCAGTGGTGACTGCTTTTGGCCAGCTCTTCAGTCTGGTGCTCTGCCTGGTGACTGAGTCTTTCCTGTTCGCATGCTGATCATACTTGGAAATTATGAGTCATTGAAATGCAGCCATGAGCACTGGGGGTGGGGAGATTAGTAGGGAAAGTGCAGCCAGGACTTCCTGTTCCAACTCAGGGTCATTATCTAGGGGCAAGCTGGGAACTTCTGTGGTGATAGGACGCCCACATTCAGCTGGCACTTGCAAGTCACAAAACTGATTTAGGGAGGGTACAGGGAGCCCCGGTACAAAAAGAAACGATTCAACCTTTTGTAGACCCCAGGGTGGACCTTCCACTTACTGTTAGCTGGGGAGACTCTCAGCTATTCACGTTTGCCCCCCTCACCCCCCACGCAGCTGCTGCCGCTGCAATACTATTTAAAATAACGGGGCATGATTAGTAGCATTACCGATTTAGCAGGAATGAGAAGACTTACATTCGGAGCGTAGGTGATTGACACCGACAGCAGTGTTCTTGTAATTCGCGCACTATGATGGATTTCGCTCCCCAGCTAGGCTTAAAAGAATGACCACAGCACAGTCAGCTATCAGATTACCGTGCAGAACATTTAATGAGTGCTACCCTGCTATCTGTGCTGGTGCTGGCAGAAAGCATCTAAGTGGTTTGGCTTCAGAAGTCAGTCTAATTATATGGTAATATAAAAGAGTTCAGCCTTAGAACATTTCTTTTGTAAGGGGCAGTTTACAACTTCACAAATCATGAAGTCAGGGTAAGGAGCATTTGTTATTGACAAGTACATCAACCATTGATGATTTGGGGATGTACAAAAAATAGTGTGTGTGTGTGTGTGTGTGTGTGTGTGTGTGTGTGTGTGTGTGTGAATGGAGGCCAGAGGTCCAGACTCAGTATCCTGAGCTGAGCACTTGGGAGGCAGAGGCAGGCAAATCTCTGAGGCCAACGTGGTCTATGTAGTGAGTCCCAGAACAGCCAGGGTTACACAGAGAGACACTGTCTTGAAAAATAAACAAAACAAAAAGACTATTTGCCTTCTTTAATCACTCTCTGCTGCCAAGTTCTTTATATGGCTTCAGGAATGGTGCTGACTTGGGTGGCAAGGGAATGAAGAAAAGATAAGCAGAGACAGACACAGACAGATGCAGCTGGTCGGGTAGGTTTGGCTTTCTGGTGGAGAAACCTCAGCACTGGGAAGCTCACCATCTTGTCACAAAGTTGAACAGGGGTACTGAGCACAGTTGAATAAGAAGGCAGCTTTAGCCAGTCTTGGTAGGAGCAGTCTCTGTAAGGGAATAGTCTTCAGATCATAAATGTCTGGTGTAAGAAGGTTATGCTGGAATTTTTTTTTTACACTAGCATCCTTACATTGACAAGATGAAGGCTTTGCCATCCCTCTGAGCCTCACCTGGGAAGAGAGTTGCTTTGCCATTTCTCATGGGTCTGAGGCTTTGGAGGCCTTGAAATGGTAGTACCCAGATCGCAGTCACTCGGCCTCCTCTCCTTCCCACACTCCAACTTATTTCTTGAGACAGGGTCTCTCACTAAACCTAATGTTCATCAATTCTACTAGGCTGTCTGGTTAGTGAGCTCCAGGCCAGTCCCTGTCTCTGCCTTCCCAGGGCTGACATTACAAATCACACCGTTTTGCTGGATTTTTCATGGGATCCAGGGATCTGAACTCATGCTTGCTAGGATCATCTTCCTAACCCCAAAGGCGTATTTTACAAACTGTAGGTAGTGATGTATACTCTGAAATACCCTAAAATCAGACACTTACCTATAGTAATGCTATTCTAAATGGCTCCATTGCAGTTTATTTGGGTGAAATTTGAATCATGATGTATCATCATGTTTCATCCCAACTGCACACTCTAATTAACGATGCTGAACACAAGATGTCTAATAAATGACAATGAGATGTATTACTAGATCCATGGATTCTACTCTCAAAACCTGAGGAAACAATGAAAGAGAAGAAGCAGCCAGAACACAGTGTTGAAATAAATCCTGATTATGCTTGCCTGTTTATTTCTGGCAGACAGGCATAGTCTGGGACCAAACAGTTTCTCTAGCTTCCTATTCTTCCATGTGACTTTCATTCAGGCATCTGAAACAATCCATAGTGCTTCACCTTGCTGTCCTGCTGTAAGCCCCTGGGCGCCTGGGCTGGCTTTCCCTGCCTCCGAATGCCTGTGTTGTTCTTTTTCCCTTAGGAGCAAAAGTAGTAATTCTTCCAATCAGTTTAAGGGCCACACCCTTGCAGATTTCAGTCTCCTCCAAAGCTTCCACTTCCCATTCTGTTTAGAAGCCTGTGACTAAGCCCTCATAGCCTTTGCCGCAGGGCAGTGTGAATGTAAATTACTTTATCATTCCATTAGACTGTAGGTTCTTGAGCTCAGGAATCTCAAGATAAATAACCAGCTATGGGATCTGTAACAATCCCTGACACAGATGACAGTTGATGAAAGTTTTCCAAATGTTTCGGGAACTCCGATAAGCCAAATTTCTGTGATGCCACTACATTCACAGTATACCAAAACTTCAGTCATAAATGTTTTTCCTATACTCAGGATCCTAGCTTTTGCCTGCACCTGAGACAAACAATTCAGAAAGAGAAAGTATTTGTTTTGGCTAACGATTTTTAGAGGTGTTCTTCTTAATTGTCTGGCTGCATTGGTTTATAGTGGACAGAGTGAACACGCAGGAATAAGACATGATCGTCCAGGACACATACTCACTGACCACTTCCCTCCAATCAGGCCTTGCTTCCTAACAGCCCATCAATGCCATCCATCCATTTTCCTTCTATAAGCCTTGACTGCTTGCGGGGCTAGAAAGCTAACTATTTCCTAAACTGCCTTGCAGATGGGGTTGCAGTGTTCAAATAAACTCTCGCTAGGCGCTAGTGTTGATGTAAAGTATGCAGATTTGGGCGGCCATGACACAGTTCTGCAGCACAAGGCGAACTGTGGCTTCTGGAATGGGGAGACAGCTCTGGTGAGAGCTGTGGCAAATGACTTCTGTCTCGAATGGACTAGCCTAGAAATTGGCCAAGAGAGTAGGTTTTGGTGTTCTTTGCTCACAAACAATGGATAAGTATTGAAGATTGCTTGACCCCAGTTGTCACTACTTAAGTGTCAAGGCATCATGTCACATACCTTAAATATAGAGATCCCCATGGTGAGCCACTGGCCCAAACAACACTTGAAATTAGTAGCCAGCTCCCAGGGGGGTGGTGAGTGACAGGCAGGGCTTTCTCTGCAGCCTCCCAGGGTCCCTCCTTAGCGAGGTGTGGGAGATTGTCTCATCCCAGCAGGGTTTGACCCGACTATGTTGTTTATGTCTATTGCTGGGGTCTTGCTGTTCATTCTAGAGATACTTTCCTGACACCTCACCTCCTCTAGCTTGTTAGTCCGACCCTCACTCAGAGGTCTCAGTTAGGATCCACACTGACCCCAGTAAAACGAACAGGTATTTGCACTCTGCCTCATACCACTTGGCAGCTGGGTTCACCCACACAGGGCCCTAGGAGGATCAGGTGCTCGGTGCTCGGTATGCGCGCTGACTGGCTGGGGACACTTTCATAAACTCACGTGAAATTCAGCCCCTGGGAACGCTGTGCGAGCAGCAGGTCTGTGCCGCCTTCCTCTAACCATCCCCTTCGGAAGCGGGAATGTCTTAAATGAAATTTAAGGGAGCCTCAGGCTGACCCTGCTGATTTCTGTCAAGAGTTAATTATGAGTGCAGTCTGAGGGGACTTCCCCATGGCTTAGAAGGGGAGTGATGAGGGGGCATTTAAGAGACACAGCTGGGTAATGGAAAGGAATTCTGAGTTTAAAGACTGGCTGTTTCATCTGCTTTGGGGAGATTTTTTCACCCACACATTTTAGTGATGTTTATTGAAAAAGAGAAAATACTTAACTTTCCAGAAAAATTCTTTGACTTACTATCTTTTTGTAGAAGAAGAAGAAGAAGAGAAGGAGAAGAAGAAGAAATATTGGGAAGAAAAAAAAAGGAAATTCATATTATTTGGTCTGAAATTCTAAGGCAGTATAGGTCTTGATATTGTGTCAGTCTTCATGTGGCTGACATGAATCAAAGGCTAAGTGGGAATGTTTTATCCCAGCACAGTTTTGCAAATGTTGACTAATTTTTCAAATGTTTTATTAGCATATATTTATTATATGTAATAATGGGTTTCATTACATTTTCATGTAATGTATGTAAAATATTTTGATCATAGCCATACTTCATCTCTGTTATCCTCTTGTTTTAAAAAGTTGTTTTTATTATATTTATTGATTTGTGTGTGTGTGTTGGCAGGAGAGGGCATGGGCCACAACACACATGTGGAGGTCAAAGAACAGTTTGTGGTAATCAGTTCTCTGTCTACCATGTGAGTCCTGAGGATCAAACTTGGGTTGACATGCCTGATGGCTAGTGCCTTTACCTGCTGTGCCGTTTCACTGGCCCTCTACTGTTGCCCTCTCCTGCTACCACCTAATCTCTTCCTCTTCCTAAACAGCTCCTCTTTTGTTTTCATGTCTTTTTTGTTTTGTTTTTAAATTTTCTTTGTGACCCTGTGAGTCTCATTAGGGTTGTTTACAGGTGCCTAGACTCCTCACCAGTGGCTACCACTGGAGAAAATTCCTCTCCTTCCTCCACTAACATTAACTGTGTGCGCAACCCATCTCCTTCCAAGTATGGATAGGCCCAGTTTTGTATAGACGATCACAGCTGCTGTGAATTCCAGACTGCACCAGCCTTGTGATGCTCAAAAGTCAGCAATCCACATCGTACCCACACCTCTTGCTCCAGCTTTTCCATTCTCTCTGCTCCGTCTTCTCTGGTGTTCTTTGAGGCTTAGATGGGGTGATATAGGTGTCCCATTCCGGCTGAACACTCACTATTTTCACTCTTACAAGTTTCTGTAGTTCTTGCTAACCACTGCAAAAAGAAGCTTCCTGTCACTATAGCTGACAACAAAATTATTCTATGAGCATAAACGTATTTAGAAGGTGATTTGACAGTCTCATTCTGTCAGTTTAGCAGAACAATAGCAGTAGCTGCCTCACTAGGACTTATGACTTGCCCAGCCATGTGCTTTCGACTGGGTTTGTAGTATAAGATGTGAATTTTCAAATCTAGTCTGAAAAGAGGCTGGTTACCACCATAACAAGACTTGCCACTGTTTCACAAGTGGGCTTACCTCGCCTGGTTGTCTGTGTTCCTGCACAGGGAGGCTGCAGCTGACTGCCGCTGCTGACGACAATTCTTCCCTGGGCAGCCTACGTACATTCTTCTGATTCCGTTAAAAATTAGCCAGGAGGGATGAAGCTTCCAACATAGTTCCTGGTTGATTTCTCCACATCCTGTGACCAAAGTGCAGTATCTTCAGCCATAGGTTCTTACTGTCTGGTTATAATGGCCAAGAAAATGTTGCATTTCCTCTTAAAGACCTTTCATGTGTGGAACAGCTATAAACAGAAGGATGGGTCATAAAAAGGTCATTGTCTACCATGTGGAGTGATCTAAGAGACAATTCTTCCAACCTCGGTGTCCATTTAGGCTTTTCTGCCATTGTTCAAAACGAGTCTGGCATATCCCTGAAAGCTCTCTATCTACATTAAGAAAGCCACCAAGGAAGCCAGGCCTCCCTGAGTGCCTGTAATCTCAGCACTCAGGGATGCAGAGGTAGATTGCTGTGACTTTGAGGCCAACCTAGTCTATAAAGTCCAGGACAGCCAAGGTTACACAAGTAGAAGTTTCTGGTTTCTTTGGAAAGTCCGTTGTGTCATGTGAATATGGTTGTTTTTTTTGGGGGGGGGGTGTCGCAAGTAAGGGAGGTAGGAATGTTTTTCCCCTGCAGAAAACAACTCCCGTGGAAAACAGCCTGCATGAGAGCACGGGGGATGCTGGGCAGCTGAAAGCTACCTAGTGCAAGGGGCGTGGGGTTTGTGAGCTGTAAAACATCCTTGTGTGGACTTTGGGAAGGGTTAAATAGAAGGTCAGAGACAGTGAGACAATACTTTCTGCACCTCTACCCTTTGCATTGCTATAGGTCACATCCTTTGCTGGTCTTTGCAGAAGCACTTCAAAGAACTGCTCCTGCTGCTTTAGTTGAGTGTCGGCCCTTGGGCAGACTCGTGCCTTTGGAGCAAAGTCTAGCCATTTCCACTGAATCATTCAGTTTCTGCTGACAAGTCTTGCTGCTGCTGCTAGACTACTGTGATCCTGACTACTGAGTTTGGTAATTTCCAAATAACCCAATGATCCTAATCAGCAGGAAGTAGGCAAAAGAGGTCTACAGCCCCTTTCCCTACGAATCTACCTAAGGGTACAGGGGCACATAGGAAGGGAAGTAAAACTGTTTAAGAACTTTAAATAAAGTAGATGTTTGAGAAATATAAGCCTGAAAAACCCTGTCTCGAACAAACAAGCAATACCATCAGGCTCAGGGAATGGCTCAATTGGTAGAAAGATTACACAGCAAGCGCAGAGACTTAGATTTAATCCTCATAATCCATATAAATTCCCTGGTGAAGAGGAACACCTTGTAAATTCCAGCTTGTGAGGTGGAAAGAATGTCTGAGACTCAGTGGCCAGTCAGTCTAACCTATTTGGTGAGCTCTAGACCAGAGAGAGTCTCTTTCTCAAAAGTGATTGGATAGCATTCCTAAAGAAAGTACCTGAGGTCATCCTCCAGAGTCCATGTACACAGGTGCACCCATTCATACACTAATATGTACATGGGCATGCACACACAGACATTTAAGAAAGAAAACAAATGAGAATCTGGATGTTGTAGGAATGTGTGCTTGTGTGTGTGTCCATGCGGAGGCCAGAGGACAACCCCATATGTTTCTCCCAGCATCTCTTGGCCTTGTTTGTTGAGACAGGGAATCTTACTGGCTGAGAGCTTACCTCAGTAGGTGGGGCTAGCTCACCAGTGAGCCCAGGGATCCTCCTGTCCCTACCTCCCCAGTGCCTGGCTTCACAAGCACACACAACCATGCCTTGCTTTCAGTCTGGGTTCTGGGGATCGCAGTCTGGTCTTCATGCTCACACAGCAAGCACTGTACTGACGAAGCCACCTCCACAGCTCCAGCCCCTTTCCTTAATTTGCATTGTGTTAACTTCAGCATCTGCCTCCTTCAGCACCGGACCAGACAATTTCAGGCTGTTTCCCCCCAAAATCAAATCAAACAATGAGCATTTGCCAACATTAAAACTCCTTCAGAAAAGCAGGAGATACAGGCCCTGAAGGCAGTTTAAAGAGAGGAGCCACAGTAGAGTTTTGAGTGATGCATGAGTGTGTTGTTGCCTGGGGTAGCTTTTTGTTTGGTACAATGCTCCTTTTGATATGGAAGAGTTTGTATATTTTTAAAAGCCAGTTTCTTAACATGACATTTCTATCTAAGTCACTTTGAATTGAGTTTTAAAGTGATCTTAGTGAACGAAGACTTTGGATGACCTTTTTTCAGAAAAAAAATTGGAGGAAATTTACATCCTGTAGCGGAGAAAATACTTTAAAAATGCTGGCTGGTGGGAATGTTAGAACTAAGAGACAAATGTCCATACTGGCTTATAACTCAACACTGTTGGGTTTCCACTTCTAAATCTGGGAGTAGTTCAGCAGCTAAAATGTTTCATCTTCAAACAGGAAGAGTTAGGTCCATCCCTACAGCTCATGTCAAAATGCTTGGAGTGGCTATTTGCCCAGCCTCCCACTGCTGGTCAGACAGAGCTGGATGCTCCACTCCTTGGTGAGTTCCAGTCCAGTAAGGAACCTTGTCTCTTAAAACAAAGTGCCTGAGGAATGGCAGTTGAGACTATTCACTGGCATGTGTACATAAAACACACACACACACACACCTTACAACACACACCACAGGGCACACACACATACCACAGCCTGTAATCTTGACTAACACCTTCAGATTTTCTGGGACCCTGTTTACATGTCATATTTGTAAAATCATGCTATTATCTTCTATAATGGTTTTACACCTCAACTTGGTCTAACCAACATTCAGCTATTTGACCAGACATGATTATAGCTGCTTTGGAAAAGACTTTTTTTTTTTTTTTTTTTATAAAATTAACATTAACCGGATGGGTTGTTTTCTTTCAGTCCTGTTATGGAGCACAAGACGTCACATATGCTAGGGAGGAGATGTGCCACTGATCTCACACACAGGCCTAAATATGCGGGTTCCGAGTCAAGCAGCATTACTCCCCGTGAAGCGAGAAGGCCTTGGTCCCTTCCTGAGGAATGCTCAGATAGCTTCTGTAGTCTCGCCCATTCTGGGACTGTCCACTAGCAGCCTTGTGGCAACACTGGCTACACTGGCAATTTTCTTTTAAAATTTTATTTATTTATTTTCTTGTTTATGTAAGTGAGCACCCTAGCACTTGTGTGAAGATAAGATGACAATTTGCTGGAGTTGTTTCTCTCTTCCTACCGTGTGGGTCCGGGGGATTGAACTCACTTGGCAGCAACACTTTTACCTATTGATGTGTCTTCACAGTGCTGTCAGTTCTTTAACATAATGGTCTCCATCTGCACACATTCTATTTTTGTGGGGAAGCTTGAGGAACACATTAACCCCAGAGGCTTCTGACCACAGGAGAGGTAAAGGACGGAAGGAAGACTGCTTGCCACAGCCCTGGCCCGTGACCGGCAGCCTCTCTTGAGCACACTTTCTTCCCTTTCCCCCTCTTTCTTTGCTGAACTTCATTTTTCCCCGTACAGAAAAACGAAGAGGTCGTAGGCAGAAGACAACATCCAAAGCAACCTCCATCTGTCATGGTCTCTGTGTGTGCAGGAAGATCCAGGTTTGAGCTGTGACATTCAAGTCCTGCTCAGATTGGGAGCTATCAAGAGAGAGAGGCATGTGAGACGTATAGAAATATGTGTGTAGGGCATAAGCCTCTTGTGGGGTATGCAAAGGTTTAGTGGCATCGGTGGGGCACTTCTGGACACCCTGTAAATATCCTCTCAAGCCTAAGTGGTTGGGGAAAGCTGAGAACAGACGCTGACTCTGTCAGAAGATGCTGGGGAAAGTCCCTGCTGTACCTGTGCACTCATGTGTGTATCTGTGTATCTGTGAGCAGCAAGAGGTGGAGGAGCACGCATTTGATGGCTTCAAAAGAACTCATAGGCCAGGGTGAAAGTCACTATCCACCTCCCATGTCTGGAAAATCACGGTCTAGTATAGCTTTTGTTCGGGGAGAACCCTTGCTGGGTGTGGTAGTGCAGGCCTGGAAGCCCAGTTCTCTTGAGGCAGAAGCAGGAAGACTGTTTAGGACTTTAAGGCTAACCAGGGCTACCTAGTGGGAAGAAAAACCAGGGTTCCAGGTTTTATTTTAACTATGCTCTTAAGAGGTTCACTGAAAAGTTGCCTGGTGTTATTTCAGGATCTGTGCTGTCTCCTTTCCTCCTCTTCTTCCTTTTCCTCTTCTTCCTTCTCCTCCTCTTTCTCCTCCTCCTCATGTCCTTTTCTTTCTTCTGGAAATTTTAATTATCTGATTATCTTGGAACTTGAGCTGTAGTCTGGGCTGGCCTCAAACTCACAGAGATCCATCTGCTTCTGTATGGGATTAAAGGCATACACCACCACTGCCTGAATGTTCTTTCCATTTTTAACCCATGAAGAGGCTAGATACTTGAGCTGACCTGTGCGCACTTTGTGTCTCTGAGCTCTTGGGTGTAATAACCGGGCAAGCCTTTGTAAGCTTGATGGTGTTATGCAAGGGAAGTGATTATCAAGATTGCAGCACACTCTTAAGTGACGCAGCCGAAGAAAGTCTACCTGAGAGAGTATCTTTCCTGATGTTTGAGTTTTCTACTTTCTTCCTGACATACACTGTGAACCTATATCACAGTAGACAATGCGCCAAGCCAATGGACAAGACTAACAATTGCTTACACAGCGGGAATCAAGAGGCTAGAGTTCAGCTTCCCACTCAATGGACCACTACCTACGGCCCATCAGCTGGGTTCTAGCCCACTGGCTTGTACCTTGCTCTATTGCTGAATGTGTCAGTCATTTTAGGTACATTCACTTTCCCGGCAGCTCATTGCCTGAAGGTACAAGGCAGGCTTTTGAGATAGCTCAGCACATAAGAGCACTTGCTATGTAAGAGGATCTGGGCTTGGATACACAGCATCTACATAACAAGCCTCGGTGGCCTCTCATGCCTACAACCTCAGCACTGTGGGGTGAGAGCAGAGAAAGAAGGATGGCCAGGGCTGGCTGGCTGCCAGCCTAGCTCCAGGATTAGTGAAAATCCTGTCTCAGAGGGAAAAGAGAGCAAGAACAGGGCCCCTGTCATCTTCCTTTGGGCTGTGCTAATGCATTCGTACATATACCGCACACATATAGGGTGGGGGAGGGAGGAAGAGGAGTGGAAAGCTTTGCTTCCATTTCCTGTAGAAAAAAAAAATTCGAACCGTACAAGGCTTTAGAAAAAGACAGTTTCTCTTTTTCTCAAGTGGCATTTTAGAGGTGTTGATTGCCCAGTTTCCCATGACAAAATTTGAGTCCCTGCCTATAAACTTTCACTGTGAAAGTTGGGTTATTGTCTACAATCCCCCAATCAGCACGTATTTACTGCACAATGATTAATGCATAGCAAGCATGGTTCTTGGGCAGGGAAGGTATTGGTGAGTGGACCCTACATTTCATGGGGACACAAAAAGACAGGATCACTTAGCACATTAGAAATTAATGTTAACCATGTATGAGTGTGAACCACAATGAAGTAAAGAGGTTCTGAGGGTCTGGGAATGGGAATTGGGGCTGCATTTCCTGCAAGCAGGCTTCTTTGAGAGGGTAACAGGATATTTCAGTTTGGCAGCATTATGATGACAGCAGCTGTCAGGTACAGAGAGAAAGACAGGCTTATGTCTTGGAGAATAGCCTACCAAGCAGAGGCAGCGGATGCTTCAAAGACAAGAAGTTTGTGAGGGACACCGAGAAAGGTTAGAAGAAGAGACAGGGAGAGTGTGGACAGTGTGACCATATCAGGCAGGACTGAGATGAAATTTAGTCAGAAGGCTTTATTTAAGAGAGGACATGTCATGGCTTATATTTTCAAAGGGCCGTTGTGACTGCTATACTGTGAACAGACTGAGGTGTGAAAGTGGGGAGGCCACTTGGGAAGCAACTGCTGTCCTCCTGAGAGAGGACTATGGTTCAGATCATGGTGGCAGCAATGGTACCCTGGGAAAGCTAGATTAAGCTCAGGACTTAAGTGCAGTGTCCCAGTTTACAAAGGATAAAAGATGGGGCCAGCAGTTTCTGCAGGGGTCACACTCTGCACACCTTGAGGAGGGCATGTGTGGAGTTGGTGACCAATGTACAACTTGATATATATATATTTTTTGAGTAACCCCGCCGACAGATTGGATACAATGAATGAAAGAGAAGAACAAGGGGACAATTGCTTTTATATGGTGGCTGTCGTGATAGCTCAGGTCTAATGCTTGCCTAGCTTGTGTGAGGCCCTGCATTTGACTCCCAGAACCGCAGAGGCCAGGCATGATGGGTCATGACTGTTATTCCAGCACTGAGGAGGTAGAGGCAGCAGGATCAGAAATTCAAAGTCATCCTCAGGTACACAGTGAGTTTTGAGGCCAGCCTGGACTACAACAAATGACTTTTTTGGCACTGGCAGTCAGCTACATGCAGGCTAGTACATAGCAAGAAAACATCTGGAAAGTGACAGTGTGAAGAGGTAAAGAGGAAGGCGGGGTCGGAGAGGGGGGGTGTTGAAGCAGAGAATTAGTTTGAAAATAAAAGGTTTCAACAAATTTTGAGATAAAATGTTTTGAGAAGTTAGAAGCCCAGAGTGGTGGTGTAGACCTATGATCACAGCAGCTGGGAAGTTGCAAAATCATCCTGGGCCCCCTAGCAAACTCTTGTCTCCAAAACCAACCAACCATGTTAACAAATAAAACGCCAGCTTACTAGATGAAATACTTATAATAGATGTTAGTTTCTGGTGACTGTGGTGGCCCTGGCACAGGGGCCTTCAGAGCCCTTGGGGCTTGTCTGAGGATAATACTCTTTTTTTGTTTGGAAGGTGTGGTAGTTTGGATGAGAATGACCCCCATAGGCTCATGTATTTGAATGCTTAGTCATCAGTGTCTAGAGCTAGATAAACTGAGAAAGTCAGTTCTCTCCTACCATGTGTGTCCCAGGGATGGAACTCAGAGCCTCAGGCTTAGAAGCAGGCACCTTTATGTGCTGATACATCTTGCCAGCCCTGCTGTCTTGTTTTATGAGTCAGGGTTTCGCGATGTAGTCTAGGCTGGCCTCACATCCATCAGAGTCCTGGGATTACTGGCCTGCACAGCCATGCTGGGCTTCTTTTTTATCTGGTAATTTGCTAGAGGCTTGGCTTCTTTTATTTCTCTGGGCTCAGTGGGGGCACTCTATGAACATAGAGGATAGCTGATAGCCTTTACCGTTCCTGAATGATAAGGCTAGGAAGGGAAAACTGCTTTTTGATGGGTTGAAATATGACGCTGGATGCAGGAGGTGGGCTTGGGAGCCTGTTCCAGCAAGCAGCAGTGTGTAACAGCTTGCACGCTGTGCCTTGTGGCTACAGACTGCCTTGTCTTCTTGGAGCTGGGAGGGAGTCTATGATAAGGCAGGGTGGAAACCTGACTCACTGGCACACAGTTATACGCTTTTGTCTCTGATTCTAACTTGGAAGTGACTCACAGGTTGGAAAAAAACCTTTTGGAAGCAAACGTGGGGGAATGAAAGGCAGTTCCGCCCTGACTGAGTTTTATCATAAGATAAAGTGTAGACCTGCTTGCCCATAAACTCTGGGAACCTTACGCTCTTTCAGCCTTCCTCCAATCAAAGCGCAGGGGTTATGAAGCCTGACCGGTCACTCATTTTCTTCAAAATTTGTATGGAATGCAGTTTAGAGGGAGTATATATATTTTTTTTCTACTCACTCCAATAAACCCTAATTAGCACAAGGGCAGGGCAGACGGGCTTCTGGAAGCCTGAAGCAAGGTGTAACATTCTTCTTTCATATCACCCAAAGTCCCTGTTTCCAACAGCCATCAGGCCACTTCCCTGCCATGCAAACCAGGCCCCTGCAATCTGCAGTTACTGAGCAGCTGGTGGTGCCCACTGAGGCCGAGGCACATCTACTCTGGGAACACAGCTCAAAACAGCTCACATGAGTTCTGGAGAGCTGGTTCTGAATTACTCTGAGATCTCGGGCAACTTGGATTAAGAAATACAGTTTGGCTTTGGGGATAGGGGTAGAAGTAATACAGATATAAATTAAACAATAAGGAGCATTTCTTGTAAAACCAAAACAAACAAAACAAAACTAGGCTGTCATGAGGAACATGACATGAGGCAGGGGACACAACGTGACCCTCAGAGTCCCTGCTGCTGGCTTCTTTTTCCTTCTTGGTTCATTCTCCAACTATCTCTGCCTTCATACTGTTTCATCCCTCCTGCACTAGGCCAGGAAATGGGGTCACATAGAACTTCATAATTTCTTTCAGTTTCTCTCTAGGGAGAAACTGTCTTTTATACTTCCAGTTTCAAGTTCCCTCAGAAGGCTGCTAATTGGATTAAAATGTGTCACCACTAGGATCTTGGACCAATCCTCCAGGGCAAGGTAGGAGAATCAGTTGAGTTGGTCCCTACCTCGTAGACTAAGTGGTTTTTCTGAGAACCTCATGGGTGTGGAATGATCAGAAGGGGCTGCAGCTTTGAAGCTGGGACCGGAGTGGAAAGGCGGAGTTTAGGAAGCCAAACGCCTGTAGGCTGTTTTCAGAACCAGCTATTTGGGCTCTTTGGAGAACAGTGGCTGCCCCCATTTCGCTGCTGTGACCACAAACAATTGAGCACTCAATACAAGCTCAGAAGGCTTGAGTAGTCCCTGAGTCTCCAAAGCCACAAGTTTGCTTTCATCTCTGCACAGGCCCGGCCTTCTCTTTCCTGTTCTGACTGGCCCCGACTGGCCTGGGGTAGGGGAAGCAGACCATATGGGCTTCTCCTCCCCTGGTGCTACTAGCCAAGCTGGGTAGGCTGAGTCTGTGAGAGTGCTAAAAGAAAAGCCAAGGCTCTACAAACAGACGCCAGCTGGGTGGCACAGGCCCCGCCCTAGTTGGTAGCACAGGTCTGGGGGAGGGGGTCTTTTAATGCAAATCCTGTTAAGGGTAACCTAGCCTGCCGAATCCTAGCCTTGAAGATGGCCGAGTACCCAGTGACCAGTTTGCAGGGTGGGAACAGGAACCTACACTGTGCACCTGTAAGGAAATAAGCAAATCAGGGCCCACAAAATGTCACCAGATCTGAGGTGCAGTTTCCTAGAGGCTGTTTGCAGAGGGAAATCCACTAGGGAGAGGCACCTTGAGCTTTCCAGACCAAGAGAACAGTATCTCCTGTGTAGAATTGTGGGGTTAGGGTGGGGTGGAGCAAGGCCTTCCCAACCCCCACCTTCCTTGTTGCTAGCTTTTGTAACCTGCTCGGCCACGTGGTACGCCCTTGAAGGTGTGTGGTGGCACCAGTTATATCAGCCAGAGGAATTTTTGCCTAAACATAAGCATCAGAGGCCCCCTCCCCCAAGCCCAGGACCCCTCTCGACTCGGTGGCAGCGACCCTGATACGACTGAGATCCAGCCTGGCCAGGCAGCCGCCGCGGCTCCCCTCCCCCGCTGGCCTGCGAGCCCATTTTCGCTCGGCTGGTCTCTGCGCCGCCGGATGGATGGCGCCCCACCCCCCGGCTCCTCTGCTCAGTCATTCAGACTTGGAAAGTCAATAACACGCTGACATCATCAGGGGTTTGTGTATTATTACACGGCTACTTTCCAGAATACCTGGCATTATCTAAGAGAGGAGCACTCGATTGCACCAGCAAGGCCGGGAGCGGAGTCTGCAGCCCCGGGCAGGCGCGGCTGCTGCGGCCAGGCCCTTTTTTCCTCCAGGACACCAATTAGGAACAGATGGTGGCTTCTGCTCTAAAAGCAGATGCACTTTAGATATCGATACACATTCATTTTGGCTTGGGGGTGCACTCACAAGTCACCCTCAAGTGACCTCCATTTCCTGCGAATACACACTTGCCCTGACTTTTGGTCCTTAAAGAGCATTTTCAGTGATCCTCACAGAGGCAAAAAAGAAAGGCATTTGCTCTAAGCGGAGGCCAAAGCCTGCCTCTTGAGGCTGGGGGTGTTACGTAATCACCATTGCGGTTGATTAGGGTTTTGCTTTTCCTCCAAGGCTGACCTGGCGGTTTTGGTGCCTGAGTTTCTCTTTAAGCTTCGTGCAGGGCAAACACACAGAAAAACATGGCCCAGATTTATGGTGCAAAACTGCTCTCCAAGCAAATTGCCTTAGTATTCTGTTTCGGTTCTGGAGCAGGGGAAGTAGATTAATTTGTTGTTAATTAAGATCTTTTTTATCTTACTCTTCTGGCGTTTCCTTTACCTAAAATGAGTTAAAAAAATAATTTTATGCATTTTAGCAGCTCACTTCCCTCCCCCTCGCTGTAAACGGTACATGAAAGTAGCTTTGATACTAATTAATTGTATAGATTGCTGCCATTTTGTTCTGAGAAACATTCCCTAACTCACACAACATGGTGCCTTTCTGTTTGGCCAAACAGGCTATTTATTTACAGACACAGGGCAGGTCTCCTTTAAATTCTCTTCAGTGTTTTTAATTGGGGAAAAAAAAAAAGCAGCCAGCTCTAATTTGGAGAATGGCAAGGGGAAGGGCTGTCCCTCCTTGGCCTCATCTTACCCTCCCCTGAGCGGCCTGATTTAAAAGTCCGTAAGTGCTCCCCTGGAGGAAGCAGAGCAGACAGCCACTCAGCTAACCGGGGTTTCTCTCCCCCTGCAGTCAGTCATTTCAGTAGGTTAGGGAAACTTCCCTCGAAATGGCAGCACCGAGAAAGGCTCCGAGGCTGTCGTTTCTTGAATTCAGGCATGGGGAGAGTGAGAGCAAGACCCTCCAAGATGGCGCGCTGGGTGCCTGAGAAGTGTCTGGGGTGGTGAGAAATGCAGAAAGACGGAAATTATAGGGTCAGGAAGAAAAAAAAAAAGCGATATATTTTTTGAAGTTAACATTTGCTGTGAGGGTTGTGGTCATACAAACAATATCCTTGTGTATGTGCATGAGTGCAGGTCCAAGTGTGCAGGTGTCAGAGGACAGCCTCAGCCGTCGTTCCCGCCAGGAGACTATCACTTTTTGTGTGAGAGGAGGTTTTCTCAGGGTTTTCACCTGTATGAACGTTTCTGTGTATGTATGTAAGGGCCTACTGTGGTCAGAAGGCATTTGATCGCCTGGAGCTGGGGTTTGCAGAGGTTGGGAGCTCCGAGATACAGAGGGAACTGATCCCCGGTCCTCTGCAAAAAGCAGCACATGCTGTTAAAGTCCTAGCTACAGCCCCGTGGTCCACTTCTCTAAGTAGGCTATGGTAGCTTGCCAGAGAGGTCCAGCCACCTGCCTGCTCCCACCTCTCATTTTGCCATCTTGCAGACTATGTGGTCATGTCTGGCTTTCTATGAAGGTTCTAGGGAAACAAACGCAGGCTCTCACACTTGTGAGGCAAGTGCGGTACTGACTGACTGACCTTCACCAGATTCTTTTTACCTAGAAATAGTTTATGTCAAATGAGCAATGAAACTTGCTTAAGACCTGAGCCTATGTGTTCTTGAGTGTTATGTTGTGCAGGCAATTCAACTGGCCTGCCCTTAGGGACCTTTAGGATCCAGACAATGTCCTCTGTCAGTACCTGCATCCTATGACATCATCCGGACCAGGTACTTAGTGGCCGGTTTGCCCCTCCCTCTCCCTCTTGCTCACTTGCTCCTCTCTGCTCTCTTTCCTTTGTCCAGGTGCCTCTCTTCCTTCACTATGTCTGTCTGTCTGTCTGTCTTTCCTTCCCTCTCTGTCTCCATCTCCATCCAATAAATATTGTCCATACCAGATCTGTCACGTGTGGCATATTTTTAAATACATCCCAACATTGAGTATGGCCTTATTGTTTGGGAAGCTTACAGACAAGATTGTTGAAGCTCGTGAGACAGCTCAAGGTTTTGCAAGCCTGGAGATCTGAGTTCTATCTCCAGAAGCCACGTGGAAGGAGTGTTGTCACCTACAAAATCTATGCTCAAAAACCACTCAACCAAATTATAAGTAAATCAATCTTATATGCATAAACAATTAGAGTATGCTTATGGCTTTGTACTGGGCTGCATTCTCTGCCATCCTTTGCTACATGTGGCCCCTTGAAGTGGGTTGGACATGTCTAATAGCATGGCTGCTTGCTAGCTCAGCTGATCTATCCCCTCCTGGTTGCAACTCGGTGATAAATGACTTATTGCCAGACAAGGATTTCCTCTGTCCATCTGGTTCTGAGCGCTGATCTTCTGTACCTGGCAGTCACCTGCTCACCCTGCTCAGCCTGTGCAGAGGGACACAAACTAGAAGCTGACCTGGGCAGAACCTGGTGCAGGAGGCCACCCCTTCCACTGTTCTCCCTGACCCTGGTATTTCTCTATTTCCTTTGGAAAACAGGCTGCCTTCTGAGCCTTTCCTGCCAAATATCTGCCAGCTGGATAGAACTGGGTGCACTTTGATTCACAGGCTTTTTCTTATCTAGATGGGTAAGGTGCAGAGTCCTCTAATCTTGGTTTTTGAAAGGGAGAGTATTGAAATAATACCCTTTGCCTTGAGGAATACCATGGCAATGCTGACTCTTCACCCAAACTTGAGATAGGCTCTCACTGTGCTGCTTAGGTTGGTCTCAAACGTCTTGGTTCAAGCACTTCCCCCGGCATAGTCTACCCATTAGGTGAGGCTACGGATGTGAACCACCATACCCAGCTCTACCAGCAATACCAGAAATACCAGCATGTCCACATTTATTGCCACCCTACTCACAATAGCTAGGAAATGGCATCAGATTTGGTGTCCATTAACTGATTTATGATAAAGAAAAGGTGTGGTAACCCAGGCTCTTAAAGACAAACACTGCATGCTTGCTCTCTCTCTCTCTCTCTCTCTCTCTCTCTCTCTCTCTGCTCTCTTTCTCTCATATGCAGTACGAACTTTAATTTTTACATTTGTGTGTTTATACCTGAGAGTAAGTGGGGATAAAGGAAAACAAGAAAGGGGCCCACAAGTTGGAGGGAAAAAGATGCTTCAAGGGAGGAGGGTAGGGAGGGCCGTAGGACACACATGGGAGGAGAGTGGAAGAGGACTGCAGAGGTACAAGTGGGATTGGAGGCGGGCAGGAGGGGCAGGGGGAACCAGTTCAAACTAATTAAGTCTGAAAGCACCATAAGAAAACTTGTATTTTGTATGCTAATTAATACATAAATTACTGAATTCATAAACTGTCTGTGGGTAAGATTTTTAACCCATTGCTCACTGGTATTTCTGGTTATAAATTAGAAAAACAGAAATAGGATGTGTTGGTGCTTAGCTATAAACTCAGCAGGCAGGAGGCTGAGGCAAGATGATGTTGAGTTGAAAGTCTTATATAGCAAGTCCCTGTCCATAAATAAATAAATAAATAAATATTAGAAAACAGGTAAAATGGGGCTTACAGAATCAAAACTTAGATTTAGAAATTTTCTGTGTTGAACTGTTACTATTTCAAAATCTTGGCTGCTATGCACATTTAGCCATGAAATGTTCTTGAATGGTTCTTGAACCTGGATGGGAGCTTAACTTTGAATAGAAGTGCTGCCGACAAGGCAAACTGGAGAGCCAACGAGATGAATTTAACCCTTATTGGTGTTTAAGGTCCTGCCTGATCAATTTTGCTTTACTTTTCAAAACAACAAAAACAATAGAAATCCAAACTGGAATAAAACTCTGGAGTTTTCATTTCTTAGTAAACAAACAAACCAACAACCTCCCTGTTTTTCTGTAAAGGAGAAAGCTTCAGGCAATACAAACCACAGTGACCACTGGGTTGAGCCAAAAAGAAATGCTCCTTCAAAGCTGCAAGTAATATGCTAACTGATGGATTTTGAAATTCATTTCTCCTTGGAGAGAACAAGAGCTCCACAATGACTAAACTGAGCAGGGCACAGGGGTCTTGTATGAGACGGTTTCTACAACCAAGGACCACGTGTGGATGTGTCCTGGAACCCCTGTGCAGATGGGACCCAGGATAGCTCGGTGTAGGACTGAAGGCCCTAGTGAGGGAAGCAGGGACTGTTTCAGTCATGAACTTGATGGCTGACTCTTTGACCCTCCCCCATACATGCCGGGGAGTGACAGACTGGCTGGATCCCAGGGGAGGACATTGCAGCCAGCCCTGAGGAGACAGGATGAGCTGGGGTTGGATGGAAGGGGAGGAGGTCCTCCCCCGTTGGTGGACTTGGAGGGGGCGGGGAGGAGATGAGGGAGGGCTGGGGAGGGTGGGAGTGAGGGGGGGGGCTGCGCATGGGATGCAAAGTACCTAACCTGTGATTGATAACAAAAAAATAAAATAAAATAAATATTATATATAAAAAAAAAGAAATTCATTTCTCGCGTTGTTTGTAGCTTAGTTGGTAGAGTGCTTCCCTAGAGTGTCCAAAGCCCTTGGTTTGACCTCAGCACCTCATAAAACTGGACGGGACGAGAAGGGTCATTCTAGTGCTAGGAAGATGGAGACCGAAGGAACAGAACTTATGGTGGTTCTCAACTAGAGAGTGAAAAGAATATAGAAAACCAAAAATTACAAAAAATCAAAAGAATCAAAATCTCTGTTGTTCCCACTCACTGTCCTGGAATTCATGGTCTGTAGATCAGGCTAGCCTCAAACTCACAGATCAGCCCATCTCCAGAGTGCGGAGATGAAAAACCTGTGCCCCGATGCTGGGTCTTCATTTACTTTCTTATGAAAAGAATAATAGCTGTTATCTTCCAGCTGTTTTGTGCTTGTATCCACTAGAACGGTGGTTCTCAACCCTTGGGTCAGGACCCCTTTGGAAAACTGTCTCCAAAAATATTTACATTATGATTCCTAACAGCAGCAAAATGACAGTTACGAAGCAGCAATGAAATCATTTTATGGTTGGGGTCATCACAGCATGAGGAACTCTGTTAAGGGGCCGTAAAGGTAGGAAGGTTGAGAACCACGCCCTAGAACAGGGGTCCTCAAACTTTTTAAAGTGGGGGCCGGATCACGGTCCCTCAGAGAGCTGGAGGGCCGGACTATATGAACTACTAATTCCTGCCCACACTGCACATATCTTTTATAAATAAAATGAAGAACATTTATAAATAAACAGATCATGTACCAGTATTCCAACGGGAACTGTGGGCCTGCTTTTGGCTGTATATATTATATATACACACACAGTGTATAAACTCCCATTAGTCCCTGATGTGAACACTTACCCCTTGCAGGCTTTTCTAAGAAGACGAGCTCAGTCCCTGATAGTTCAGTTATATCTCCCTATATCACGCCCAAATTGATATGTTCGGAATCAGCATGTGAACACTGAAAAGGAAATGCAAAATGCATATAAAATTTTCAATATAATCCCCTTTAAAATGCTTCAGCACTGAACCCCTAATCTCCCAACCACCACCCACCCCCCCAACTTTGATTTCAGCACTGAATGCCCCACCACCCCCAAAGGTGACTCATTTTCATATGAGTCACCCACCCCCCAATCAGACAAAACCCCCCATCTGGCAAAAATTTATTTCTATGGTACTTTTGACTGACCTTTGGCCGTGGAGGGAGTGGAGGAAAACCTCACTGACAGGCAGGCACAGCACACAGACACCATGTTGCCTGGGGTGGAGCGGGCGCCTTTTTACATCATTATATAGTCACCCACATGTGGTACTCCTCGCCACGCGGCGTCCAGTGCCCTCCAGTGACGTCATCAGCAGCACGCTTGCTGAGCGCCAGGCACAAGGGCGTATCGGTGTCCCTCCCAACACCGCCCTCATGCCCACCCTCCCAGCACACAGCGTGCCGTGGGCGGAGGCGGTTGACGTCATCCCTGAGAAGCTGTGACACTGAGTGTATATGCTGGCAGGTATCTTGGCGGCCAAACTGCGCTCATTGCTGGCGGGCCGGATCAGACTCCTCTGCGGGCTGCATGTGGCCCGTGGCCGTAGTCTGAAGACCCCTGCCCTAGACGACTGTTTCAGGATATTTGATCCCATTGTACTGGAAAAAACCTGTTTCTAGTTGTGGTGTGAGTCAGCCCTAGCACACACCTTTAATCCAAGAGCTTTCTGTTTATTGTGAATAAGTAATTGAAGTGTGGCTCAGTCCTAGTACACACCGTTAACCCAAGAGGTTTTTGTAAACAAGAGCTAAATAAGGCCAACCACGGGTCAAGAAGCAGAGCAAGCAACCAGTTGACATAAGAAAACACAGAAAGAAAGAAGGGACATTGAGTTGAAGAGTATTTAAGATAGCCTGGAGAAGGAAAAAGGGCCTTTTTTTTTTTTCCTACTCAGAGTCTGAGTAGGAAGGTCAGCTGGGTGCTTTTTCTGCTTCTCTGAGCTAGCAGGCTTTCACCTAGCATCTGGCTCCTGAGTCTATATTGGTAAAAATCAAGCCTTTGGGATTTTGTATTTAAAACAACTGACCTACATTGCTAAGGTGTAGCTCAGTGATAGGGCAGCTGCATGTACAGGTTTGATTCCTAACAAAAGAGGAAGTTACAGTTATTGCTTGGCAACCCAAGTAGGAGCTGTCTCAAAGGATATCATACCCAGCATATTACAAAATTGACATTTTAAAACAAAGCTGTTCTATCATGTTAAAAAAACTTATCTAATGGGACTGAAAAAGTATAGAAATACAATACCCATTCTTATTCATTTAAAAATTCATGAAGAAATGCTTCTCTAATCCTGGCAAAATTTCATGTATTTATTTATTTTATTTATTCACTTTATATCCCAATTGTAGCCTCCTCCCTCATCTCCTCCCAGTCCCACACTCCCTCCCCTTTTCCTCTAATACTCTCGCCTAGTCCACAGAAAGGGGGAGCCCTCCTTGCTTGCCATCTGACCCTAGCCTGTCAAGCCTCATTAGGACTGCCTGGATCCTCTTTCTCTGTGGCCAGGCAAGGCCACCCAGCCAGGGGGAAGTGATCAAAGAGTGGGCAACTGAGTCTTTGTCAAAGGTAACCCCTGTTCCCTTTACTCAGGAATCCACATGGAGACTGAGCTGTCTATGGGCTACATCTGAGCAGGGGGTCTAGGTCCTCGCCATGCGTGGTCCTTGGTTGGTGTAGCGTCTCTGCAGGGTCCCTGGGCCCAGACTTCTTGGCTTTTTTTGGTCTTCTTCTTTGAGCTCCTTTACCCTCCCAGTCCTTCTACCTCTACCCCCCACCCCACCCCTTCTTCCATAAGACTCCCTGACCTCTGCCCAAAGTTTGGCTGTGAGTCTCAGCATCGCTTTGATCCCCTGCTGGGTGGAGTCTTCCTGAGGACCTCTGTGGTAGGCTTGTATCCTGTTCCCTCTCTTTCACCATTTCTTTGTCTATCCTATTTGCCCTTCTGAATGAGAATAAAGCCTCCACTCCTGGGCATATAGCCAAAAGATGCTCCACCACACAACAAGGACACTTGCTCAACCATGTTCATAGCAGCTTTATTTGAAATAGCCAGAATCTGGAAACCACCTAGATATCCCTCAACTGAAGAATGGATAAAGTGGTACATTTACACAATGGAATACTACTCAGCTATTAAAAACAAGGAAATCATGAAATTGCAGGCAAATGGATGGAACCAGAAAAGATCATCCTGACTGAGGTAACCCAGAAGGAGAAAGACAGTCATAGTATATACTCACTTACAGGTGAATATTAGATATATATATGATAACCAAACCAAAATCCACAGACTGAAAGAAGCTAAATAACCAGAAGAATCCTGGCAAATTTTTTGTCACTTTGCTCCATGGATATATGTAGCTGTGTTTATATATCATTGAGAAAAGAGGTATAAATTTTAATTTAAAACTATGTATGGTTTTAAAACTTTGTATGTTTCTAAGTTTTATTATAATTGACAGTGTGTATATCTGTGTCTATTATGTGTGTGCATTAGTGCACACATGCGTGCATTTTCAAGTGTGTGTGAGCTCATGACATGGCTTACCTGTAGAAGTCAGAGGGACTTGACTATCTTCCACCATGTGAATTCCAGCTCATCAGACTTGAAGGTAGGCATGTGCCTTTACTCACTGAGCCATCTTGCTTGCTCTTCATCTTATTTTTAGAGTCAGAGTTTCTCACTGAACCTAAAGCTCATAGGTTGGCTAGGATGGCTCTGCAGTGAACTCTAGATACCCACTTGTCTCCTTTCTTGTCCCTTCATTCTTGGTGTTACAGATGTGTACCACTGTGCCTGGCTTCTTTGTGGGTGCTGGAGCTCTGAACTCAGGTCTTTATGTGTCTGCAGCAGACGCTCAGCTGACTGAGACAGCTCCTGATGATGTATATCTTAATGAGGTGGATGTAGCTTTTCTTCCAATTAGCCTCTGTAACTGTGGATGACTGTACTACCTGTCACTTGGAAAAGCAGGCTTGGCATCAGTCCTAGTTATAATTTTTTGTTCACACATGCACATAAATATGTATACACATGGAAAATTGTTATGGAAGTAGTATTGCAATGTTATCTCAAGATCCTTCAAACGCCTTCTAAATTGTTTGCCAAGGAATTCATGCCTTGTTAAAAATCAGCTGTGATAGCCAGACTTGGTGGTGCATACCTGTAATCCAAGCACTCAGAGAGCCAGAGGCAGTCGGATCTCTGTGAATTCTCGGCAAGCCTCTACAAAGTGAGTTAAGGACAGTCAAGGCTACACAGAGAAACCCTGTTTTGAAAAACAAAAAGCAAATAAACAAATCAGCAGTAGTTAGTTCCTATTGCATTCCCTTTTGTGGAGAGCAGAGAGTAAGAAATATCTGATCAGTAAATATCTTTATTTCAGATCTTCTGTGTTCTTTGCTTCCTTGACACTTAATGATTTAATTTGGTCTTTGCTGGTGCTTTGCCAATGTTGGGCCACTGGAATGGACATGAGGGTTTGATTTCTTCAATATAATAGGGCATAGGAGATACAGAGATCACTTTGACATACAGCATCATAGGGGTTGAGGAAACTGATTTCCTGAAAGTGACTAGTACTGTTAGAAAGTCTTTAAGTGTACATAGGGTGGATGTGCTTCTGTGTTGGAAGATGGCTGCATTGGAAAGAAGTCCACCTCTGTGTGGCAGAAGGAAAATAATTGCATATCATGGAACACTGTCCTCTGGGCTGAACAGCCATGATGGTCTTAATCAGAGCAGCTTCCATTACTACAAAAAACTCCCTCAGGATTCCACTGTTGACCTTCCCTCATTTAGGAGGGTATGAGTCACCAAGGGTCATGAGAGATTCCAGCTTCCCTCTGACACATCCCTTCCAGCTGAATGTCATCCTTCCTCATCTGCAGAAGGTCTTGGGAGGTGGTAGAGTACACAGAGTATGGACAGTTGACTGGCGGTATGTCGTAGTTACAGTTTCATTGCTGAGAAGACGTGTGTCCATGGCAACTCTTATAAAGGAAAACATTTAATTGGGTGTAAAGGTGACCTTCATTCATATTGTATTAAGGTGTGTCTTGGTATACTCAATTGTTAATTGTAGACTTGGCAGTGAGCTAAATGCTAACAGATTCTGGTACTGTCATTGATTGCTATTGAGGAATCTCCTGTCTCAATATTGTGTAAAAAATGACTCCCCAATTATCTCTGATTGGTTAATAGAGAAGCTGAAGAGCCTATGAGTGGGCAGAGGAGACAGTAGGGAGGACTTCTGTTCCTAGTCTGGGGGTCCCAGGTAAAGAGAAAGAAAGAGAGGCAGAGTAAGAGACAGAGAAAAGTGGCGGGCCATGAGGAATCACCGTGAGGACAAAGATGGAGCAGGAGCAGCCGGAATGAAATTAGATGGCAAGTAGCATAGCGTGCATGGCTGGGGAGTAGCCAGGACAGTATAGATAGGTTAGAATAGACCAGTGTCTGCCAAGCTATAGTGCTCTAAAACTTATTATTAAATATAAGAGGTCTTTGTCTAATTATTTAGAAACTAGAGTGGGCATAGGGAAAAAAACCCTTTAATTCCCCAGTTGGGACTAGCTTACGGTTTCAGAGATTTAGTCCACTATCAACATGGTGGAAAGCATGGTAACATGGTGATGGAGAAGATGCTGAGAGTTCTACATTTTGATCCTCAGGCAGCCAGGAGAGACTGTGTACACTTCGTGTAGCTGGAGCATAGGTTAGACTTCAAAGCTGGCACCCACAGTGACACATGTCCTTCAACAAGGCCACACCTCCTAACAGTGCCATTCCCTATGGCCAAGCCTTCAGACACATGAGTCTATGGGGGCCATTCCTATTCAAACCACCCCCGGGTAGGTGGAATTCCATGCAGCCATGGGAGAGTCGTTATCTATGCCAGGGTGAGACTTTTTGGTGACATGGTGATTTGGAAGTCACTCACCTCCTGTAGGTAACCCCTCACCATGCTCTTGTATGTAAGTAATACCCCATATGTATGTGATATATACGTGTAGGAGATGTTTGCATTTGTGTGTCTCGGAAAGCTAGAGCAAAATGTCAGGTGTCAAGTGTTGTCATCTATCATTCTCACCTTATTCCTTTGAGGCAGGGCTTCTCTCTGAACCTCCCCTGCCCCACAGCTCTAGAGTTGTACCATAAACACAAGTGTGCCCCACTATTACATGGGGGTTGGGACCTAATTCATTCTTCACAGTTGTACACACTAAGCTCTCGAGCTTGCTTCCCACATTTTGAAAAAGATAACCCCTTTAAGGCAGTTTTTAAGCATTATCTTATTTATCTATTTACTTATTGTATGTGTCTTTGTGTGTCTCTGGGTGTGTGTGTGTTTGTATGTGTGTCTGTGTGTGTGTATGTGTGCGTTGTTGTGGTGTGTGTGCTACAGTGTTTGTGTGGAGGTCAGAGGAAAGTTTTGGGGCAGAAGTTCCCAACCTTCTAACTATAATTTGCTACTGTTATTAATCATAATATAAATATCTGATGTGACCCCAAAAGGAGTCGAGTCCCATAGATTAAGAACCCTGCTTATGGGGGTCAATTCTTTCTTTGCATTAAGTATGTCTTGGAGATCAAATTCCAGTTGTGAAGCTTGGTGGTAAATGTCTGTTTTACCAAATGAACCATCTTTCCAGCACTGCAATAATAGCGACAGATTTTGATTGATGAAGTGTGTGTGAAGCATTTCACATGCATTGTTTCTGTAAATCTCAGCAATTCTCCTGTACAGTGGGTGTCCCAAGGGCTTCTGGGACAGCCTCAAGTGATGTGTCTCAAACCTGAAATGGATCCAAGTTCTGAAACTTGGAGGGAAAAATGGCCTGTGTGACTGGCCATCATGGAGTCAAGCTTATGATCTGAGTTTGTCCCCAGGACCGGCTACAAAGTGAGACTTGGCTGCACCGGTCTGTATGTAACTCCAGCCCTGGAGATAGAGATGGGTGTGTTCAGAGAGATCACTGATGATGACTTATCAGTGAGTCATCAATACAGAACCATGAATACAGAAAGTTTTTGGTTTAATGAGAGACCCTCTTCCGAAGGCAGAGATTGATAAATAAAGATTATTTGACACTTGGCTCTGTATGCATCCATGTGAACTTGTACCCCACACACTCATGCACATCACATTCCATACATGAAAATAGGTAAATGAACCTGCACTCAGGCACAGAAGAAACACTTAGAAGCCCTTTCCATGATTCTGTAGCCTGGTGGTTGTTGTTTGCCAGAGGCCCTACCATGGCAGACAATTTTAATGTGTGCACCATTCTATGGAATGAACCAGAATAGGCGTAGTGTAAGCTAACCTGGGTTGTAGGGGCTGGAGAGATGGCTCAGTGGGTAACGTGCTTGCTGTGGAAGCCCGGAGTTCTGAGTTTGGATCCCCAGCACCCCTGTAATACAGCCAGATGCAGAAATGCCTGTCTGTAAACCAGCACTAGGAAATGGGTGGGCAGAGACAGGAGGATCCCTGTGGGGTTGATGGCCATCCAGTCTAGAATAATCAAAAGGCTTCAGGATCTGACAGAAAGCCCATGTCTGTGTAAGGCAGAAAGTAGAACATGCTCGAGGAACACACTTAAAAAGGCAAATACACAACACCAAACAAAACAAAGTAAGAACTCCCAGGTCTGAGAGACTCTTGAGAGCCTTAATCTGTTATGAGCCTACAGTGTAAGGACTAAGAACAAGAACTGGTACGTACCCAGGACTAGAACACTACAATACTGTTATCAAATGAAAGCGAGTTGCTTAAAAACGTGCTGGTGTGACCCTATACAGCTGACAAGACACGTAGACAGCTGTGGAAGACAACTTAATTTTCAAGCTTGTCAAAGTTATGCAGTTGCTTTAATAAAAGAGTATTAATAACAGTGAAAAACAAACAAACAAACAAAAAACGTGCTGGTGGAGTTTTGTCCATGATGTTTGGTGAACTCTGCACACTGACAGGTACACAGCATTCATTCACATTGAATTTCCTGGCCAAACTTTCAGGTGAAGCCTGTGAGAGACCATCAGGTTGTTTCACCTTGCCGCTTGCAATGATCCTCTCTACCGCCATTTGTGGACCGCATTGCAAGGTGCTAGCCAGGCTTGGTCAGCTCTGGTGCAGAATATGTTTATTTATTTATTTATTTTTAATTTGTGTTACACCCCCTTTCCCCTTGTGTGTGTGTGTGTGCATGCCACAGTGCTTGTGTAGAGGTCAGAGGAACCTTGTGAGAGTTGGTTCTGTCCTTCTACTACATGGGTTCCAGGAACCAAACTGGGGTCACCAGAATTGGCAGCAAGTGAGTTACCGTGGTTGCATTTTTTTAGGTGGTGGTGGTGGGCAGGGCCTAAGTAGCCCAGGTTCATCTCTGATTGGCCTCCACCTGAAATTATAGATGTACACAAGCAATTTGGTTTGTTCTGTGCTGGTGATGGACCCTGAGGCTTTGTGCACTCAGGCCAGCACTGTATCTATTGAGCTACACCCCTAGCCCTTCAGAAAGTCACTTTCATCTCTCTCCATGATCTCCATTCCTTCTTTCACCTCTTGGCCCAGACAGCTATTTCTCCCTGTCTAATTACTATCCCAGCTTTCAATTGGACACTCTGGTCCAGGCTTTTCCACTTCACTTTAGCTCTCTCAGGTGAAGTTAGTTTTGAGATAGAATCTCATTGTGTAGTTCAAGCATGCTCCAAACCTTCTACGTAGCTCAAGCTGGCCTCTAGCTTTCCACCCTCTTGTCCCAGCCTCCCGAGTGCTGGGCTTATAGTTATGTGTTGCCACACCTAGCTAGGATTTTAATTTTAAATGAAAATGATTTGTTAACAATACTATGTGCCTTGCTCGATGTAAAGGAAAATAAAAAGGGGTGGGAATGAGTTCTTTGCACAAAACATAAAGTAAAAACAAAAATCATTAAAGGGTAATAAGAAATGAAAAAGACTTTAAATCTGAGTAAGGTAGTGTAGAGACTGAAGTGTTATGGCTTGGAGGCCCCCCTCAGGGAAAGGAGAAGGGTGTATATGATACAAAGTCAGCCATAGTAGTTTGCTTTGCTCCGTAGGGAATATCTCTCAAGACTAGCACAGTGGTTCTCACCTTCCCAAATGCTGCCACCCTTTAATACTGTAGTTCCTTATATTGTGGTGACCCCCCAACCATAACATTATCTCATTGCTACTTCATAACTGTACTTTTGTCACTGTTCTGAGTTGTGATGTAAATATCTGATATGCAGGGTATGTGATAAGTGACCAGTAAAGGGGTCAATACCCATAGTTTGAGAACTGCTGCTCTAGCAGCTTCCTGTAAGCAAAGCTAGTACTAAGCCAGCCCCGGGTGGTGTGCTCGGCTCCATGCCTGCCTGGCAGCATTGCCTCCCATCACCAGAGCTGATATTTCCTCTGTGCCTTAGGCTCCTCCCACCTTGAGCCACTGTATATGTTTGGAACCATTGTTTGGCCAAATAAGGGTTACTTGAAAAGAAGTGCAGTGATACCTAACAATTGATCTACAAACTACAGAGTGATCCTTTGGTAGGTAGCAAATATGGGGTAGACATGCTGGACCAAGGATTGATTCACATCCCACGGTAAAGGGTACAAGGAGAGATCAGAGGGTCAGAGCTCACACCGTATTATTTTGATTGTCCATTTAAAAACATATGAACTAGTAACTTCTGAAATTTTTTATTTAATTGTTTCAGATAATGAACAGTGGAAAGTAAAGCAAAAGCTTGGCTAAGGAAGGATTATCATCTGGCCCTGGAGGAGATTAGTACAGGGATGGGGAGTTAGAATCGTAAGACACACAGAACTGAATTTGGCTCAGGGTCAGACAAACATGAAAACACAAGAGTGGAGCTTGAGATAAAAGGCATCATTTGGGGCTGGAGTTCAGCTGGCAGAATTTTTGGTCAGCATGCACTGGACGCTGAGTTTGAGTCCATGTCTCTATAAACTGGGCACAGTGGTGCATCCCTGTAATCCCAGCCCTTGGGAGCATTTGGGAGTTGAAGGCAAGAGATTTAGGAGTTCATAAGCACCCTAACTACGTACCAGGGCTACATAGCCTGGGCTATGTCAAAAGCAAAGAACAAAAAAGATTCCATTTGCTCATCTTTCCCAGTCTTAGATCTCCTGAGATAAGTTCTTCTAACTACCTTTCTTTTCTGGCATGTACCTTAAATTTGCTAGTAATCATATCTCTTTAAAATGATTAATCAATTAGTCCCAGCGCTCAGGAGGGAGAGGCAGGCAGATCTCTGAGTTCCAGGCCAGACTAGTCTAGAGATTGAGTTCCAGGACATATAGGGCTGCTACACAGAGAAAGCTTGCCTTGAAAATGAAGAACAAACAAAATGAACCAACCAAAATGATTCATCAAATCAAGGTAGAACCGTTTAGCACTTTGTATTGGCAGAAGAGAGTGCTATTTCTGCTGCCTTCTTTAGAGGGTTGGTAGCAAGGCCTGTTGTCTTTAGTTCTAGGGCTGAATGACAGACCAGTAGTCGACCTTGCCTCTGTCTTGTGGAATTTGGAAACCCTGCCTTAACTGAATCCTGCCCTCACTTACTTAATGAACCTCTCTAGTGAGCTGGTTCTGTCCTTCCCTGGTATGTACAAGATTCACGGTTCTGCTCTCTCCAGCCCTGCCCCCCCACCCCCCCACCTATTGAAGTCCTTCCCATCCTTCAAAGCCTAGATCAATTCTTTCCTCTTCCATAAATCTCATTTTCTCCAGGGTCCTTTGGTATCTCTCTTCCCAGCTTCTTGATTCTGTAACATACACAATTTAGCACTTCATTCTAAAGCTTATTGTTTGTTCCCAGGCTTCTCCTCTCTCCTCTCCCCCAGAGCTGATCATGGTACCCCTTGAAAGGCTAGCTTTCAGAAAATGTTTATTGAACTGAATCGGTCTTCTCCGTAATTATCTGGGGTTTGCACATCTTTCCAGCTTTGCTACATTATAAACTTCACTTGCTCTTGCATTCTCTCAGAATGTAGAACACAGTAAGAAGTCAATGCTAAATAATTGCTGGTTAATTAATCTACTTTTACTCTGTATACATTACCTGGTAAAATTTCTCCTACACTTACAAGGAGATAGACGAGGGTGGGTGTAAATATGTTATTTTAAGTCAATCGAAGATTATATAACATGGATGTTTCCCTGCCTGGTTTTTTGTGAGCAGGACTCTTTCTTCCCCACTTGTTCCCTATGTCATGCCAGAAGGCAACATTCACAACACTCCTCTCCTTTCTGTAGCTCTTACATACTCTCTGCTTCCTCTTCTGTGATGTTTCTGGAGCCTTGGATGGGGTATTGTACAGATGGCTCATTTATGGCTGATTACTCAGCAATCACTTGTTCTCAGCACTCTGAGTATATGCCTCTGTAGTAACCACTACTCACTTTAAAAGGCGGCTTTTCTGACCAGATCTGACAGCAGCATTAATCTAAGGACATAAACATAAATATTTAGAAGGCAATTTGACGGGCAAAACATACCTATTTGTCAGAAACAAACAAACAAAAACCAGACCCCAAACGACGACTTAGAGGCTCTGACCTCCTCAGTTAAAAAGAGTTTCACGAACATTTAATACAAATCAAGCTGGGAGGCAAAAAAGTTTTAAGTGGTCATGGTGGGCAGGACATGGGGGCGATGAAAGTAGGGAAGAGAGTAAACCAAAGCTAAGCATGTATGTGCAAAAAAGCCAGACAAAGCCCGCTCCTTTGTAGCTAATTTTAAAAAGTTTTAATAGATATACCATAGGTGGGTAGGACTGTTCCCAGACACTACCAGTTATTAAAGAAAAATCTCAGTGCAAGAGATGGGCTCTCTCACTATTACTCCATTGTCAGGAAAGCTCCAAATGCCCCCCAAAACCGTACTACGGACTATTGCCATTGTTCTTGAACTGGATGCTAAGGCCCTATTGCTGAACAGACTATAGATTTTAGTTGTAGAATATAGGAAAAAAAAATTCAAACTAGAACTAATCTGGAAATCCTGGTCTGATATCTAGGCATTCAAAATAATAGAAAGTACTATGAAGGCTACAAGGGTAGAAAAGTCATTAGCTGTCTTACATAGCTTTGTGACCTAGAACCACAATAGCGAACTGCCAGGCAAGATGTGCCCACTGGTGTGATGGTGATGCCCACTATCTAGTATGTGGGAAACTAACTGTTTCCTGATTGGATGTTAGCTACACTCCACATCTGGCTTCAAGAAAAGTCTAGTTTCCATAGCTCTGGAGTCAGGCAAGATGAGGCCAGAGGATCAGCATGGTCTGCTTCTTAGAAGGTGTCCCCTGTCCCCCAAAAGAGTCTTTTCCTCAGATGTCCTAATGGTGTGAGACTGCCTCTCCTCAGGAAGGCACACATGCTATCTGTCCACCCAGGAGAGCTTCATTACCTTCCCAAGTTCTCACCTTCTAAATGTCATTGCATAGGAGAGTCTTCAGTCGGTATGCAGCACCTTCTGTAGTTGCTGGTCAACTAGACTTCACTAGACCTGCACATCACACTCAATGATTATTTGTCTTAGTTTTGCTCATCAGATGCCTTACTTATCTGGTTCCCTTATGCAGCAACAGAGCTTGACTGGGTTATTGATTTGACTTCTGAGATATGTCAATTTTTCTTTCTTTCCTTTCCCTTCTCTTCCTCCCTCTCCTTTTTTCTCTCCAAGCCTCAAAATATAGGAATATTAAGAACTTAAATCCAAAGTATCTGCATATAAATCTAATATCAACATTTGAAGTGGAAAGAAACATAAACTGTTCTAGTTTTTTTTTTCTTTTTAAAAAAAAGACCATATGTCATCATATCCAGTCCTCACTTTAAAAATGAAACAAAAAGCCGGGTGTGATGTTACATGCCTTTAATCCCAGCACTTCAGAGGCAGAGGCAGGTGGATCACTGTGAGTTGGAGACCAATCTGGTCTACAAGGCAAATACAGGATAGCCAGGTTTTGTTATACAGAGAAACCCTGTCTCAGAAAACATGGAGGCAGAGGCAGGAAGATCTCTGTGAGTTTGAGGCCAGCCTGGTCTACAAATCATGTCCAGAAGAGCCAAAGCTATACAGAGAAACCATGTCTTGAAAACAAAAACCAACCAACCAACTAAACAAACAAACAAAAATACCCAAAAAACAAAACCAAAACAAACAAAAAACAAAACCAACCAAACCCCAAACCCAACCCAAACCAAAACAAGACAACAACAAAAATTTATTTATTGCTATGTGTGGTGTATGCCAGGGCATATGGGTGGTGGTTATAATCCATCTTGTAGGAATTCGTTCTCTCCTTCTATTACATGGGTCTGGAGAATCAAATTCAGGTCATCAAATTTAGCAGCAAGCCCCTTTAACCCCTGAGCAATACTGCATTCCCCTCCTCATGCCATGCATTTCTTATCTAAAGACTCCCTATTCAATTTTTGGACATATCAAAATATCCAGCTAAATTGACAGTGTGTCTCTTAGCTGTGACTGTCACTGTGGTCACCACATAGGATAGCTTAGGGCCCAAGGTAAGTTAGCCAAAGACTGTGAAATAAAATCCATAAGCAGGCATTCTGTATAAACTCCTGCTTGATTCTGCAATGCTACGTAAGAGAACAGAGCACTGACCATTATTGTCAGCAAACGACTCCAACCAGGCCTTTGGTAGCTGTCAGCATGGACACAGCTGTGCTGATTTCAAAGCTTGGCTACAGATTAGGAAAGGGCTGGTGTCCTACAGGGTAATGTTCATAGTATGGAGTTGATGTCTGTCTGCCTTTCTTGGAAGAGCCGACCCAGTGCCCAGCACAGGGCACTGTAGACCATGTGGATGAATGGATGGGCTTCTCTAGGTAGGCCTTATGCTGAGCACTTGCGGGACATGTGTAGGAAATGATCCCATAACTGTTACACATGCAGCTAGATGTAAAATCATCACAACAGAAGCTGACTCACTTAGCAAAGAACCAAGATTAATAAATGCCCCACAATAACGACAACAATACCTGGAACCTTGCCATGAGCAGAGACAGTTTCTGCTGTCCTTGATGTGGTGAGTGGGAAAATTGGTCATTGGCATTTCCTTATGGCATAGATAGACAACAACCACCAGTAAAGACAGGCAGGCACATTGCACTGTCCCTCCTGGAAGCCACTTAAATAGCAAGTTTTTGGTTTCTTATTTTCTCCCCATATTTTCTTATATTTATGGTTGTGAGTCTAGCCTTTAACAGCTGAGCCATCTCTCCAGCCCAGTCATCTCTCCAACTCCCGTATTTTCTTAAATGCCACAGCTGGTACTGCTGATGCCAGTCTGGCTGAGGAGATAGATGGCTTCCTACACTCTGGCAGATTTCTCCGTCTTAATTATGGCATCTCTCTGTAGAGTAATGAGACAGGACAATCGACCAACAGGAAACAAATATGTGAAAAGAAGCCCTTTTTAATCACTGCTGAAGATGTTTGTTCTTGAGGACACGGCAACTGCTTGGTGATACCCAGGTAAGGAAGGCAGGCTGGGAGCATCTTGTAGGAGGATAGGATTTTAGAAGCTGTTAAATGAGGACATCTGAGATCTTAACCAGGAAGATGACACTAGGGTTGGACCTGAGAAGGCTGTGGGAGGACTGAGCGAAGGGAAAGTTGTCTCAGAAGATACAGACGGGGGTTCTGAGTGCAAGGCAAATTACTTTGGCTGAGAACATTAGATAGTAAGGTTGAGGACATCTGTAAAAACTTGGGTTGTAAATCATAAAAGCTCAAATCAGTAAGCTTTTTTTTTTTCTTTTTTTCTGAAAGAGGGTCTTAGGTCTTAGGCAACCTAGTCATAGCTGAGGATGACTTTGAACTTCTGATCCAATCCTGCTGCCTTCATCTTTCCAGTGCTGGGATTATAGGGAGGAGTCACAACACATGGTTTATATGAGCTGGGATCAAACCTGGGGCTTCAAAAAAGCTAGGCTCGCATTCTACCAACTGAACTATGTTCCTGGCCAATTGTCCCTAAGTACCCATTGTTTGCAGGACACTGGGATGGACACCTTTTGCATTTCTTTTTATTATGGCTGTTTTCATTTGTTTTGCAGTTTTTCAGCTCTGAGAATAGAACCCAGGGTTTTGCTGGAGCTTGCCAGGGCTCCACGGGCCTCCAGTGTTTTCTGTTCATACCCTTGCCTCTTCTAGATGGGTATGGATGAGGAAAGAGCTAGACTATGTGTCTGCAAGGCTGTTTTTCACAAGGGCACAGACTGTTAAAAGGCAGATCCAGCCTTGGGTGTGCAATGAATTTGTGCACTCGTCACCAAAACTATTTTTATTCTAATAACTGAAAGTGAAGTCCTCTGCTGCAGGAACTGTTACACTTCCCCCAGCTTTCCACAGCACAGAGATTTCCTGAAGTGGGTTCTTTCCCATTATGTGGTCCAGAAGCAGTGAGATCATGAGGTGGGCAGCAAGAGAAAACAGGACTTAGTTGATTCTTGAAGGATGCAATGGGAATAAAACATCCCTCCCTTAACCTGAACTTTGAACGCAAGGACACAATCAAAACATGAAGGGGTGATGCTGCACCCCAAACAAGCCCACACTTCACTGGCTAATTACATCATTTTAACCTAATGAATATAAGCAGCGAAATAAATGGGCTTAGCGATGAGTCAGGAGTCATCTGATCTCAGTGGCTGCAGAGCCAGCTCCTCCATGCCAGAACAAGCAGAACCTTTCCGCTGATTCTCAATGTGCACTTTGGCCTCTGAGGTTTAAGTAGGTGGCTTTTCCTGGCAGACTCCCAAAGGAGTTGGACCGCCTACGCACCTTCACCTTTTGCCTGATAAAAGGCAAGTCCCAGAAACCCGAGAAGGCCAGGGAAGAGAGATCAGGTTCTCCACTGCATTCCCGTGATGACCCAGGTTTGAGGTAGAAGCAGATTCCTGAAGAAGGTGGGTCCCAGGTTCTTTGATCTTGGTAACCATAGAAAGGAAAATTTCACAGTGTTATTCTGTGTTGTTCTGACATGAGATCAAAGGTGAGTTGTGGGTTGGGGTTCAGTCATTATTAAAGTGGTGTGGGCCAAAGCGTGAGGACCTGAGTACATCTCCCAGCATTCACCTACAAAAGCCTCATGTGGGGGGTGGGGGAAGGCCCATGTGGTGAGGGACAGGTGTGATTCCAACATTGAGGAAACGCAGGACAGGAGGAGCCTGATGTACAGCCAGCCTAACTGAGTTGTCAAGCCCCCCTGCCAATGAAATACACTGTGTCAAAAAACCCAGATGGGACAGTGACGGGGATGAGGGTGTTACCAACACTTGCGGCAGGCCTGACCACCTGACTTTGAACCTTGGAACCTGCATAAAGCTGGGTAGAGAGTGCCTATTTCTGCCTTTGTCTTCTGATCTTCACAGGTGACACAACACACACATGCAACGTGGATACATTTCAAATGCACAAGGTAGATGACTCCTGAGGAATGGGACCCCTCTGCCTAACACATACACAACCAGTTCCTGGACCTCTCCCCACCAAAGAGGGAGTCTTCCCTGTGAGAGGCCAGATGAGTTTTCTCTGTATGGAGCAGCATGCTTGATTTTCTAGATGTCTCTGTGGCAGGGGATTCCCGTCTGTCACAGAGCAGGAAAGTCCCTTCTTACCATGTGGGTTTCAGAGTGTGGGAAGATTTCTTTCCTTACTCTTGAGGGGGTGGGGAGTCCCTTTAGACCCCTTTGGTAGAAATGGACTAGGAGGGAAAATTGCTTTGGAGCAATGTTGCTAAGAGCATATTTACACTGGGTTCTGTGCTTGTCGTGACTGTGGAGCAAGCCTCTGCCGACGGCCCCACGGTTCACTGCAAAGCACGTTTCCCTGCAGGCCAACGCCAACACCTGTTCTACCTCCTGTGCCATTCCACCCAAAAATCCTTTTTCCCTTTTTTGGTGTGCTGGTATTTACATATATGCAGATGTGTATGTGTGTGTTCCTGTGTGTGGAGGTCAAAGGACAATGAGGGGTGTCATTCCCCAGGCAATAACCACCTATTTGTGTTTATGCATGAGTGTAAATCTGTGTGGAAATGTGTGTGTGCACATGTGGAGGCTGGGGCTGATGCAGGTGCCTTCCACACTCACTGGCCACATTATCTTTGATGTAGTGTCTCTCACTTGGCCTGGAGCTCACAGATTGAGTAGGTAACTGTTCCGCCAGCCCCTGTTTTTACCTCCCCAGCCCTGGGATTATGGGCACAGGCTGTGGAGCTCAGTTATTGCCGTGGGGGCTGCAGATCCAAACTCAAGAACTTATGCTTGCAGGGTAGGCACTAGGCTGACTATCCCATCTCTCCTCTTCTCCCCAGTTTTTGAGATAGGGTCTCTCACAGACATAGAGCTCCCCAAGTAGGATATGCTGGCTGGCCAGTGAGTTCCAAGGATTTGCCTGTCTCTGCCACAGCTGGAACTACCCATAAACATTTTAAAAATCAATGATATTATCATGGTGCTGACCTCTCTCTGGCTGCTGCATTCATTTCGGTACGACTTTTGATCTTTCCTGCAGGATATTGTCACACAAGTTAAAACAATGATGTTACTATCTCATCTAGATTTGAGAAACTGCCTCAACTTTCATATGCAACTCAGCCTGAGCCCCAACTCTTTTCACAAGCCTGCTGTGCTGGGGGGACAAGAAATTGGGGAACAGGAATGTGGTGTTGCATGGTACTTGAAACTGTTATTAACCCTGAGATTGTGAACTGTAAAAACCTGTTTCTTGTTCAGTGTGTTGCATCCCTAACACACAGCTTTAATCCAATTACTTTCTGTTTATTGTAAACATGTAATTATGGTGTGGCTCAGTACACACCTTTAATTCAAGAGCTTTCTGTACACAGGATTTAATAAAGTTAAGCCTAGGTCAAGAGTTGGAGCAAATTACCAGATGACAGGGATTAAGTAGAAGTGCATTTGAGACAGCATGGAAGAGAAAGAGGAGCTTTTGGCTTTTTCCTCCTGAACTGTCAGGTTTTCACCCCAGCATCTGGCTTCTGAGTCTTCATTGGTAAAATTGAATATCTGGGATTCTCTTTCTTTAGGACAACAATAAGGCCTTGAGGAGGTGTCTTGGGCCTTTGGTTAAGTGCAGGACTACCAAGAGAAGAAAAGCCTCAACAGGTAAATTGAAAGCATTTGCGATTATCTAGTAACTTGAGGCAAGGCCTACAGATTCTGAAGTCATTGGTATGTCAGGTAAATGAATCCAAAGGCACTGATGACAGCCTCTAGGGAAAAGGTAGAGAGCAATAGCTCTCAACCTTCAGCTGAAGATACAAAACTTTGGGAAAAACTATTGCAACTTACCATGCCCAGGACCTTTACCTCCACAGATTTTGATTTAAAAGGATACCAGTGTAAATCAGTAATGAGTTTACCCAATTGGGAATCCTATGAAGAACAACAAACTGACAGTCAAGATGTACAATAGGGGCACAGTGATCAGTTCCCTCAGCCTCTTCCCTCTGTCCCAGATCTACTCCTCTCCATTTTCCTTCAGAAAAAAAGCTGTTTGGTCCAAGAGACAAGGACCAAAAAGGACAAAACAAGATACAATAAGACAAGGCAAAAGCCCTTTTATTGAGGCTAGACAAGGCAACCTAATAGGAGGAAAAGAGCCCCAAGAGCAGGCCAAAGAGCCATAGACACACTGCCATCGTTAGGATTATGACAAATACCTGTTAGCACCAGTATTTATCTGGATGACCTGTTGGTGGGAATGGGGAATTGAAATCTTCCACTATCAATGTGTGAGGGTCAATATGTGAATTAAACTTTAGTAGTATTCTTTTATACACTTTGGTGCCCTTGTGTTTGGGGCATAGAAGTTAAGAATTCAAATGTCATCTTGAGCCATTTTTTTTCTTTGATGAGTATGAGGTATCTTTCCCTTGTCTTTTGATTAATTTTGGTTTTAAGTCCTTTTTGTTAGATATTAGAATGGCTATACCAGCTTGCTACGTAGGTCCATTTGCTTGGAATATCTTTTTCCAATCCTTTACTCTGAGGTAATGTCTATCCTTGGTTTTAAGGTATGTTTCTTGCATGCAGTAGAAAGATGGATTCTGTTTTCAAATCCATTCTGTTAGTCTGTTTTTTTTTTAAATTGGGGAATTTGACACCAGTGGTATCAAGAAATATCAGTGACCGATAACTGTTAATTCCTGTTATTTTGTTGTTGTTGTTTATTGTTTTTGTTAGTATGTGTGCATGTGCACACATCCCTTCTTTTAGTTTTGCTGGTGTGAGATTATTTCTTGTGTTCTCACGGGTGTACGTTCTTGCATTGGAGTTATCCTTCTGGCACCTTCTATAGTGATGGACTTGTAGATAGATATTGTTTACATTTGAGTTCATCCTGAAATATCTTATTTTCTCTGTCTATGGTGACTGAAAATTTTACTGAGTATAGCAATCTTCGTTAGGAGCTACAGCAGATCTGTCCAAGTCATTATTGTAGAGTCTACATAGAGAAGTCAGTTGGGCTGGGGCACCAGAAAGTTTCTTTTAGTAAAGCCAGTTGAGTCTGATGTTTTCATTGTGGAAATGTTGAATGTTTCAAAATAGTGATTCAATTTCTTTAATAGTTATAGCATTATTCAGGGCTTGTGTATATGTTGAAGGCAATTTTAGAGAGTCATATTTTTCTAGATTCTAACCTATTACTTCTGTATTCGTTTTTTGATCTTTTTCAGCTTCCCCCCTCCCCCACCTCATCTCCATCTCTGTCTTTTTCTCAGACAGGTTTTTGTATAGTTCAGGCTGTCCTCAAACTTTTGATGTAGGCAAGGTGACCTTGAACTCTGGATCTTGGTGATTACATCTCCCAAGTGCAGGGATTATGGGCATGTGACACAGCAGCTAGAATCTCCATTTCTTCCAGCCAACCTCCTTCTTCCTCTGAGCACACTGAGAACTGACTTTTTCTTTCTTTGAAGTTGCTTTGACAAGTTACTAATGGCTCCCTATGGTGCTAGCTCAAAAGGATTGCATTTTTTTCTTTACTTTCTGGACCTTCATGCTTTATAGGCTCTCCACCCTGAGACTCCTTGCTGTGCTTGCATACCATATTCTCACTGTAACCCTCAGCCCTGCTCTCCTTTCTCTTTCTCTCCGCTGGCATCAGTAAAGTCAAGCTTTTACTTTAGTCCTTTGCTCTTTTTCCTATATGGCTTCCTCAGATAATGTCATCCATTCTTAGAATTTACACTTTGATAATGGAGAGATGGCTCAATATGCTTGCTGCGCAAACATAAGCACTTGAATTTGAATCCCTAGAACCTCTATAAAAAACCAGGTATGACCTTGAGTGCCAGTAGTCCCAGGGATGTTGGGGGCCAGAGACAGATCACCAGAGCTTGTTGCCTGTAAGCCTTGCTCTAGGTCTATTGAAGGACCCTATTTCAAGAGAATAACACAAGATATGGCAGAGAAGCATGCCTCACATCCTCCTCTGCCCCCCCCCACAAGAGCACACAGCCACATATGTATGTGTATGTCTACAAACACACATCCTCTTTCTGTCTGTTAGTTTCTCTCACACACAGATTTAAACTTTACTTAGAGGTAAATTGGGTTTTATGGGATCCCAAGTGTATAAAATTCTACATAGGGCCTTTCTTTGAAAGTGAAAAGCCTAGATGTAAAGTCCACTAAAGTTAGAGTAAATGTGCCTCTGTTGCTGTATCTTTTAGAAAAACATTTTTTCTAGAGTTAAGATTGGTACGTTAACTTTACAAACCGAGTTTACCTGGCTCACAGTGGGACTTACTATGTCTTGTAATATGGAAGCTTCAAGCTTTAAAAGCTTGGCATATGTATATTCCCATACTTTCAAAAGCAGAACATAGGAAGGTGGAACTTTCTAGGTTAGCCAAGGCCACTTAGAAAGCTCTACACAGCCTGGCTTCTATGATAGCATGATTCTATCTAAAACCAAACCAAACCAAACCAAGTAACAACAGACAAAGAAAACATGCCCCCAAAAAATATTTGACATTTATTCCGCTGAGAGGCATTGACTATGCCCCTGTTCTTGAGTCTGAGCTTTATGAACACTTGACCAATGGAATCTCCCGGAAGTTCTATGGTGCCATGTTCAAGTTGCAAGAAGTGGTTCATACTTCTGTTGTACTTCTGGACCCCAGATCCCTTGCTGAGGAAAAGGCATCCAACCACATGGGAAGCCCACATGAGATGTTCCAGCTAACAGCCCACCAGAGCTTGGTACCTAGTACCAACTTACCTTCATGTGAGTTGGCCACCTCAAAGGGGAGCCTTGTCCTTCCAGGCTCAGGGCTTTGTTGACAGCAAAGAGAATGGATGTAGAAGTCATCCATGATACTCTTCTTATTGCAGATTAGGGTAACTAATCTTCCGTTTTAAAACTTTGAGTTTGAGAGCTATTTGTTACAAAGCACTCAACAGGTAGAATACAAAGACACCCAACTTACCTTTTTTTTTTCCTAATGCTAATCTAATTCATGATGGCCATGGTAGGTAATATTGTTACCCACATATTAGGTAAGAACTTGCGGTTTTTCTCCATCTTTTTTTCTTTTTTCTTTTTTCAAGACAGGGTTTCAAGTAGCCCTACTATGTAATCAAAGATGATTTTGAACTTCCAATCTTTCTGTCTTTATTTTCCAAGAGCTGGGATTACAGGTGTGTCCCACCGTATGTGACTTTCTTATTCTGGTCCATCCAATAAATCCACAGGTTATACAGTTTCAGATTTTACCTCTGTGGTACTTCTTTTATCTGCTTTCTTTTCTCCACCTCTCTGAGGTAGTGACCTCGATCACAGTGTTTTGCTGGACCCTCTTAATGTACTTTCTGTATCTGTCCTTGTCTTAATCAGGAAGGCTCCCTGCACTGCCATGACAGTACTCACAAATCTCAAACATGTCCCTTCTCTGTGCAAACTCCTTTGATCAAGAATTAAGCAGGAGTTTCTTAGCTAAATAGTTAAGGATATCACACAGTTAATGTGTTTTGTTTTGTTTTTCTGCTGAAGAAACCTGAGTTTGCAGCTTTAGAAATGAAAACAGAGCTGAGGATGCAGCTCAGTTGGTAGAGTGCTTATCTTAGTTTTCAGCAAGCCATGGGTTGTTTCCTCATACTGTATAAAGCAGACTCAATATTGCACACCTGTGTTTCCAGCACCTGAGAGGTATAGGAAGGAGGATGAGAAGTTCAGGGTTATCCTTAATGATACAGGGAATTTGAACCCAGCTTGGGTTACATGAGACCCTGTATAATAACAAACAAACTAATAAAATTTTCAACAGGAAGAATGAGCATGAGGTCATAAGTGTTTTCCTGCAGGTATCCTAACTTCCACGCCACCCTATTTTACTTTACTAAACAACCAACCACACCAGAAATATTTTCCCTAGCAATGGGTTAAAAACAAGTAATCTTGGCTTTCTAATAGGCCAGTGATTAAGCAATGAAAAATGCAACCAACCAACCAAACAAAGAACAAAACAACCAAGAGATCCATATCTTTGAGATTAGAGGGGATACAGTTAGCAAAAATTTTAGTACTTAGCTAAGTTGTCACTGTGAGTTAAATAGAAATATAAGACCCAAGGGAAGGAGATAAGTTCCATATATATGACTCTGAGAAGGAAAAGATTCTGATCCACTGGTAATGAAACTTTCTATGTCCACTCGTTTATTCCTTTTATTTTTAATTTATGTGTGTGTGTGTATGTATGTATGTATGTGTGAATATATGCCACCTGTAAATGGGTACCTGAAGAGGCATAAGGAGGACATTGGATCCTCTGGAGCTGAAGTTGTGAGCTGCTTGGTGTGAGTGCAGGGAACTGAGCTTGGGTCCTTTGGAAGAGTGGTGAGGGCTCTTTAGGGCTGAGCCATCTCTCCAGCACATCTATGCCCATTGCTGTCATGAGACTGAGTGACACTGTAGTGGCTGCTGTACTATATTGCAAGGACAGCTAGAGTGGCATAGATGATGCTTTTTAGAATTTTATCAGTTCAGCAACATTAGAAGATGAACTAACTTCTGAAGACCAGTTGAAGGGAGCTGCCACTTGAAGATCTGATTTCAATGACAGAATTCATTTCCAACGTTCATGCATCTAATTTAACAAACAATTTTACAGCATAATGCGAACATAGCTACAGTAATCTGTCTTTCTGTCATACAAATGAAGCTTGAATGTGAATATTTCACACCCAACTTTCAGATTCTTGGTATTTGGAAACCGCTCATACCTGACAAGACTGCGTAAGATTTTCTGGAAAAAAAAATTGTCATTTTCCCTTACTGCTTCTTCAGGACAGAAAAACATTTTTTAAAAAAGATAATTTAGATACTGTTTCAAAGATGTAACATTCAAAAATTGCTGCAGCTTGGCTTTGTTTTTGCCTGTAGTGCTCTGTTTCTGTGTTATGGATAAAGGCACTGACTCTCTGAGTTCAATATTTGAGACGTACGTGGGGGAAGGAGAGAATCGACTCCTACAAATTGTCCTTTGCCCTCCACAAGACTGCATAAATATAACATGTAAGCAAATTAAATAGCTTATTTAATATATTTAAAATAGGAAACCATACAATAAATATGTCAGCATTTAATAATGATTATAATTTGAGGTGTTGAACAATGGGCCCCAGTAACCTTCTTGCAATCCCAATTTAACTGCAGAACTATCTGGAAACGGCGTAGCCAGTGCTGTCCGGTAAGGCCGCCATGGAACAAGGAATGAAGCAAAGGGTATTGCCGCTCACTTTTCACACAAGCTCTTCCCATGGCAGCGATCACCTTGAAGTACATAGAGATGCTAGCGGGCAACATGACTCTAACCCTAATTCCACAACTAAAGGAGTTATTTTAATTCACATACACAAAAAGCTTTATCAGGTAACATGGCCACAGTTGAAGAGGCAAATGCAGCAGAAGGCAGGTGGCTTTCACTACAGAAAGGGCTGTCATTTCTACGTTTCTGCTTTAAAATTCTCTTCTTGAAAGAAATGTGGGGGTCTTGGGAGAGATTATGTGTTTTTCAAAGGAATTATGAGACTTGGGAAGGTTTGGTTTTGGCAGAACTTAGTGCCTGATCTCCTTCAAGCAAATGAAAAGGAAAGCAGGCTTGGGAGGCATCTGCTCCTGCGGAAGAATCCTCTGGTGGTCTATGGATGGTGCTTATTTGGTAGATTACTTGTTTCCCACAAGCAAAACCCTGGGTTCAATCCCCTGCCCTTCATTAACGGGATGAGGCTGCAATCCAGCACTCCAGAGGTAGAGGCAGGAGGATCTGGCACCCAAAGTTTTGCCTGGTTCTTTGGGGAGTTTAAGGTTTGTTTGAAATATATGAGGGCCTGTCTCAAAACAAGCAAAGAAACCAACAAAAAAAACCCCAAGCCAAACAAACAAATAAAAGGCTCCCCACTAAAGGATCTTACTGTTGGGGCTTGGGTTGGAAGTGGGAAGGGTCAGGTCTTTCGGTGCACGCGGCCCTGAGTTCAGTACTGACCCTATTTTTCTCACACTCCTAGAGGCAAAAGAAAAATCTCTGGCAGGGAGGCAGGAGACAGAACATATCATGAACTTAGTCCGCTTTCAGCATTTCCTCTGTGAAACCATGAAAGACGGATGCATCCTGAGAGTTCTCGTGCGAGCAGCGTACCGATCCCTCGTTCTATGTGACATGGGGGGCAGCTCCACAGTTGTGGGGGTTTTAGGTCACTCCTCTCGTCTTTCTTTCATGACATGACTAATCGAAATTCAAACAAAGAAGAGTTTCCCGGGCCTGTTGCCTCTGGCCTATTTGTCACTATTACTTGTCTCTGTTTAGATCTTCTACCATCGAATTACACAGAATGACTTACAGCTGGGTTCCTTGGAGAGGGTGAGGCTCCCTCAATTTCACCTGGTGATTTCAACAGTTTACCTCACTGTTTGTTAATGTAGTCTACTGTTGCTACTGTTTTGCCAAATTTTAAGCTTAATCTATTATCATCTTGGGCTTGTGGCCAAAATTACAGTCTTGGGAGGATTTGTTTCTGCAGACAATAGGCTTCTTGGATCCAAAGAGTATGAACAACTTATTAGGTGGTCCCAGAAGCCTTTGTGATTATGATGTGTTCTTTCAAAAACATTCAGTGGGCATGGCTCACTTGGTAAAAGTGCTTGCCTTGCAAGCACAAAGAGCTGAATTTGATTCCCAGAACCCACGTGGAAAAAAAGCTGGGCATGCTGGCACTAAGGCTGTAAACCCAGGGCTGGGCAAATGGCAGACAAGCAGTTCCCTAGCCAGGCAGCCTAGCTTATGTGGGGATTCCAGGCCGGGGAAAGTCCTTGTTTCAAAACCAAGTGGATCGTGCCTTAGGGGTGATATTTGCGGTTGTCCTCTGGCCTCCAGACACATGTGCCTGCACGACATGCATGTAGACCCCAACACACATGTGTACCCCCTAAGTGAAAACATGCACACATCCATATATGTACACACAAAGTATTCAGCTGCTCAGAAACAAGTGATTACTGAGAACTTCTGCTGCTGCCTTTTGGTGAGGGGGAGTTTAGAGTTTCCCAAGCACAGAGAGGAAAAAGCTCAGCAGAGGTGTGGTGTGGCTGCAAGTAGCTCTGTGCAGTTTGCCTGTCCAGTTCTCAGGGATAGGGGGAAACTTGTGCTTATGCCTTAAAAAAAAAATTCCACCACGTATTTTCCTTGCATTGAAAAGTTGACATTCTTTCTTTGGACTAGAGGATTCTAGGAATGTCCTTGACCCAGACAAGACTGAGGTGATAAAAATCTATTAACCTGGTAGAAAGCACCCCTGGGTCTGGCGTTACAAGATTTATAAAGGATTTCTTTAAAATGTGCACTCACTTGGCTAACATTAGCCCCATGCTATAAATCAGGAAGGGCATTCCTGGGAAGAGATGGGGAAAGAGCCTGAATCCTGATTGTGAAAAGTCAATGTCCAAAATGGAGAAAAAAAATCACAGAATTAACTGGGAATGTGAGGTAGATAAGAATAGGTCAAATTTCCTGTCTCAGCAAATATGGGGCTTGGCACAAGCAAACACAGGCTTTAGGGCATTAAAAAATGCCTTAATTTTTTGCCTATTAGTTATTGTTTTTGTTTACTAGTGAGAGAGAAGAAGAAAGGATATGGATTTGGGTGGGTGAGGAGGTTGGGGAAATCTGGGACTATTTGGGGGAGAGGAAACTATAATTAGAATAGATTATATGAAAAATCTATTTTCAACAAAAAGGCAATTTGTGAAACAACTGTCATTTCTATCATTATCTAATACAGGTAGGGAGCTTATTAAATACTTTTCATGGGCTGTCTGTCATAAGAGTCGCATTTTGGTGAAATGAAGGTGTTGTTACTCATCCTCAACCATGTAATGTAAAGTTCTTTCGATGTCTGTTTGGGGAGTCTTTCTTACACAGGCTTGAAGAAATAGCTTGTGACTAGGTGCCTCTTAGAAGCCCTTCCTGAAAGCACCATTCATCAGTTCATTCTGGAAATTTCTGTCTGTAAAGCATCCATTACAGACATATCACTGAGTGTGTTGACTTGTTTATAATGCCAGTTGCTTTCTGTGAGACTGAGTCCATGAATCTCAGGCCACAGGACCTGGCTCCCCTCCCGTCTAATTCCCGAGTGGTCACGTCAGCCTGGCTCTTAGTAGCGGTTCAATACGATTTTCTCGGTATGTGAATTACTCTATATACCAGTAGTTCCAGGTAAAACAGTTTTTCTTCTAAGTCATCTATACTTTTCAGGAGGCATAATTAGCTGAGTGTCTGCTTCCTGTGTATAATTTAATCTTTATGCAAACCCGTGAGAGTCATTCCCGTGGCTCGTTCATTGATAAAACTGCTCAGAGATGTTGGACAGTAAGATGAGTACCCATGAGCTAGCAACTATCGTGCAGCAGGGAGGTGAATCTGGTCTGCCTCGCTCTGCAGTTCCTCTGAGTCCTGTGTATAGGGAGGGCCTGTATCTTACATGCTCAGTATATGTTAGCTTCTTTATGTAAATGTTTTCCTCAGCAATGAATACGAGGGCCTTGTAGCACCTCCCCGCCCCAGCTGCCCCATTAATTCCACAAACAGTTTACAGATCTGGGAGCACATCACCTCCTAGTGTTTAGCTGGAGAGAAAATTTTGTATGTGTTGTGGTTTAAATGTGAAACGTCCCACGCAGGCTTATGTATTTCAACATTTGTATCCTGGCCTGTGTTTTGGGACGCTGTGGAGTACTTAGGAGGCGGAGGTTTGCTGCAGAAAATGGGGCAGGGGTGGGAGAGGGGGGCACTCACTTCCTGTCCTTTCTCTGCTTCCTGACTGGGGATTCCCTGTGACGGGTCACCTCATGGTCCGGCTATACCATCCTCATCACAGTGAACCATATCCCTTCGGAAACTGTAAGTCTAAATAAACTTTTGCTTCCTTAAGCTGCTTTTGTCAGCTCTTGACCAATACAATATGGTTCAGACACAGTAGCCATTAAGCACCCTATAGGAGATGCACACACAGGCTCCGAAATGACCACAGACCTTGAGACTTTAAGCTTGGGACAGTCCGGGGGAGAAACACAAAACTCGTGTGTATGACAGGCAGAGAGAGCCGGGTATGCTTATTCTGACATGACCAATGTTGAGCTATCTGAGCTTCAGTCTCTCAGTTCAGGATGCACAGGGTGGCACACACAGACAAGAGTGCCCGTGTGCAAGCTTTCCCATGGGGAGTATCCTCGGGAAGCCACCAGCTCCTCTGAAGTCACATGTCCCATGGGCAAGAGAGGCCAAAGTTCTTTGCTACACTTGGCTACTCTATGTAGTGATCATAAGTCCAGCTTGGTAAGGTCTTGTTGAAGAAGCAGCATTCATTGTCATACAAAGCAGCAGAAACTTTAGCCTAAGAAGATTTATATTGGCATAGAAACATGGATCAATCTAGATATAAAATTAAGGTAGATCATGCCTAGCAAGCTTGGTGGAGAGGCCATCCTTGCGAATACAAAATCTGCCTGAGAGTCTAGACATCCTAGAGCGGTAGCTCAGTCAATAAAGTACTTACTGTGCAAGTATGAGAATCTGAATTTGATCCTTGGAACTCACATAACAAAGCCAGGCTAGTTGGGGTAGCCCACACTTACAATTCCAATGCTGGAGAAGTGGACCAAGGCATATCTATGGGGTTGCTGGCTAGTCTAGCCTGCTTTGCAAGCTCCCGGCCAATGAGAGATCCTGACTCAAACCAAAGAAGCAACAACTACCACCACCATCAAGATGGACGGTGACTGAGGATCAGCAGCAGAGGCTAGCCTTTGGTCTTCACACATAAGCATGCTCACCTGCGTTACACACCATGCAAGCTAGTCCTCTTTTCCAGAGACTCTAGTGGTGCAGCCCTGTTAACAGTCCGTGAGATGGCAGAACACATCCTGCAGAACAGTTCCATGTGGCCTTCCATTACTACACCTCTGACAGGTCAGCAGACAGCCTCTCTGGGAAAAGCAAAATGACAGAAACCCATCCCCTCCTCCTTCCCTGCCCCCAAATAGAGTTGCTCAAGTAAATTTTCCTCTTCCCAGCTGTGTAATCACACACATTTCTAACAATAGTCTCAAAAAAGACCACACCACAGTCCTAAATATTTCAACAAGGCAAAAAGTTTTCCTCGGGCAGAGGATGCTGAGCCATGCCAGACTAAGCAGGAAAGCATTCTCAGTGGATTCCAGTGGCCTTTTATTTCTGATGCAAAGGAGTCCCCTGCCTCATTTTGAATGGTCAGAACTGGAAATCACATTCTTACACAATTGGCTGATTTAAAGCAATGCATTTGATAAGCAGAATGCAACTTTGAGTACCAAGTACTAGCTTGATCACATATTTTTATTTCAAGACTTGCTGACCCTGGAGCAATATGAATTTTTGCCAAGCAAAAAGTGTTTTTTTTTTAAATGAAGTTTTGTCTTATTTAACTCTTCAGCAGAAAACTCATTATGTTTCTTCTACATTTACCACACTGTATGTGAGGCTCAGCTTTCACGCTAAAATTCCACAATGAAGTTAAAGGAAACTAGACCTGTATCTGAAGGTAGGAAAGGAAATAGGAGAGCATTGATTTCTCTTAAGCCAGACATAAAAGGTCATTTCCCTTATCAAACCCATTAATCCATTTATCTCAACCAATGTCAGATATCTTGACAGCTGGAGGAAAGGGCCAGTGTGCTTTCCTAGGAATACAGCGGTCATGGTTGCTGTATGACATTCCTAGTAAGATGCTATTTGGGGTTTCAAATGGATAATTATAAAAATAATATGGAAATAAAACAAGAGATTTTTCAGAATTGTTGATGATTTCATGTCCTAGAGAAGAATGAACCTTGCCAGGTAGGTGATGTGTGCAGGTAGCACTCAGGGGCTTAAGGTGGAAAGTCAGGAATCCGAGATCTTCCTCAGCTACAGAATGGGAGCACGGGCTGCATGAGGCTATCTCATAAGAAAGAAAAAGAGAGAGAGAGAGATGAAAAAAATACAAGGAAGGAAGAAGAAAAAATTCTTTAAAACACTTTTATTATTATTATGTCCTTGTGTCTGCACGTGGGTGTGTGCTTGTGAGTTACAGGAGGTGGTGAGCCACCCCTGTGAAACAGGTGCTGGGAACTGAACTTGAGTTCCTCAGAAAAGCAGCAAACCCTCTTAACCATTGAGCAATTTCTCCAGTACCCAAGAAGAATTCTTAATGTGTTGGTGACTACATTTGTGGATCCACAAAAATAGGCTCATGCTATGAATATTGTTTAAAAGCATGTGCTCACTTATAAATATAGTGGCCACAATTTTTCTATTATGTAAGATTTTTGGTCTGTCTGTCTGTCTGTATCTATGTATGATTGTGTCTGTGCTCATGCGTAAGCCACAGTTTGTGTGTGGAGATCAGAGGACAACTTCTGGGAGTCAGTTCTCACCTTCCACTGTGTGAGTCCTGGGGATAGAACTCAGCATCAAGCTTGGTGGCAAGTGCCTTTGCTTACTGAGCCATCTCAGCAGCCTTTATATGTTACATTTATGTCACTGGTATGCTGTCAGAACTAGGAAGGCACACATTGTATCAAAGCACAATTTAAGATCATTTGAAATGTCTACAGTATTTCATTCTTTGGGGATATCATGAGTTATTTTAATCAGTGCTCTGTCTTCAGAACTATAAGATTTCCCTCCTTTAAATACCAATGAGCACATATTGCTTCATATACTCATAACTTACATCCTTAGGATTAACAACTAAAATTGCAGTTGCTGGTTACATAAGATCAACTTTAAAAATATTTCATGAAGACTGAATTGTCACATCAGTTCACTGGTTTCTATTGCAATGGTTGCATTTTCGACTTACAAAATTTTCTCATGTAATAATTAGTACATCTTTTACCCATCTTATGTAGAAACTTTAAAAAATTTTTGTCATTGCCTTTGAAATATGTGAGCATGCACCTGTACATAGTTGAGCTCATTCACAAATTCCGCATCTACGTATTTGCCTACTCACCAAAATTTATTTGTCACTCCAAAATGAGGCTTTTTTTTTTAAAAAAGAATTGTTTATAGCCTGAGCTATTTTTGAATTAAATATGTAGCTGAGGGTAATCTTAAACTCCTCGATCTTCTGCTTCTATTTCTTGAGTACTTTACTGCCATGTCTGTCATATGTAGAGGTGATGTTGGCTCTCACATCTTCATGCATCCCTCTACCACCTGAGCTACAGCCCCAGACTTCCCTGCTCACACTCTTTGATTAGCTGTAGGTATGTGCAGAGGTAGACCACACAGACTTTCCCTTCTCCTTTGACCCCTCAGAAGGCATGTGACTACATGCCACTGAGTCTCTGTAACTTTGTTTCTGGCTCTCCCTTACTGCTTATTTTCAACCCTTCTTGATCTAAGCACTATACTTGGAAAGCAGCCGTCAAGGTCCCTTGAGTGGTGTCTTTTGGAAGGTGCCTTCCCTTCCCTTCTCAGACTCACTTGCTTCTTGCCCTGTACACTCTGACCAAGAGGCTCACATGGAACCCGCCGTTTCGTGAGGTCTGCACTTCCTATTATCATCTTTCCCTTCCGTGCTTCAAAACGTCAGAGAAACATTTGGAGTTTAGCAGGTGTTTAATAAATGGCCACTGTAGGCATGAGTGACAGGTTAATGAATGGTGAAAGAAAGAGTGGTCACGAGAGAGACCATTGCCATAGGAACCAGCCCACGTAGTGTCTTTGGCATGGCATAGGGCACCCAGGCCTGTGAACTCACGGTGTGAACACCTACCTCCTAGAATGTCAACAGTCACTTCTCTAAGTAACACTGAAGATAGTCTGGAGTATTTGATAGAGAACCAAAGTGTTTCAACTAGAGTATCAGGTAGTTGTTTGTCTCATAAACATTTGGGGCAGGTGGGTGGGTATGACCTTATGTGCACAGTCTTCCGGTGACATATTTTCCAAAGGTATTAAATAGTAATTGTTATAAAGGCCTACAAACAATAATATTGCTTTGAGAATTAAGGCTTTCTGTGTATCAAGATCACAAAAACCAGAACTTGACAGAACAGGAGGACCAGAGTCGTAGAAGCCCAAAGCAACATCAGATGGTTTGGAACCTGGGACAGAAACAGGACAAGATGGTAAATGAAAACCGGGCAGGGCTCAAACAAATTCTGAAGTTCAATTACTAGCAACCGAAAGATGACACTTTCATAATGTTGGCAGTTGTACCATGCTATATTAAGTTGCAAAAATGGGAGGAAGATGAGGGAATGTCTGATTTACCCATTTTGACTTTCCCAAAAATCTACAATTATTCTAAGATGAAGAGTTTGTTTAAAAAAATAAGAGAAGCATATAACTTACAGTTTATTTCTTTTTTAAATGTTATTTTATTATTTGAGAATACCATATATTTATACATGTATTTTGATGAAGCCCATCTATCGCTACCTCCCTCTAACCAATTCCTCCTGGAGCTCCTGTACCCATCTCCCTCCGAACTTCATGTCCTCTTTCTTTATTGCTATTAATACTCCCTGAGTCCAATTATTGCCGCCCATGTGTGCATAGCTGTGGGGCTGTCCACAGGGGCATAGGCAATATATTATTGGTCAAGTTCTATTTTATTTTTTCTTAAACCTATAGTTAAGTGATGGAGAGAGAGCTTCTGAGGTAGGCAGGAGAAAAGGAGCCATCGTAGCTTACTTTGTACTGGGAACTGTGGTTCCTTTCTAATCAAGTTCAATCATAAAAAAAGCATCTAAGAGAAAAGCACACAATTAGGAACAAACAAATAAACAGACAGAACAAAAACAGAAGGAAAAGATAAAGCTGGGCCATTTGTAACACTAGCACTTAGGAAATGGAAGCAGGAGAATCAGGAGTTCAAGGTCATCCTTGGCTATATGTGAGTTCTAGGCCAGCCTATGATACATAATAACCTACTTTAGAAAGAAGTGTTTACTTTGCAGGTTATATCTATAAAAGACAATTATCTCATTATTATTTTTTTTAAATAGTAAAACCCAACAACTCAAAGATTGGTAGAGAGCCTGTCTCAAAAGACAGAAGGAAGAGGAGGAGGAGGGAGACAGGGAGGGGGAGAAGAATGTTCTCGTACCTTCAAAGTAAAGCTCTCCCACAATCTGGCTCTGGGTATTTCTGTGCAGAACTCAACAGTTAAGGCTTTGGTGATAAGAATGATATCTTCCTTCCTTCCTACCTTTCTTTCTTTTCTTTTCTTCTTTCCTCTTTGTGTATGAGCAGCTGTGTACATACATGTGTCTGTGAAATGCACATATTTGTGTGAATGCATGAGAAGGCCTGAGGTCAATTTCAGGTTTTGTTCTTTGAGAACTATACACCACGTTTCTCTTAAAGACGGGGTTTCTAACTGGGACCTGGGGCTTGCCAATTAGGCTAGGTTAGCTGGCCAGTGAACACCAGGGATCCACTTGTCTTTGCCTCCCCCATGCTGAGACATACACTCGATCATGCTAGGCTTTTTACATAGGTACTGGGGATTGAACTCATGTTCAAATGTTTGCACAGGATGCACTTTACTAACTGGGCAGTCTCTATAGCCCCGATCCCGGGACAATTCCTTATTCACCAGCAAATGTGATATATTTTTTTCTGAAAACATTAATTTCTTGTATCGAACATGTATTCTTGTATTGCAGGAGAAGGCATGGTAGAAGATTCTGCAGCAATTTATCAAGACTTAAGGGGATATGTGAATTTTCCTGTACACAGACTAAGAGTACTCGAAGCCCATATCACTATTCTTGAAGTGTGATTAGGCAGAGAATGAAATTTTCCACTGTTTACCTCGTTTGACATTTTCATTTGCAGTCCAGCCTTAGCTCATTGGGTACAGATCGGTTTACATCCTTGAATGTGTGTGAAACCAACCCCGGGTTCTTCGGAGCTCCTAATTGCTGTGTGATTTGATATCACAGTGCAGTGAAGCTAGGCCAGCTAATTGTTTTCCTGACTGAATTTTCATTCCTCCCCCACTCTGCCTGGAGGAGGCTATAAAGCAAAAAACAAAGCAGGAGCCATCTCTGGGATGTTCATCTTTCCTTTCCAGAAACACCATTTGTGATGGGTAGCTGCCTCGTCATCACACAGGCGATCATGATGAGGGATAATTATAATCCTTAAGTGGTTTCAGCTTTGGGTTGTTAGTGGAGGGAGCAAAATGAGGATGGGTGGGTGTGTGAAAGAAAAATATGGTTTACTCAGCTTTAATGTTCTGTTGCAGCATTTCAGAAATAGAAGAAAGACATTTCTCTGTGTCTCTTGCAGGGTAGCTGAATTATAGTTCATGGCTACATTGTGTGATGTGAAACTCAGTTACTGGGCTAAAATTTATGGAAACAAATATTTGATTAGTCACTTTAAATATTGATCCATTTGTATGGCTTCCTGTACCCTGCCTTTTTCATAGCAATCAATAGCCTGAGAGATGTATAAACAACAGTCTTTGGCAATAAATAATTGCATTATGTAATGCTGGTTAAATTTAGAAATTGCTGTTTTATTGCATTTCATCCTCATAAAATGCAGTGCCAAATAGTAATTGAGATTGAGTTTAAGTTTTATAATGCTTTACTTCAAATTTAATCCAGGAATTGTTTCTCTCGGAGGACCTATAGAAAGAGATCCCTGGAGCAGGAACGGGTGGTTAGGGAATGCCTGAGATGGGAGGTAAGGAAGGGGGAAGAAAAAGGTCAAGATGTGATTGGTGGGGAGGAAGGAGGGGCCAGAGCAATTGAGAAGCCTGACGTGGCAGATTGTCTCTTTTAGAAGACTCTAAGCCATTGTGATGGAAATGGACGGCCGGCTAGGCAGAGCTCAACTGAAAACAGCTGAGATGCAAACACAGGCCCCCAGGAGGGCAAACTGCCTCTGACAATAAGATGAGAGATTTATTATGAAGAAACAAAATGCTCTTTCCCTGTCCCTGGTGTTTCAAAAGCTCTTAGCCTGACAGGAGAACTGTGGCTCCGGTTAGCACTAATCACTTCCGGAGCCTCCCCAGTTGCTTTGAGACTAAATGTCTGCTGGCCATGAATCAATTACCTCCCCATCGCACCCCAAGGATAAGCTGTATTCATCTTTACTTAGATAATTCAATCATCTCCAAGAAAAATGGAGGGTTCCTAGGCAGCTGAGAGCAGAATGGGGGAGCTGCAGCTCTTGTTTGCTCGGGAAGGACACCCTTATCTCAAAGGAGAGAGTGATAAGGGGACCCCTTGTAGCACAATTATCTGATGGGGGTCTCCCATTAAAAAATATGCACCAGCTGTATTCAGAACATTCTTTATAAACCCCAGTAAATATGCTTTCAAAATTACAGCACAAATTTGGGTGGAAGAGGTCAGTGAGACAGGGGAACAAAAGAGGCTAATGGGGGTGGGTATGACCTAAGTACATAATACACTGCAAAAAGGCAACAATGAAATCCAGCGTTTGCCAGATTAATAGACTGGTGAATGAAAGTTCTAAAACAGAGCTGGCAAAATAGCTCAGCAGGTAAAGAAGCAAGCCTGGCAATGTGTGTTCAATTCCTAGAACCCATGTAAAGAGAGAACACAGTCTACAAAGTTTTCCTCTGGCCTCTGACAATGTGTCCTGAGACATGTAGAGAACTCCGTCTTGTGCGCATGTGTATATTTTACACACACACACACAGGAACACACACGTGTTGCATAATGCTAATATTAATAAATAAATACAATAATTTTAAAAGGCATATTTGTCTACATGGAGTTCCAGGCTATCCTGGGATACACTAGTTTCAAAAAAATAAGTCTAAAAATTAGTTTGAAAAAAAAAAATCTCTCAATATTTTAGCACAAATGTAACTTGAGAATTAAGACCGGGTTGGAAAGGGGCAAGAATCAAATGAAGACAGCTGCTAAGCATGAATTGCTTCTGCAAAACTGTTTGCACCCTGTGGTTCAGGGAGAACCATTATTTTCTGCAGCGCCTGATGACATCTCTTCAGCTGGCGTGACGCGGGAACTCCAGCATCAGCTCCAAGCCCAGTTCGCTGTGTCTATAATTTAGCTTCTCTTTCTGCAGGCTGTAAGTTTTTTTTGGTTTGTTTGGTTTTGCTCCCCTCCCCCACTTTTTTGGTTCATCATTCAGCTTGGCCTCTTCTGTCGGTTCAGCTCAGAATGTTTTCACCTTAACGAAACCCAATTTTGGGTGTTTTCTTCCTTCCTTGGTATTTCATTGCAAATGCCAAGTGCTTTGATTATAAAGATGCCTTATTTTATTTTCCTTAAGTAACTTGTCTTTTTATTTATTTTTTAAAACAGGATTCTGTTTATCTTTTTGGCAAAAAAACGAGTTTAATTAGGGTTTCTTATAGAAGCATGGGTGGGAAGCCATTTATAGGTACATGGGTTTCGTCGGTGGTACACAGTGTCAGTGGCCTTACCACTAAGGAAAATGTCGTTCCTTCTCCCAGCAACCATTAGCTGTCTATAAATCCTCAAAAAGGGGTGAGGCCAGGTGAGCCCTCTCTCCATAGGAGATTTTGATGGGCTTGATTTATATAGATCTTGTCCCAGCTGCTGAGAGTTCAAGCATATAATGGCTTTGTTATGCCAGAAGACATGACATTCTACCCCTTCCTTGTCTCTTACATTCTTTCTACCCTTTATTCTGCAAAGGTGTCTGAGCCTCCACAGGGGTGAGAGAGTGTTTCAGAATATTTGATTTTGTGGACCCCAATTTTGTGAACTGTTTTTAGTTGTGATGTGGCTCAGCCCTAGACCACGCCCTTAATCCAAGAATTTTCTGTTTATTGGAAACAGGCGTTTGTGATGTGGCTCACATACCTTTATCCAAAAGCTTTCTGCAAACAGGATTAAATAAAGTTCACCCTAGGTCAAGAAATTAAGCAAGTGACCACCTGACTGGGATTAAAGAGAAAGGAGGGTCTTTGAGTTGAAGGGGATTTAAGACATCATGGAGAAAAAGAAAGGGCTTTTGGCTTTTTCCTCCTGGGACATAAGCTAAGTAGAAAGGCTTTTTCCTTCTGGGACAGTGGCTGGATAAGAAGATCAGCTGGGTGCTTTCTTTGCCTCTTTGAACTAGTAGGTTTTCTTTCCAATACCTGGCTCCCAAGTCTTCTTTGGTAAAAGTGAACCGTTGGGATTTTCTATTTTTATAACAATAGAGCATTCAACAATTACTTGCAGCACTCTGACCGTTTGTGAGTCTCTTCAGTAATTCTTGACATACTGCAAAAAGTATATTGTGTATATAAACACAAGCCAGCTCTTTGAGTGAGGCAGTCATATCCCGTGGCTGATGTTGGGGGATGGTCTTGTGCAGTGTATTCAGATGCTAATTTCTGTGCCCTGAGATCTGGTTAGAGTCCAGGTCATTAATTGTCCAGATCGTTAGAGTTATTGCTATTTCTATGAAGAATCTCCTATATCAGTGTGTGTGAACAATGCTCTCCAATGACCTCTGATTGGTTAATAAGAAGCTGAACAGCCTATCTCCTGGGCAGAGGAGATAGGAAGGCTGGACTTCCATTCCCAGGGAGAGGGTTTCAGGTAGGAACCAGAATATGGGAAGGTGAGAGAGAGAAGGGAGGAGAGGTGGTATCATGAGGAGGCACGAGGGCAGAGAAATACAGAAGGCCAAGGTGAGACTGGGACAGTAAGTAATGGGCACATGGCTGGGCGGCACCCAGCCTAGGATAACTGGTGGAATGACAAGTATCTGCCCAGTTACAGAGCTTAAAGCTTGTTGAACAAATCTAACAGGTCTCTGTGTCAATTATTTGGGAGCTAGGATGGGCTACTAGAAAAGGTCCTTAATAATACCATATTTCAACAGTCTGATTACTGATAAACATATGAATAATGGCTATTGAATACTTGGCTGGGTAAGTGATTCAGAGATACAAAAATATCTCTCACCAGATCTTTCCAACCTGGCAGAGGACATTTTCTGAGGGCAGGTGTGACTATATGCATAGGAGGAACATTGTAATGATCATTTATTATTAAGACAGAGATCTCTGTCTGGGCTTGTAGTAAAATGCTCTTTAGTCTGTTGGTAAGGATCCAACCAGGTTACTTGCTTGCTAGTCAGCCAGGATTCCTTTTATTTTCATTTCCCTTCAGCCAATTTTCTTTTTTTGGGTGTCCCTTTCTTCTGTGAATTGCTTAGAATGGCTGTTAGTCAGCAAATCTAAGTCTTGATAGCTCTAACTTGGTGATGCGACAGCTAAGGAGGTGAGTGACTAGAACAGGGGTAGCTTTGAGAGGCCTTGTTAAGCAAAATTATTTAATGTGTATAGGCGTGGAGCAAACTGGGCACCCACAAACTTAATGGATGATTTGGAGCTAGTCATAAACTCGTGAGGAAAGGAGAAACGGGGTTCAGTCATGTACCCCGACAAATAGGACACAGGGCAGGTTCACATGTGTTTGGGATGTAAGCAGGCTCATGGATGTTTGGGTTCATGACTGATAAGGTTGTTTCATGCGTATCTGGGTTTATGATTGACAGGACACAGGTTCATGTATTTATTTTGGACATTTTCTTTTACCTACCTAACCTCCTGAGAGGAGTGTGGCAAGTGGCTAAATACACAGGCTTTGGACTCAGACTGCCTAGGTTCAAATCTCAGATTCACTACCATGATTTTCAGTTTCTTTTTTTCTTTCATACTGACTTTTTTTTGTACTGAACATTTATTGGTCAGATGTGGTGGTGCACACCTTTTATCCCAGCACTTGGGAGGCAGAGGCAGGCAAATCTCTGTGAGTTTGAAGTCAGCCTGGTCTACAAAGTGAGTCTAGGACAGCCATGGCTACACAGAGAAACCCTGTCTCAAACAAAACAAATCAATATAAACCATTTATTTGGCGTGTGCGCATGCTATGGCACATGTGTTGTGAATATCAGAGAATGACTTATAAGAGGTGGTTCTTTCCTTCTACCCTGGAATCCCTATTATGGAAGGTGAGAACAGACTCCCAATAGTTGTCCTCTGACATTCATATGTGCATGCACAAGCACTTGTACATGCACAATTACACATATACACTCAGGCATACATAGGAGATATAGACAAAATGTAAATTAATAATTATTATAAATTTATTTAATAATAATAATAATTGTTATTATTAAACGAATTTGACAAAATAATTTACCAGCCAGGGTAATTCTGTACACAGTGCTTTGAAGGTGGCATGGTCTCCTGTAGGCTCACATGTTCCAATACTTTGTCTCCACGTAGTAGCTCAGATTTAGAAGGTTGTGGAACTTTTAGAAGGTGGGGTTTCTTGTTTTTGTTTTTCTGAGACAGGGCTTCTCTGTATAACAAGCCCTGGCTGTCCTGGACTCACTTTGTAGACCAGGCCAGGCTGGAACCCATGGAGATCCACCTGCCTCTGCCTCCTTGAGTGCTGAGATCACAGGCGTGTGCCACTGAGCCCAGCTTTTTTATTTGTTTTGTTTTGTTTCAGAAGGTGGGATTTCATTAGAGAAAGTGAATCATTGGGGGTGGGCCTTGAGTTTTTTTTTTTTATAGCTTGGCCTCACTCTTGTCCATTCTGAGTTTCCTCAGACTTGCTGCCATGTCACCTACCATAACAAACGGTGAGCAGAAATAAACTCTTCTTTAAGTTGCTTCTTGTCAGTGAAATTTGGTCATAGCTGTGAGGAAAAAAAAGCTACATGCAGGGAAAGCTCATTTTTTTCTTGCAGGGCAGACAGGCAGCAACAAAGGCAAGACTTTAGTTCTTTGTCTTGTGGCAGGCTGAGGAAGCTGGCTGGGAGGAATTGAGACAAATGGCTAGCGATAACACCCAAAGACAAGGTGACCGCTTCCATGTGTTCAGCCATGAACAGGATGCTGAGGATGCCAAGGCACGGAGGCAGGAGTCAAGAAGTGAACACAGCTCAAACCAAGAGCACACATTGAGCTGCAGCTGAGGTTGTGCTGATGGTCAGCCAGGGCACATGTGTGCTGGAGCTCCGAGCATTCTGCTAAACAAAAAGAGGGTTGGTCTGGTCTTTTCTTTCTCTGTTTCTTTTCTTCCTTCTCCCCCTGCCCCCTGTATTGGGGGAGTAAACTTAGGTGTAGCAGGATATTGGATAAGATTGTGAACTGTAAAAACCTGTCTTTTGTTTAGCATGGTTCATCCCTAACACACACCTTTAATTCAATAACTTTCTGTTTATTGTAAACACATAATTATGGTGTGGCTCAGCCCTAGCACACACCTTCAATCCTAGAGCTTTCTGTACACAGGATTTAATGAAGTTAACCATAGGTCAAGAGGTGGAACAAAAAAACCAGCTGTCGAGGATTAAATGGTAAGGAGGGACTTTGAATTGAAAGATATTTAAGACATTGAGGAGAAAAAGAATTTTTTTTTTTTTTTTTTAGTCCTTTGTTTGTTTGTTTGTTTTTGCCTTTTTCCTCCTGGGTTGCTGGGTGAGCTAGCAAGCCTTTTCTTCCTGGGCTGTCAGCCATGCCAGTAGCAAGCTTTTGGACTTTTCCTTCTGGGACATGAGCTGAGAAGAAAGGTCAGTGGGGTGCTTTTTCTGCCTCTTTAAGCTAGCAAGTTTTCACCCCAGCATCTGGCTCCTGAGTCTCTTTTGGTAAAATTGAACAGTTGGGATTTTCTTTTTCTTTCTTTCTTTCTTTCTTTCTTTCTTTCTTTCTTTCTTTCTTTCTTTCTTTCTTTCTTTCCTTTTTTTATAACAACACCTAGGGCCTTGTACATGCTAGGCCAGTGCTTTACCACTGGGCTATATTCCCAGCCTATGTTTTTTTTCCCCCTTTGGAGACAGAGTCTCGATTAGTTATTACTGTTGGGTTTATGTCTTACATTTCTATTGCTGTCATAAGACACCATGACCAAGGCAACTTATAGAAGAAAGAGTTTGTTAGGAGCTCATGGCTTCGGTGGGCTAAAATCTATTATCATCATGGTTGTAAGCACTACAGCAGACAGGCAGGCATGGTGCTTGAGCAGTGGCTGAGAATTCACATCTGGACCCACAAGCATGAGGTAGAGAGAGACTAACTGGGAACCCCTCTACCAGCACCAAACACACACCTTCTTCAATAGGGCCATACCTCCTAATCCTCCCCAAACACTTCTACCTACTAGAGACCAAGTATTCAAATATATGAGTCTGTGGAGCCATTCTTAGTCAAACTACCACACCTTGAATTTATTTTGAAGTTCAAGTTGGCCAAAAACTTTCAGTCTTCCTGCTTTAGCCTTCCAGGAACTGGGATGACAGAAAAATATGTGTAACCAGGTTCAGCTATCCGACTTTTATTCTTGCTCTTATGGGGCTTTAAATGCACCAAACTATCAGCTTGGAGACATTTATTTGAAAAGAAATATGTGGTATAATGTATCTACTGAATTTATAAAGTGAAGAAAGGTGCGAATATATTAAATGTGGATCCATTTTTGGGAGCCTAAAGCAATAGGCCCCTTTGTATTCATTGGAAGCATTATCAACGTTACATGGTACTCACCAAGGGCAGGGCATTCTGGGAAAGTAATAAATTCAAGAAGACAGCTCAAATGGTAGAGTGCTCACCAAACATTCATAAGATTGTGGGTTCAATCACCCTTACCACATAAACCAGGCACGTACACACCTGTTATCCTAGCAACTCAGGAAGTAGAGGCAAGAGAATTGGCAGTTCAAAGTCATTTTCCACATAGTGAGTTCAAGACCAGTTAGGGCTATGGAGCCCTGTTTTGAAAACAAGACAAACCTAAGGTTGATACTTGCATGAAGGTGCCGATGCTTGTAAGAATACTCTCTATATTTGAAAAAAACTCCAAATGTCATGATCTATTGTGATTTTATTTTTTTTGACAGCCTGAGGAGACTCTTACATTCCTCCTACAAAGCATTTCTTGTCACCCTCTTTTAGGTTTAGGAAAGCACTCTGGGTCTGAATTACACAAGGGGAAGTTTCTGCTTTTTAAAATGTTTACTATGCAACTTTGCATCTTACTAAGTTCTCAGGAACTCTAAGAATGCCACTGACTTTTAACCAGCTAGGTCTCTAACCTTAGTGTGCATAAGACAGTTTTTATAATTACATTACAGGGCTCATGGTTTTCCATTAACACAAGAGTCGCAGGTCCTTGTGAAGTGCCTCCTTTAGTGGTCTACTCAGTAGTACTCACATTCCATCCTTCCATGCGCAGATCTCTTCTGTGCTAGTGGGATTCCATTTTTCACTCATTTGCTTCAGGTATTCCCCATTTCTTTGGGCTGCCCTTTCCGCAGACTGCTTGGATATTTGTGTTTTCTTCCCTGCTTAGCCATGATGGTTTTCCTTAAGCCCTAGTCACTGTGGCCCCTTCACCTTCATCTGGCCAACATTGATTGAATAGGGGTCATCAAGTTGGTTTGATAGCCCCACCTCTCAGACTACGTACATGTTCTATTGAAGAATCGCAAAATATTCCAAGGGTTGTAAAAAATAAAACAACAAACCAACATCAACAAACCTTTCAAGAAATGCCAGTAATGCAGTAGCCAGTTCTTTAATTCCACCAAAAAGCAAGACTGGCTTTAACCAGGAACTGCTCTGCAGCTCCGTGAAAAACAACGAAGTTCATTGAGCTTACTCCTTAGAAAGAATTCTCAGCACTAACTTTGTGTTAAGCTGTTGCAGGTTTTGTTTTTCTAAGAAGTTATTTTAAGAATGAATTTCTTCCAGTCTTTTTCTCAGTGATAAGATGGGGGTGGAACATAGCCTTAGTTCTGAGAGACAGCTGGTTGCCAATTAAACAGAAAGACTATAAAATCACATGTGGGTATTTTCCCATAAACAACAGGCAACCCATGAGGCAGAGAAAGGCTCTAGGAAAGAAAGTATTAAGGTCAATGTGATGACTAATCTTGGTTCTGAACTTGACATACCCAGGAGGAAGGAACCGCTGTTAAGGAAATGCCTTCATCACACTGGGCCATGGGCATAACTGTGAGGCATGTTCTTAATCGTTAATTGGTGTAGAAGGGCCCAGCATACTGGTGGCCATGCCACCCACGTGTAGGTGGACCTAACCCGACACAAGAAAGGTGGAGAGGAGAAGCAAGCCGGTAAGCAGCATTCCTCCATGCTCATTGCTTCTCTTCATGCCTTCAGGTTCCTGCCTTGACTTCCCTCTGTGACCTTGGAATTTGTAAGATGAAATAAACCCTTTCCTCCCCAACTTGCTTTTTATTGTGATGCTTATCACAGCAACAAGAAGTCTAGAGCCATTGATTAAGTGGTCAGCAACCCGTGTTCTCTATAAAAAAGAGCTCAGTAGGACGGAGGCTGCGACAAGATTTAAGGGCAGTTAATAAAACTGTGCAGGGGGAGACCCTTTATCTCCACCCTTTCCATCAATGCCCTTTTGTTTGTTTGTTTTCAATGTCCCTCTTTTAGCAATAGACATTAAAGACTGCTTTTTCTCTATTCCTCTTCACCCATAGGATTGCCAGTGCTTTGAGTTCCCCATTACCAACTCTGGGCCAGCCTTCCAATAGGAATATGCAGTCCTCCACCAAGCGATGGCAAACAGTCTCTCAGACTGCCAGGAGGCCATTGCCAGAGCATTAAGGCTCTACTTAGACAAAGGCCTCCACACCTATCATTACATGGTTGATATCTTGGTGTGGAGAGACTCTTCACCTTCTCCCCCAATTTAAGGTTTAACTAATACCTTCCCTACACTCCCTAGGATTGAAAACAGCTCCTCACAAAATACAGCTTATTCCACCCATTGCCTTCTTGGGAACAGACATTTCCCTCACCTCAGTATGCCCTCTTAAACCCACGCTTTCCTTCCCTCAAACCTTAACTCTTGCCTCCCTAAAAAGCTTTTTGGAAAACCTTAATTGCCTTTGACTGTGGCTTTCCATCCTCACCAGTATCCTACAGCCGCTCTTTGATCTCCTAAAAGAGGATAAAAACCCTTCCTGCCCATGAGCTCTCTTTTCCGAGGCAGTTGAGGCTTCAGATGCCATTAATGCAGCCCTAAAAGACTTGACACTCTCTAGGTATGAGCCAACAATGCTGGTACAGCTACTTATTTTTAACTCCTCCCCTCCCCTCCTGGGAACACTGCATCAGCCCCAGGGAGTGCAGGAATGACTCCACACCCCAGTGGGCGGTGTACCTAGAATTCTGAGGTTGATGCACTCACGGCTTTGTTTAAGAATAGAAGGCATAGAGCCCTGCCAACCTTAGGAAAATAACCCAATATTCTTGTCACCCCTTTTTTTCTCTCCAAAATTCAATGGTTATGCAGAAATCACTTCTGCTTTGCTATTAGCTTAATAGGATTCCCCAGACAAATTGGTAATCATTACCCTAATGAAAAATGGGTTTCTGCCCTATCTCTGTTGTGGTGGCTTGCCTTCCCCCCTACCCCCCCCAGTCTCTTTACAAAGAAGCCCATCACTAGGACACCCTCAGTATTAACTGATGGAGGAAAGAGGGGATCTATGGCAATAATATCCTACTCCCAGGGATAAACCCTCATTATTCAGTTCAGAGAATTCCCCATCACTCCCCCCAATATAAGGAACTATATACTATTTAGCCCTCAAGGAAGTCAATGGACCCTTTAATTTTTTTCTCAGACAATGTATATGCTGTTAATTTTCTTCCCTGGTTATCAAGATCCTTTGTCAAATTAGACCCCAATCCACTATGTCCTCTGCTAGTAGGTCTTACAGAAAAGAGCCACTCCCCTCTAAATCCAGCATGTCAGATCTCACAGTCAGGTCCAATATCTGAGGGAAACACCCTGGCTGATAGCATTGCCTCTACAGCTGCCATCAAGCAACTTGATCAATTCCATTCATGCACACACACAAATATAAAAGGGCTTCACACCCAGTTCCCCCACATCCGTCTTGCTTAATTTCAGAAGATAATAAAGAACGTTCCCCTCGCGAATCCTTACTTCTAACACCGCTCTACAGACTATGGACACTAACCCCCATGATCTCAACTGTAACGCCTTCTGGCAAATGTATGTCAGCCATATTGCCCAGTTCTGCCGCCAAAAATATGTCTTTGTCACTGCTGACATACACTCGCATTTCATAAGGGCTACAGGCCAAACAGGAGAAAGCTCAAAAAGATTAATTCACCACATGCTCTCCACCTTTGCTGTCAGGGGCATCCCTCGGCAAAGGAAAACTAATAATGGCCCTGTTTTTACCAGCACCCAGTTCAAAACCACCTGCTCACAATGGGAAATTGCCCATCACACAGGTAGCCCTTATCATTCCCAGAGGCAAGGAATCATAGACAGAACCCGTCAAACTATAAAAGCCTAACTTCAAAAACAAAAACCATTTGTCCCCCCTGCCTCTCCATACATGCACATACAATTAGCCATGGCCCTAGCCACTCTAAATATATTTATTTTTTATAAAAATTCCAAACCTGTTCCTATCTCCCTTAACAGGCATACACTAGGAGTATCTCCTCCCATCCTAGCATGATGGTGAGATCCCTTAGACCATACAAAGGATCTGACCCTCTCCTCATGACAGGAAGGGGTTGTGCTTGCCTCTTTTTACAGGACCTGCCCAGGCCTGTTTGGGTCCCAGCCAGAAGTGTCCAATAATACCCCACCAACCAAGAAGATGGCCCGTCTCTTGCTGACAGCCAAGGACTAAGGAAACGAAGGAGCTGCCGCCCCTGATGGGACGAAAGATGTACTAGAAGAACACCCTGACTTGGTGGCCTCGCCTCAGGCCGTGTGCCTCCCATAGTCCTCTCTCTCTTCTGTTCTCATAGTTGTCTTTTTTTTTTTTTTTTTTTTTGCAGTCTAACTTGATTGTACAAATACTATGCACACAATTTTAAAAGGGTAGAAGCAAAAAAAAAAAGGTGACTGTTGGGGATATTTAGAATACAAAGACATTGGTCTTTATCATTGACTCACAGATAGGAAAAAAAAAGATCCTTGAGATTAAAGAACAGAGTTGAAATGGAAATGATGAAGTGACAACTCAAAAGCAAGATAAACTTTGATAATTGTGTTTTGTCTGGTTTGTGCTGAAAACCAAGGTGCTTTCTTTCCTGCTGTTTGCTTTGCTCTAACATTAACCTAAGAAGTTGTTCTAGTAATATTCTCTGTTCAAACATAAGAATTATTCAGGCCTATCACGTTTTCTTCCTGGCCACTCTTGGGACCCCTTCAATGATTCTAGTATCTAAGCCAAGTACTAGGTTTGTCCAGTCTTGTGCTACATTTAAATATTTCATTTTGAATAATTTAGACTCAAAAAGAGAAACCTTACACAATTAGTACGTTTCTAGGTTGTTTCTATTCATATTCTCTTAGTGTTATTATCTGCGTGCTTGTGTGTGTATAATATATGTACATGCTCAGAAGTCTGTGGACTGTTTGCTTGTAGAGCTCTGGAGACAACCTCAGGCACTGGCTTATAGGTGCTTTCTACTTTGGTTTGAGACAGGGTCTTTCACTGGCCTGGAACTTCATCATATAAGCAAAGCTAGTAGGTCTGCCGGTCTCCAGGGCCCACCTGCCCCTACTTTCCGCTTTCTCACTGCTGGAATTGGGGACACATATAACACTCCCTGCCTTTTTAACATAGCTTCTGGGGATCTAACCTCAGGCTCTCTGCTTGCAAGGCAAGCACTTTACAAACTGAGCCTTCTCCCCAGCTCGTAATATTACTCTCTTAAGAATAATAAAAAAATTAAAAAACAGAAGAAATTAGTGTTAGAATAATTCTGTTATAACTAAACAACTTTTATTATATTTGTGATTGTTTTAGATGGAGGTGGGGGTGGGGAGTTGTTCCGCAATGTAGCTCAGCTGACTTGGAACTCACTGTGGAGCTATGATTCTCCTGCCTCAGCCTTCTAAGTGTTGGAGTTCCAGGCAGCAGCACCATGGCTAAGCATAAGTAAGGTACTGACTTGGCTTGAGCATTCCCAATTTCTTCACAAGTATTTTTTTCTTATTGTAAGAGCCAGCCTAGGAGGTCAACTAGTTTTCTGATCATGTGTCCTTAGCTTCCTTATCTTTTCTTTTGCGATAAATGAAGTCAGATATTTGGAGGCTGCCACTCACATCAGTTTGTCTGCTGACTGACTTCTCATGGTGAAATTAAAGTTCTGCTTATTCAGCTTGAACACCACAGAGTGATACATGGGTACTTTGCTGGGCATAAGGTTGGCTCATGAGCCAACATGTCTCAGTGCCAGTGATGCTCTATAGAGTCTAGCAGAGAAGACCATTGCTGAGTTAGCCAGTACAGGGTGAAATTGATGGATCTGTCTTTGCTGACTTCGCTGGGAAGGGTCTCTCAAGGAATGCCTATGCTCATACTGGGAAGAGAAGAGGGACCCTGCCCCTTTTTGTAGAAAAGAATAAACAAAAGTGCAGACATGGCCTTGATCTTTTGATCTTAATCAGATTGTAAAACCACAGTTTACGTGTAGCAAATGTCAGTTTTTACTTGGCAGAAAGTGTTGAATTGAATCATTTCTTGGTAAATCCAACCCAGCTCAGAATATTCTCACCAAGTTCATGTTAATAACTCATTCATATTCACACTGAAACCTCTCCCTTCCTCCCTCCTTCTCTTTTTCCTTCCCTCCCCCCCCCCTCTCTCTCTGTCCCATCTTTTTCATCTTTACTCCACTTCTCTCAGGACATGGTAGGAGTAGATATTCTTATCTATCCTCCTTGTGTAGCCCTCTCCCTGTTCAAAGACAGTGTGCTTCTTTCTTTACTCCTTCTGGACTTCTATCACTTCAGATATTCCCCCCTGATGGCCTTCTGGAAGTGGGGAGACCTTGTCTGTTCTGAGCACCGGCACATGAAACCCCCTGACTTCTGAGAGCTCTTCACCTGGGTCTTCTAAAATGCCAGGCAGCTCTTCTTCATACACTCACAACTCAAGGAAAAAAAAAAAAAGAACTTTCTACAATTATATATTCTCATTTTGATTCCCTCAAAATCTGATTTACAAATACTTGAATTATTAGAGAGACTGTTGAGATGCTATTTAGGAAATATAGTAAATAGATTCTTATCCCACTGACACACAAACGTACCTGACACTCCTCTCACCTGGATAAATTCAGTGGGATGTATGACTTTTCCAGATTTGACAGCCCCAGTTTCAAATATTTGCTGATGACCTCAAAGATTCATGATGAGTAGCAATTTATTCTTCCTCTTAGGCAGACTTGAGCTGTTTCAGACTTGCACTGCCCAAGAGCCACTTAGCTGGTGTGCGTGCTTAGGTGACGGTGCTTGGGTACCCTGCTTGGTATTATAGGCATGTTCTACCACATCTGGCTTATGTGGTGCTGGGGATAGAAGCCAGGGATTTGTTTGGGAGCAGGGAAAATTCCAGATCAGCCCCTGTCTAGCAACGCGATTTTAAACAAAAACTTCTTTTTGGCTCTGGCAAGAGGAATTGGAAGCCGCATTTTGGGGTTTCCTACATGGAAAAACTGCCTTTGGCCACTGGTGACACAGATCCTGGCATGCTGAGCTAGAGTGGGAGAGGGTGGGGTCAGACTGGACTAGGCAGTACCCACAATTCGGAACCCATGCAGTGGTGGCCATTCCTTGCTGCAGCCACTCCTCTGCGCTCCTGCAGGCATTTCTGCAAGTACAGGGACATTCTCATTTCTTGGGGTGAGGGAATGGGGGATGGTTTTTTGAATTCAGACCCCCTATCCAAGAGGCACATGAAATTATATGTCAAAAGCTCTTTTCTGTGTGTTCTGCTATAGGATACAGTAGAAATTCTCCTGTTAAATACAACAAAATGAACCAAACTGCCATAATCTAACCCCCTCACCCCCACTGAAGAGTTCTACAGAGGACCAAGAGCAGTTCTTCCCACAGCTTCAGATTCTCATCCTTCTGATGGATTTTCTGTGAAACCCAAGATGAATCACAAGTGTTTTCTTCCTCTTTAAATCTCCCAGCTCTGTCTGTGCTCTGAGGCACTCCATAGATTTTTCTCTTTATGGACAAAGAGTACAAAAATCCAAGGTATGGAAAAATTCAGCACTCTATCTTTGGGAAAAAGAAATGCAAATATTGATTGACTTCTTCTGTCATAGAGCTCTTTTTAAATGTTTTATTTATTGTTCCTATCATTGCTACTACTACTATTAGTATTTGTGTGTCTGTATGTGTGTGTGTGCATGTGCTGTGGAGTATGTATAGAAATCAGAGGACATCTTGCTGGAGTCAGTTTTCTCTTTCTACCCTGTTGATTCTGAGGACTAGACTCAGGTTGTCAGATTTCATGTGGCAAGTGATTTTAGCCACCGAGCCATCTTGCTGTCCTTTGTTTCTTTGGCTGTTGAGACTGCACTTCAAGTAGCCTAGTTAGCCTTGAATTTACCATGAGAGTGATCTTGAACATCCCTTCCTCCTGTCTCTACCTCCCTAGTGCTGGGATTGCAAGTGTGTACTACCAGGTCCTGCTTCCTAATTGCTCAGTTGATTCCTTTATCAGGACAGGTCCTTATAAGAAAACTCCCTAGTTCCTTCTTGGTTGCCTTGACTTCATAGGTGATTCTAAACTTGTGGTATTGCAATATTTGACTGGCACCACCTCTAAAGTGCTGAGGTTACAGGATCCTGTCATGTCACCGTGCCAGGCTCTGCATTCTGCCCCCTGCCCCCAAATACAGCCTCACAATACAGCTTTAACACCACACTTTCAAGTTATAGATATTACAAACCATGTTTCTACATGGCATGGCACTGCCATTGCCTTTTGCAACATTCTGTCAAAGAGTTACAAGCAGCATGCATTAAATTTCACATGCCCTTTAATTTATTTTATCTCTTCATTTGCATTCATCTATTTTATACTCGTTCATTCTGGTAATAAAACCCACAAGGTTTTAAATTGAGCTGAAGTCCCTGATGCTTTGGAAGAATTTATGCTGCATAATTGTACCGGTTTCCCTGAAAACAAACAGTCATGCAGGATTTATGTATTAGGTAGAGTGCAAAGGCAAGAACTGGAATTCAGAGCCCCAGATCCTATAATATAAAGTCCAGGCCAGCATGGCAACCTGCCACTAGCCTGCGGCTCTCCTGAGGTGGACACAGGTTATCCCTTAGGGAAAGCCTCATTGGAGACTAGCCGAATCAGTGAGACATCCTGTCTCAGTAAATAAAGTAGAGAACAACTGAGGAAGACACTACCCACATACAGGTATGCCACACGTATGAGAACACACATACAGGCATACACAGATACATGAAAAATGTTTCTCTGGGAGCTGCTGAGATGTCCCAGTAAATAAAAGCTCTTGACTCCAAGCCTGATGATCTGAATTTGATATTGGAAAGGAAAGAAGTAGCTCTTGCAAGGACTCTTCTGACCTCCATATGAATGTTCCTCCAGTAATAATAATCGTTATTATTATGATGATACTAATAAAGTTATCTGCTATTTGTTTTTGACTTATTGTGAGGGAACAAGTTAGAAAAAGAAGGAAATGTAAAAATAATGGAACAATGACACAGATAGAGGCACTTTCTGAAAATTTCACTGAAATATTTGTGAAATAGCTTCACGGTATAGACCTGGAGAAGGACGGAAACTAACTGAGCTAACTGTGAGTTCATGATAGACCAAGGAAAAATTGTCCTCTTTTCACAGGAACATTGTGATTGGGTCTAAGTGTTGGGTTTTGAGTTTATTAATCATTATTGCGTGTAAACTTAGGAGCTTTAGAAAATGACTGTATTGGGCACTTTTCAGTTGCTGCAATAAAACACTATGACCAGAAGCAGCTTGTAGAAGAAAGAGTTTATTTTGGTTCCAGAGGGGTAAGAGTCTATGACGGCAGGGAGACATAGCTGCAGGCCTGGCAGCCAGAGCAGGAAGCTGAGAGCTTGTATCTTTAACTGCAAACATGAAGCAGAAAGCAAACTGAATGTGGGGTGACACTGTACACATTCAAAGCCCGCCTCAGTGATGTATTTCCTCCAGCAAGAGCACATCGTCTAACCCTTCCCAACAGTGCTCTCCACTAGGAACCACTTTTTCAAATGTTTAAGCCTACAGGGCACACACTTACTGAAACCACAACACACATTTTCTGGAACATGAGAGTCACTGAGGGAGGTGGTTTCGTTTTAAAGTATTTTGTGAGCTTGCGCTTGTGTTGAACTATCTTCCTAGCCTATGGTCTCCTTTGAATCCCCCGCCGGGTAGTGATGATTGTCTCAGCTCCTTCCTGTGCTCTGGACAGGTTTGAGGTCCTAGTTGGCTGTTTGCTAGACACTAACGTGAGCGTCTGTGTATGTGACACACTGTTCTTATGACACGACAGCCAGCTTCTCCCAGAACAGAACAGTCTAAGACAGAGACAGACAGACAGACACATACTCACAGAGAGAGACAGACAGACAGACAGAGAACCAGAACAGAAAATATAAGAATCAACTCTCAGAAGCGATACCGTTCTTCTCTTTGTGACATTAAAACATCTCTCTGCACATTATCGCCCTGGGAAAGAAAGTATAAAGGATCTTTATCCAGCAGACTCATTGAGGCGTGTGTACCTCAGGATCCAGACTTTAGGGCTGAGCTGTGGCCTGCCTAGGCTAGCTTCAGACCCACCAGGTAGCAGTTTCCGAAACTGCTGCCTTCATTTCCCAGTTGCTCCAGTTACACGCACACATGGGCACGTCTGGTCTAGGCGCCCTCCGCCAGCTGAGCTCTCCCCAGCCTCACTGCTGAAGATCTGAGCAGGGGCCCAGGCTAGGGCTTGGCCATAAACTCAAATTTCAATAATACAGGGTGGGTGCTTCGTAAGGAGGGCCGACACCGGAAGTAATTTCTTTCGCCTGAAAAATATGGGTTTTATTTTTGTTTTGTGTGGTGCGTTAGAGAAAGAAAAAGGAAGGGAAGTGGCTAGTTAGTTGTATGTCTTAGTGCTTTAAAAACTAGAAAAAGAGTGCAGTTCAAAACAAAAGAAAGTGCATTTCTTCTGAACGCACGGACTTTAGGCCATGTTTTCAGTTATCTCAATGTTTTCTCAGCCACGGAGGAGTTAAGCACTAGTTCAAACACAGAAAGAGGCTTGGGAGAGGTTGGGTTCATCAAGAAACCCAGAATCTGACTGCAGCTGACAGTGGGAACCCAAAGCTGCTTTGGGCATCTGTGAGGAGTTTGCTTTTCTCTTTAAATGCTTTCTGGTATTTTGCTTGGCCAGTTCTCTGTGTGCTCACCTTTCATGTGGCTCAAAGTGACCCCCAACTCTAGCTTCTCATCAGAGCTGTGAGGCCCAGCACTCACTGCAGATGATGGTGTTCGCTGGGATGTGAAGAGAGAGATCTTACTGGCTGCTAATCAGTAAAAGTCTGGTCCAGGGTTGTCTACCCCTGAACTGGTTTCTTGGAAGCTTTGTGGAAGGGACTCTGAGGGAGACAGGCAATTAAATTATAAACCAGTACATGATTTCTTTCAAAAAATGTTCTAACTTTAAATATGTTTTGATCAAGCAGAAAGAAACATATGGTATATACTCACTTATATAGACCTATAGGATAGGAAGGTCATGCTGAAATCTACACACCTAGGGAAGATATACAAGAAGGAGGACCCAGGTTGGTTGATCAATGCTCGTTTAGATGAACAAATGGGATGGACATTGAATGGAGGATAAAACAA
>CM053766.1:51142792-51198749 GCA_028658305.1 Pachyuromys duprasi
GTTGGCTCAGTAGGTAGGATGCTTCCTCTGCAAACGTGAGGACCTAAGTTCAAACCCCTAGCACCTTTGTAGAAGCCAGGTGTGGCAGAATACATCTGTAATCCCCAGTGCTAGGGAGGTAGAGACAGGGGGATCCCTAGGGCTTGCTAGTGAATTGATGAGTTCTTGTCTCAAAAAATAAGGTGGGCTGTAGAGGACCTGCTGTTGTCCATCTGCTGTCTGCATGCATTTACACATGAATGTATACTTTCCCTACCAGGAACATGTATGTATGCCCGTGCTTGCGTGTACACACAAACATGTATACACACACACACACACCCCTCTGAATCATTTTGGGTAAATAAAACCTTTTGTTTCTCTTCCCTTTGGTTAACATCATCTTTATAAACACATAGCAGGGGCAATTACTTACATAGAGCCACTTTGGCTCAGACAAGCTCCTCCCACCTTCCCAGCCTTTGTCTCATTGGTGTGTGAATGTCTGGAAATTTCCAGTTCTTATGATTCTGATCATGACTAACTTCATCCAGGTGCTGCTCCATTCAGATAAAGCAAGTTTGGATAAAAGCTTTATCTTTGTTCTCCAGAGAGAAAAATCGAGGGTGGAGATGTTCAGTCCTCTGTTTCCATTAACTTTCAGAGGAAGGAAGCCCCGGAGAAAATATTCCTGTGGCAGAGAGACTGGAAGACTAAATGAAGGATGCCATTTGCTCACCTTCCAAATAACCTGACTTCCCGATCCATAGGCACCCACTCCATGAGCTCACTTTGTGATGCTTCTTTGCACTACAATGAAAGCTCAGGAGGAACAATGTGCCCCGTAATGGAGCTGCATTGTGAACCTTACCCCCACACCATTCCCACAGCCCCTCAATGTTCTCATTCTTAATGTGTTTCTGGGCCATTTTTCCCTCCAAGATTCGTTTATGGGACTAAAGACATTATATGAAATTATATTTGTCTTTAAATTATTAAAAATTTAGTGAATGCAGAAAATTAAAATTAAAATCACAAGTAATCCAATTTCCTAATGAAATTTAGAGTTTACATTTTGGTTTATAATCTCCAGTGTCTCTTCCCTTATGCCCCAGGGCTCCTTAGAATAGCAATGAGAGCAGAAGAAGCATATGCTAGAGAAGCCACAACATTCGTTATGCCAAAACTTCTCAGTCTACCCAGCAGAATCCAAACAAGCCCGGTATTAGTTATTTTTATATTGCTATGGTAAAACATCATGGCCCAGGGTTTATTTGGGCTAATGGTTCTAGAGGAGAAAGAGCCTATCATGGTGGGAGAACAGATACATTTGAACCACAAACACAGAACAGCGAGAGTAAACTGGGAAAACAGGAGGCTTTTAAAACCTCATATCCCACCCCAGTAACATACCTTTGTCAGCAAGGTCACACCTTCTAATTCTACCCAAACAGCACCACCAGCAGGGGACCAAGTAGCCACATGCCTGAGATCATGGGTGACATTTCATTGAGACCCCATATCTGAAAAATCAGGTTTGAGACGTGTACCTCAAGGTCTTAGTCCTTCCAGGATTCCTGCAGCTTCCTGGCCAGTTAGCCTAGCCTCCTTCTTGGTGAGTTTCAAGCCAGTGAGAGCGCCCTTTTCCAAAACTGGTGCAGTGGGCAGTTGAGGAAAGACATCTGACATTGAACTCTGGTGGTCACAGGCACATGCATGCAAACAGGCATACATACAAGCACCTATACACAGAGGGGAGGGAGAACACTAGCCTTCCATCCTGGAACAAAGAAGAGAAAATCGTTCACTCAAAGGCTGGTATTGTGCGCAGGAAGATACAACATCTGTGGCAGCCACCTTTGTTTATTCTCTGCTTATTGTCAGGTCTGTTCAGGCTGTAATGAGTTAGTGCTTCAGGGCTTCGCATATTGAAATCCTGTGTTTTTCACTGTGATCAGGAGCACAGAAAGAAAAAAGGAGGGGCATTTACCGAGCTGTCACACAATGAAGATTATACATTGTCACGTCTCTTTGGTTTGCTGTGTTTTGTGAAAGATGTGTCTGGTCTCCATTGTTTTTATTATTTTCAGCTGTCCTAATTACTTCTCTCATTTGATTTCAATTCAGCTTTCAAAGAGGCACTGTCTTACCAGGTGGTTATTATGGTTTTTTTTCCCTCTCTTCTTAAATCCTTTTAACTCTTATTTAAAAAGATGTCCAAAGAAATAACTATTTTGACATTTACTTGTAGCATATTCACGACCCCACTGAAGAGGGGTATCTGTGTTACTAATGTGTATTTCTGCTTTTTTTTCTCTTTTACCCCTGCCACTCATGTCCAAAGTATAGGAAGTAGGCTCAGTTTTTCAAAATCTTTCATTTTTTCCCTCTGTAAGTTAAATGGTAAAGACAGATATTAGAGTTTAATACACTTCTAAAAAAGCACTCTAAACTAATATGCAAGGTGTGGTGGCTAATTTTATGTCAACTTGGCACAAGCTGAAGTCATCTGAGAAGAGAAAAACCTCAATTACGAAAGTGGTGTATTAAGAAAATTAATTAAGAGAAGGTTATATGAAAGCCTATAAGGCATTTTCTTCACTAGTGATTGATAAGCCAGGGCCCAGCCCATTGTGGGTGCCATCCTTGGGCAGGTGGTTCTGGGTTCTATGAGAAAGCAGCTGAGCAAGCCATGTGGAGCAAGCCAGTAAGCAGCACCCCTCCATGGCCTTTGCTTCTGTCTCTAGGTTGCAGTCCTGTGTAAGTTTTGGACTTGACTCCCTTTGCTAATGAACAGTATGGTGGAAGTGTAAGCCAAAGAAATTCTTTCCTCCCAAGTTACTTTAGTCATGATGTTTTATCACAGCTATAGAAATCATAACTATGACACAATGCTTGCTTTGTTTGTATAAAGTTGGACTTTATTGGGGCTATATTTCAATATCTGAGATATTAAAACTGAAGAGAAAGAAAAGGAGTGGCTTTAGAGGTCACATGGAAATTAAGGTCAATGCCAGCTTAATGTGGCCTAATGGGCCAATTTTCTGTTTACCATTGGGAAGTGAAACAAATACCATCTCAACATTAAATAGCAGCGTGGTTAAATTCATTCAGTTCTGCTAAACAGACATGTTATCAAATGCCTCCAGAATATTTATATTTCTCCCCATAAATTAGCCCTGCCCTCAACACTGGCTGGAGAAACTTCTCTCCGCAGTTGGCAGCAGTCAATGAAGAGATTTCTAACTTGCCAACATGCTGAGGATGAGTGAACAGGGCTCAGCTCTAAGTGGGACTCCTACACTGACCACCCCCCCCCCCCCAGTCAAGGCTCAGCGACACTGGAAGTGTGGAGAATGTGAGACCTGTAGGATGGGAGGAGTGCTATCTGGACATGGCCTCACCACTGCATTCAGGAAATCACTGCAGCTATGGTTTCCTGCACAAGGTCTAAAGGGGTCCAAGACAAGATTGGTCAACATTCCAGCAGGTTGCATGAATTGGGATCAGTCAATTATACTGAAAGAAAGAAAAGAAAGAAAGAGAGGGAGGTAGGAAGGTGAAAAAAAAGAAATTTTGGGAGTGAGTTGGGGGTTTGGCAGAGGGAAATTGGGCAGGGATATGATCAAGAAACTGTCAAAGAATAAATAGAAGATATTAAAAAGTAATAACTTAGGCTCTGCTCTACAACTTTCCTTGTGCGACATGGTACTGTGTTCATAGGTGCTTGTGCCTGTTTTTACCAACCTTCTCTCAGAAGGGACCTGGGTCGCCCTGACCCATTTAAAGCTACCATGTCACCCCTCAACAAGTTTCCTCAGAGCCCCTTCAGTGACTGGCATGAAGACGCTGGCTTGTCTGGATCACCTTTACATCTCACTCCTGGATTTTCCAAACTGATTCCGCAATGGGGTGTGATTTACAATGAGGTTACATGAGATTACAGCCTTGACAGTCATGGTCCCAGGAAGGCCTAGACATGTCACACCACAGTCAACAGCACACACACACTGCTGCAGAGACACATTCCCAGTAACTTCTACCAATTTGGCAAGCACTCAAAAGAGCTGATGAGATTCCCTGCCCATTCTGCATGCTTTACTTTCCTTTGTTTCTTTCTTTCTTCCTTCTCTTCCATCCCACACTGTATGGTATATGTACAGGTACTTGCGGGTTCTCCTGGAGTCCAGAGGAACATATCAGGTGTCCCAATCTATTCCCTTGAGATGAGATCACTTACAGAATCTCAAGTTACGCTAGCTTCCAGAAAGCCCAGCAATCCCTGTTTCTCCTTCCCACAATGCCACGGTCACTCCTGGCCTTACCAGGCTGCTGGGAAGTCAAACTTAGGTTAGTGTGCTTTTACAAGCATTCTTACTGAAATGCCATTCTCCAGCGCAGCCCTACCTTTTTCTGTGGTCATGATCAGAACTACTTTGTGAGAGGGCATTGTGTCCAGGTAGAGGCCCCCTGAGCTTTGGCCTCCTTTTCTATAAAATGGGGCTGTCGTTTCTCAGGAGTATATGTCACGTGCCTTCAAGATGGCCCCAGTATATGTATATTCTCGTTCTTTCTCTTGGAGACATTTCAGCCCCGAGTCATTTTCATATCACCGCCAGTGGAAGGAGTATGTAGAGATGAGAGATGGTATGGAGATGTGGTATGGAGTCTTCACGTGATGGTTGTTTCTAGAACATCACAATGCATGTGTGTTATCTGGGACCCGGGGTTGCAAATGTTCATAATGATAATTGTAATACATTTATTAAAATTAGAGCTGAGCCCCAACTTAAAATGCAGGCCTTTTCAGAAATGGAATGTACAAAGGCTTGCAGACTGAGTCTGTGCACCACACACGCTAGTACCCATATACATGTGTGTGTCCCATGCCATCGCCGGCTGGAGGCTGTCAGGCACAAGAAGAGGCACTCTTTTGTACACACTTTCCCAGCTCTGGCTTCTCACTCTTTTGGGCCAACTTGCTTTCTGCTTCTCTTCCTGTCCCTTTCTCAGGGAAAGCTTCCTTTGCCTACTAGAGCGTGTGCTTGTGACACTAGCTGTGACTTATTATGTACTTAGGTCTCTGTGGCAAAGAGGCCACAGAGAGGCTCCAGAATCATGGGGCTGTCGCCTGAATCTTGGCTCTGCACCTGCCTCACTTGTGACGCTGGACATGTAAAATGAGGTAATAATGGAGTCGTTGCAAGAATCAAATGCAAACAAAACAAAACAAAAAGATAAACCAACCCCTGCCCCTCAAATCAACCTAACAAAAAATAAATCCAATGCTTTTAAAGATTCACAAAAAGCCAGGGACATTGAATAATTAGATAAATATAACCATAAAAAGTCTCTCTTACCAAAGTGAACTGTGTCTTAGGAGTAGGTTTGGGGGTTGTCTTGCCCGTATTTCTGCAGGCCCAAAAGCCCATTGGTTGTTTACTGCTTGATCAAATGCTGACCAAGAGAAATGTCAGACTCCCTGAAGTTCCAGAAGAGAATCAAATCTGGCACGTGATTCCCAACAGAAGCTGTGTAAGGTTATACATAGGGTAGTGTGACACAAGCGTCCATCCATGGAAGGCTCCATTTGTGAAACTGCGAATACATTTGGAAGGAGAGAGTCTAAATGAAGAATAATGAAAAATGAGTTCCTTGTTCACTAGCAGCCACACAGGAAGTGTTTCCCTAGGGTCTGCAGACAAATGCCAATGACAGAACTGTGGTCTAAGGGTAACAGGCTCCATCCCAAGCTGGTATCAAAGCTTGGCAACCTTGTCTCCATGGAGCTGGCTTTGCAGGTATGAAAAAAATAAGTTTGAGGGGGTCCATGGAGTCTTGCAACACACTTCCAGAGAGCTGAGACTAGGCAACACATGGCCTGATTGGAATCTCTCTGAGGAGAACCCAAGAGGCCGTGATGTGAAGCTAAAGCTGCAAATTTTAGGATGTTTGAGATGTCAGAATTATAGGACATGGGATGTCCACTGAAGAATGCTATAGACACAGATAGAAGCTTGGAAAAGAGAGATCGATTGTGTTGTAGGTAGCAGGGCTGGGCCAGTTGGCCTACACAAGTCCTTTGAAGCCCAGGCAATTCTATCATGTACTATGGATAGTACCCATGGAGCTACAGGATCTGGTGTTTGGCCTACTGGGTCTTGGTGTTGCTTTGTTCTGTCTTGCTATTCTCCTATTCTTTCTCTTGAAAAAATCATGTTGATTCTGTGCCACCATATGCTGAAACGGTTTAACTCATGTTTTATTTTATAGACTCTCACAGTTAAAAGTTTACCTTGAGTCTCAGAAGACACTTTGGACTTCTAAACAGTGTTGGAACCCTTAAAAAGTACAGAGACTTTTGACGTTGGGTTGGGTGCAGTTTTCATTCTGAGATGCCCATGAAATTCTGTGACAACACCTAAAAGTGGTGTTTTGTGGTGTCAAGTTTACAAAGGGTAAACATATGAAATTTAATACTGATTGCCATTTTGACAGAACCTAGAATCATCCAGGAGACAAACTTCTGGACATGCCCGTGAGGAATTTCCTAGAGGGGATTAACTAAGGTGGGAAGATTCATCTTACATGTGGGCACCACCATCCCATGCTCATTCATTCCTCTAAGCTTCCTGACCATGCACATAGTGTGACCCACTGCCTTATGCTCTGGCTGTCATGACTTTTTGACCACGATGGACTTCACTCTCCAGCTGTGAGCCAAAAATATACCCTTTCCCGCTTAAGCTGCTTTTGTCAGGATTCTACTGCAGCCACAGAGTAACCAACACACGGTGAAAATATTATGTATTAGCACTAGCTTTGCACTGCATTGTTCAGGTTACGACACAGCTCAGTTAGCAGAACACACGCACAAGAGTCCCAAGAGAAGACCCGAGCCTACTCTCTAGCACTGGAGGAGGGGAGCAACCAAAAGGGGTGGCACTTTGCTCTTATTTTCCCCCCATGAGCGGTAAATCTTGCTTTGTTCACCTGCATGTCTTTCTTGACACTGCACAGAGGTCGACCGGTGTATGCAAAGAGAGTGGCTTCAAAGTGCATATGATGCACGAGAGCCTGGGTTAAAAGTGGTTTAAAGAAGACCCTGGGACTGTTTCAGTCATGAACTCAATGGCTGGCTCTTTGACCCTCCCCCATACACGCCAGGAAGTATCAGCCTGGCTAGATCCCAGGGGAAGACATTGCAGCCAGCCCTGAGGAGACAAGACGATCTGGGGTCAGATGGAAGGGGAGGAGGTCCTTTCCCATTGGTGGACTTGGAGGGGGCAGGGAGGAGATGAGAGAGGGATGGGGAGAGTGGGAGGGAATGAGGGAGGGGCTACGCCTGGGATGCAAAGTACCTAACCTGTGATTGATATAAAAACAAATAAGTTACATTAAAAAAAAAAAAAGAAGACCCTGGGGCAAAACTAACACTGATGGGTCCTTGTTAACCAAAGTCAAAAATTTAACCAAATGGTTCACGGTCAGGCTTTACCCTTGCTTTGTGGATTTTAGCAAACATATAGTAATGTGTTTTTGCTACAATTGTATTATGTAGAATAGTTTCACTCTCTAAAAAAACTTCATGTTTTATGAATTTTCTCCTATTTCTTTCTTTTCTTTTGAGACAAGGTCTCACTGTATCTCAGGCTCATGTCACCCTTGCAATCCTCCTGCCTCACAATTCTAAGTATTAGCATTACAGGTATCTGCCACTGTACCCAGTTTATCACATGGGTTTAAGATGTACTGTAGTATGACCTCAAACTTCAGCAGAAAATCTTCATAGGACAGTTTAACAGGACATCTTCCCTACCACACACTATAATGTCAGAGCCTTCTAGTATGCTCAGATCACAGACACTGACAAATGAAGAATTTGGGTTTCTATAGCCATCTTTACCACAAGCCATACAATTTCTCTTTTACTATACATGGCTGCGTGGATGTGCAATGGCCCAAGTTTGTACCAGCATTCTCTTTCTTTTTCTATTCACAATAATACTTTTACAAATGCCTTGTTTTTCTCCCACATCTGTCTTACTGGGTACTTACTTTCTGGACTCTGGAAGTAGGCTCTATGGCTATTTGACCTGCTCTAGTTCCTTTTCTCATCTTTTCACATCTTCCTAAACAAAGTTGCCTTTTTTCTTTTCCACTTCTTGACTCATTACTCTCAGAGCTCATCCTGGCCAGAGCTCTCGAGTCCAATACACCATCTGCCTCCTTCCCCTATTTTAGTCATCTCTATTGTTTTATAGAGTCACAGCCTCAACCCGTTAGAGTTAAATGGAACCTTTGGGAGCTGGCCAATTCCATCATTTCACAGATGAGAAAATTGAGCCTTAGGAAGGCATGGATTATAATTTGCCTACCCTCCTGGAGCTAGTGAGTTAGGAACTTGGACCAGACTGCTGGACCCTTAATTGAGCCCCCCCTGCCACTATGCCCTACCCTATCTACACCTACACTGAGCAACTTTTTAACTTTCCTTAACATATTCTATATATGTTTTCTTCCAGAAAGCATTAATATTTCTGCAAAAACATTTAAACAGCCTGGTTTCTGTATTTCTTTTTCTCTTACGATGGAAGTCTATTTAGGCTGTGGTTTGGGTCTGAACCGGCTCCTTAGACCCAGATAGTTCAGGGAAGTGAAGCTAATATTCAGCCAGGAAATGATAGAAATGAATTGTGCAGTGTTCTGCTTGGACAGTTAGCAGCTATAACTGCTACTCTAGACTAGGCAGGGAGATTGGAGATCCGACATGGAGCCTTTCTGAAATGAACTTCAGATTGCCCTTACTGGGGGCATTCTTTCAAAGATCGCTTCCTGTGTGGAGAAAAACATAGGCATACTGTTATTGCTTTTAAACAGAGAGGGGCTAAAAGTGTCACCATATCTTTTAGCAGGCGCAGTTCCAGAGGAAGCGCACTTGCAGTAGAGTTAACTGGAAGAAATGGATATTGATATTCACAATCCTCTTGTGGTGTATTCAGAGTACTGAAGTAAAAAGCACAGGTTGCTGTTTTGCAAAATAATGCATTTTAGCCTTGATCAGGCTGTCTTATCTTCTCCTGAAGTCAAATGTCAGCTTATCCAGAAAGGGAGGGCCATTCTCAGTTAATTCATTTATTATACCCTGTATTCTGTTTATTAATTTATCACCAAGAAATACTTATCTGTGCTGGGGTAGTGGTCCAGTGAATAAAGTGCTGTGGATCTGTACAGAGCCCATGCAGAGATGGATATGGTGGCATGTGTATACAATCTCAGCACTTCAACAACAAACTAGGAGCTGGGGCCAGGAGACTTCATGGGAGTTTGATCTCCACATGTGTTGTGGCGTGTGTGTGTCTCAGCCCCGTGTACCCTAGCATACATGAACATGCGTGGATTTAAAACAAACAACAAAACAAAACAACGTATCTTTCTGGATATGAAAGAAGGGTCTTGCATTCAGAGTGTATAACATGGTAAAGGCCATAGGTTGCTAACCATGTAACTGGCCAGTTTTAGAACTCTTCTAAATTTCATGGACCTTTTGCCATTCGAGGTATGACATCATCTTTCAAGGCCCCCACTATTAGAGACGCTTGCCAATGTTGTGGGTGTGTTCTTACAGGCTAATTAAAGACATTTGGCCCTTGGAGTGCAACACTCCATCTTTGCCACAGCAAAAACAGGATAGAAAATCTGCAGTCTGATAAGCTGTGCCAGGTGTCACAGGGAGAAATTCCAGACTCTCTTCTAATCCAATTGACACATGCAATATTTATTATGGAGCAGCAAGAGTTCATTACTTCATCAATAGGCTGAGAGATGAGATGATTTCTTTTTCAATTGGATAACTGGTTCATAATAATAGAATTCTAGATCAGGTGCGAAGCAACCAGCCGTCTTTTTATCCCTGCAGTTGGTGCAGCAAACAAGGCTCCTGAATTAGTTGAGGAACAGGCTGGAAAGAGCTTGCCTTCTGAATTATTTCCAACAACGGGCGAGCTACTCACTGGAAATTATACAGCAAGCATTTAAAAAGCTGCCTTTGTCAGATTTCCTGTGTGTTGCTGGCTGGGATTTAAGGCCAAACAAAATTAAGCCAGCTCTGTGGAGGAGGCTCTATTGCTTTCTTCCACAATTCAACATTTTCTCTCTATTACTCAAGTACTCTGCCCTTAACAAGCTGCGGGTGGTGCCCTGGGGAAGGACAGCTGCAGCTGACTGTGTATACTTTCAGTAATGCTGCAATACCTTCGGGATCTCCACAAATAGACATGGTGTTGAAAACACTTGACAAATATAAGATACCCTATGGTCAGAGGTCTTGGCCCCTAGTTGGACAATTTTCTTGCAGGCTGAATGTGAACCCCCCTGGAAGACATGTTGCAGGATCATGGAGCTCACTGGTGAAAGGGCATCCAAGGTCTTCATTTCTTCATCCACTCACTTTGTGAGGATGTTTGGCTGAGTCAGCATCTAAGACTCCCCCATCGATGTGTGTTCATTCCCCATCCTTCTGGATGCTAATGGGGATTGAATGATTGAACCTAGAACTTCAAGCATGATTGGCAGGTACTCTACCACTGCACTCCATCCACTCCCACAACGCATTCTTAATCGGCTTTTATGTTATAGGGTGAAGGTTAGTTTTTGTCAGCTTGATGCAAATTAGAGTCATCTGGGAAGAAGAAACGTCAGTTGAGGAATTGCCTCCATCAAACCTGCCTGTACTCATGTCTTTGTGACATTTTTTAAATGGTTACTTAATTCAGGAGGGCATCAGCCCACTCTGGGCCTTGCCATCCTATGCAGGTGGGCCTCGGCTGTACAAAAAAGTTTAGTTAGGCAAGCCAGGGGAAGCAAGCCATTAGGCAACATACCTCCGTGGTCTCTGCTGTAGTTCCTAACTTGGCTTTCCTCAGTGATATGGACTGTAACCTACAAGCCAAATAAGCCTTTCCTTTCCCGTGTTGTTTTTGATCATGATGATTATCACAGCAACAGAAAGTGAATGGGTCATAGGCACACGTATGAACACACACACATGTACACACATGAGGGAAGGGTACAATTGTGGTGAAGAAGAAACCACACTGTGCCTGCCTTCTTCATGTGTGAGTCTTGCTTGTCAAGTCTCAATCTTTGTGTCGGGCAACTTTTACTCTTTACATTGATCACAAAGTAAACACCTGGCGTTTCCTGCAAATGCTCCATTTTTAAACACAGTACTAACCTGCCCAAAACATTGTGTTTAGAATCTAAATATTTAAATCAAAAGCGAAATGGGTGTGTGTGGGGTGCCAGTCTTTCTCAATATTTCATGTGTTCCTAAAAGTGTTAATGAGGAAAATAATAGATAATAAATAATTGAGGGGAGAGTGTGAAAAGTTATGGGTGGTGGATCCTAACAGTTATAAAAATTATCCGGAGGGAAAATATGGCGCTGCTCTGCAGGGTTTGCCCATGCTACTTACTGGTTTTAGAAGCTGGTGCTGTGCTTCATTCTGAAGGGGGCAAGGGAGAGGAGATTACAGGACTGCAAAAATGGTTCCACAGGCAAATGTGATTGCTACCAAGTCTGGCAACCTAAGTCCAGTCCCAGAACACACACGGTGGAAGGAGAGACCTAACTTCACCAAGCTGTTCCCTGGCTGACATGTGCTTGACACAGTATGCACACTCTTAAGCTAACTAAATAAAATGTGATGTTAGCATTTAAAATTAAAAAGAATATGGTGACACCTAATGCAGCCTATAGGGAGGAAGCCGCCCAGAGGCATAGGGGTAGCTGTTCTGCCTTTCCTCCCTTCTTCCTTGTGAGGCTCCTTCCCTGGACTCTAGCCCAGAGCCTCACACATGCTAAGCAAAAACCTCTGCCCTGCTTTAATTTTTGTTGTTGTTGATTGCATTAAGATTTCTCTGTATTGCCCAGAATGACTGTGAATGAATTCCCCTGCCTCCGTTTCTGAGAAAGTGATATCACAGGTGTGCAGCACCACCCTCATCTTTCCAGTGTCTGGTGGGGGTTGTGTTTGGTCCAGAGACAAGTTCTAATCCCAGAGCACTGTGTTCGGATTCAAACAGACACGGGATTGAGTCTAGACTCATACAGTTTCAGGTGGTCTCTCTGAGATCAGGGAGGCTCCCACATCTAAAAATGTTATTTAGCACTGGAGAAGATTGTACATAGGAACTCTTAGGCAGATGCTTGCGTGCAGTAGATTATCAACAGTTGCTACTAGGGTAGTGATAATGGCTAGATGTGCTGGGTATTCCAGGAGGCTCAGGACACAGTGCCCCTGGACACTCTATCATCTCTTTCCTACTACACAGAGTTACTACATCCTTTTAGACCACAGAGCCTCTTTTCTGAGACAGTCTTAGCTCCAAATATTCTGACCTGTGGTTTCCACAAAGAACTGAGAAGTCTGAAGAACCCCCATCTTTTGAGAATCGTGGACAACCTATGTCAGCAGTATAACATAAATACAGGCTTCAAGAATCAAACCCCAAGCTGAAAACTCCAGGATGAATGATGACACAGGTTCCTAATAGCCACATTCAGTACAGGAGTGTAACCGTAAAGCTGAAGATTATCTCACTCATAAAACTTGGAGAGGCAGGGCCGGTGTGAAGGGGATGGGCGCAGTGCGGCACGAGACACAGTCTTTCTCTGGGCGTTCAAAATGAGTTGAAACTGCGAAGCTCAGAATCATTTCACTATTTTGTTCCATGTTAACATCATAGGTAACACAAAAGAAGCCCCTAACATCTTACTAGATGAAATATTTTATTAAAAAAATTGCAAAACTAGACTAAATGTAATTCGAAAATGTTTGAAATTTTTACTTGGTAATTATGGGTAACATTTGTTGCTGGGACAAAATACCCAATAAAGCAACTGAAGAAAGAAAGGGATTACTTGAGCTTATAGTTTGAGGGTACCCATCATGGCAGGGAGACATGGTGGTAGGAGATGTCTGGTCGTGTGGTATCCAATCTCAGGAAACGGGGATGAGTGCTGGTACTCAGTAGCCCATGGAATGGTGTTATCCACTTATGGCAAAGTAAGTTAGGATCTCAGGTGCGCAGCACTAGTCTCATTCATCTTCCCAAAGGTCTGGTGGGGAAAGCCCAGAAACAGATTCTAACCCCAGAACACTGTCTTTGGAGTCAAACAGATGCAGCCTTTAATCCAGACTCTTACAATCCCAGGTCCCCAAGATCATTAGGTAGTTACCTACATCTAAGGATTCCAACCCCAGTTAACCTGATCTGAAAAATCCCTCACAGGCGTGCCTACAGGTTAGTTTCCTAGATGATTCTGTCAGGTTGACAATTAGTAGTAGCAGCAACACATGTTAATCAAAATTCCCAAAGGAGAAGACTTCGACAACTTTGAAGACAGACAAGGGAAGGGGACATAGACATGTCCTCAGGGTGACTGGTGCAAACTACCTGTGAGCTAGGCTTGATTGAAGACAATTCAGCAGTGTCCTGAAGCCTGTGATTGACTTCAACATACCTCAAAATCCCTTTGAAAAAGTGCTTGGTACACTACTTGTGTTTCTAGGACTTAAAATTATACCAATTATGGCTGGGACACAACTCAGCTCATAAATTAGCTGGTACGCAGGTATGAGGACCTGAGGCTGGATTTCCGCTGCCAACCCTTCCTCTAAGAATGCTTTCTGAAGGTGCTGAGAATGGTTACGGTTCTCTGTAATCTGAAAGCATTGCTATTTCCTCATTTCACCGTGCTTACTATCAGCAAACGGTAACGTTTATTGGTGGCAAACATCCACAAGTATCTGCACATTTGCACTTCTGTTTTCAGAAGATAAAATACTGTGCCAAAAAATAACTTTATAAACCAAATCAAAATATAAACAAAGCCTAGCTGCCGTGTGGGAAAGTGGGAGATGAAATTAAGCCATAATTGTGAAAGACAGACACACTTCTATTTACTTAGTACCATGCTATAATTACTGTGATTTAGGCCACAGGCTTTACTTAAATGAAAATAAAACCTCAGAAATATAAGTGTAATTGTGAGGCCAAGTCTTTAATTTGCTAATTATGCTTCTAAGTGATAGAGTGGGGCTTATCGTCTATGTGGGTGGTATTTTATTGTGTTTTATTAACATCAGAAGAGGCTATGAAAACGGGGCAATATTCCCACTTAATACACACATTCTTTTAAAGCCTGAAGTTAGTAATTATGAATCAAATTGAAACCCATTGCATATTGGCTGTAGAAAAGAATATATAAACTTAATTGTGTCTTCTGGATAGCTGTAGCTAATTCCATTCTGCACTACTTATCATTAGAGAAATGAAGTACATGTCAAAAAGGGATATTTGCAAAGCAGAGATATTAATAGAGTTGTGTACCTGAAGAGCAGAGATATGACACCTTAGCAGTATCATGGTTTCATTGCCACCCTTTGTCCTCTGGATAGGGAAACAGGGGCCACACACAAGTAGTGACTGAGCCCAAGCACAAGGCAACATTGGCTCTTATCCAGGACAGCTTTTATTCAGTGGGAGAAGGAACGTAGCCTGGATTGTGAAACAGAAAGGAGCCTTTCAGGGTTGGGGTTATAGCTCAGATGGCTGAATACTTGCTGAGCACACATCAAACCCCCTGCTGGGCTCAATCCCCACCACTGCATCAACCAGGCTTAGTGTAGCACCCCTGCAATCCCAGTATTCAGAAGGTAGAGGCAGGAGGATCAGGAGCTCAAGGTCATCCTTAACTATACAGCAAGGGCTGCCTGGGCTACCTGAGACCCTGTCTCAAAGAAAAGAGAAGAGATCTTTTCAACGGCAATCAAGAGCGCAAAAAGCAAAACCAGTCCTTCCTAAAGATGTAACAGAAACAGATTGTTGATTTGATAGGGTTTAGACTTAACATGAAAGAAATGTCTGGGCGTGTCTGTAAGGGGTTACCCAGTTTAGCCTAATTGAGGCGGGAAGAGCCATACTTGATGTGAGTGCTAGGGGCTTGGACTGATTTCAGAGGAGAAACTGAGCTGACCGTAGCAGCCATCCCTCTGCTTCCCGACTAGAGATATGACATGACTAGCCACCTCTTGCTCCTATTGCCATGACTTCCTACCACAGTGAGCTGTATTCCCTGCAACTAAAAGAAACCCTCTGTCTTAAATTGTTTTGTTAAGCATTTTCATTTTCAGCTTTTTTGTGTGGGGGTGACTATGAAGGTGTGGCTCATTTAGGCACTTGTGAAGCTCTTCCTGTCTATCGGATGGCTGCAGCACCCACCTACCGCAAGTGGGGAAAGGATGCTGACGTCAGGACAGCTGAGCTGTAGGCACTGGCGGCCCCCAGTTGCTGGAGTTAGCACCCAGCCATGGTGGGAAGAAAGCCTCTGCCTAAAGATAATGGTGATCTTTGTCATGTAGGTTTGAAGATATGTGAGTTACTTTTGAGATTCAGTGTCTTGCTGAAAGCCTGGCAGCGGGGCTAGCATCTGTAACATCAAAACCCACTGATTCTCACTGAGCAGCCCATTCCCATTCACAGAGCAGAGCTGGAACTGTGTGTGTGCCTGCTATGCAGCACAGGCTGTGATGGCTGAACCACCTCAGATGAGTGTTCTAATGCAGGGAAGATGAACACACCACATCATGCTTGTGCCACGAGGAAACCCAAACGTTAAAACCTTATCTGCCTCATTTTATCTGAGAAAGGGCATGAACTCCGGAGAGACCTAAGTCGACAGACTTTAGGGGTATTGGAGGGAGGTAGTGTGGAGTGGATGAGATTAAAACACATTGAACAATATTATTAATAGCTCCCTGGGTCCAATTAATGCTATTTGGGAAAGGCATTGGGAACGTCTACTAAAGCATGGCCAACCTCCTACATCCCCATCCCCAAGAAAAGGGACTCTTTTTTTCCTTAGCAGCTATCAACTGCCAGTAGTTCTCTCCCCTAGGGTGCGGCCTGGAAAGCACTCTCCCTGTCCATGTTGGAATTTTGACTGACTTAGCTGTTTGCTGGCTACCGCAGATGCTTGCTGTGAGTTAGCGTCAGCCAAGTCTTGTTCAGAAAGCGGAGCTCCACCTCTCTCCTCCGTGTCCTCCAGCTCTTAGCATTCTTTCAACCCACTCTTTCCTGAACCTTAAATCAGGGTGTGGGCTGGGTTGGTGTGGCTGCGGTTGGTTGGTGTGGATGACACAGCTATGTCTGAGCACTTACAATCACTGATTCTCCCACTTGGACAAGCTACAAGTCTCAAAATTCCCCACTTAAATACAAAGCTAATAAAAGGCAGCACCTTTCAGTCTTGTCTGCCTTTACAAATAATGAGTGCCTTTTGAAAGCGGGTCTCACCATGTTGTCTGGCTCCGGGGAATCATCAGTTTTGAAGTGGGGTGAGCAAGTGTTTTCTGGACATTACATCACCTGCTCAGTTGGTGGCAGAGGAATTAATTGGCCCTGAGAACTGACATTAAATCCAGACCTCATGCTGAGTTTGAAAGAATCAGGCAGAAACCTCTAGCCATTTGGATAAATGTACTGTTATTTTGCAATGAAATGTTGATGTGCCTTTTAATATCAGAAATGTGCTTAATTATTTGATGGCTTTTAGAGTATCTGATGGTACATGTCCTAGACTGGTTAAAACCAATCATCTCCAGTTTATGGTGCTGCAGCTTAATTAATTTGCACACTCCATATGGAATTTGTAGAATAAAATTATTCACATTAATGGGCTCATTTTATATTTAGTAAGTTCTAGGAAACATCTCACATTATATGCCTTCCTGCAACAGGACCCGAGAAGAGAGGTTGTGACGGCTACAGCTAAGGTTTATTATACTCTGCTGTAAAGTTTGTCTTTAATTCACCTGGTCTTCCTGCATGGAAGGATGTTGAGGGCCTAGACAAGCTGGCAGTGGAGGCGAAGGTGAGGCTTGACTTACTCTTTCAGGGAAGGAGACTGTAGCTGTCCTGGCAGGTATGAATATTTCTATAGAGACACTGATGTCTCTTCCTTTGGCTGTCAGACCATTGAATCAATGATTCCCCACAAATTGGAATTTCCCAAGAAATCTCATGCTTAGAAAAAGACAGGCATGAAGCCTTGTGCCAGCCAGAGTGGGAACTTGTGTCCCAGAAAGAGATTTCATACAGTCCCGATAGTTTATCAGGCCACCTTGCAGGAGAGACTGGAACTGAGACAGTGGTGGGTTATAAAGGGCATGCTACGCCTTGAGTGGGATGCCTTATGCTTAGCCCTTGCCCTCTGCTTAAGCCTCAGCCATATGAAAGAAAGTTGAAGATGGATGGAGGAATTCGGACGCTGGAAAGAATGGTTACTGATTATCTTTGTTCTTTTTCCACTATAACCACATTGAAAAGTCTCTCTCTCCCCCTCCCTCTCTTTCTCTCTCTCACTCTCTCCATTCTGCTTTTCACCATTATGTGTCTGTTTCCTGGCTTTATGAGGATGTGTGGCCGGGCCAGGTTTTAGGGGGTTGTCAGACTTGGACCGTCACAGTGCTGGCAACATGGCTGGAATCAATTGAAAAGTGTAACATTCAAGTCAGCCTAGAGTTCAAATTCTTGCCTTGCCAGTGCTGAACGCTGTCTAATCTTGAGTGGTTTAACTGGTCTATGCTAGTTTCCACATGTGTAACATGGATATAACATACTACCTCCTTAAGCTTGTTTTAAAGACTGACTGTCCTTAGCCTGGCCCCTCAGTAAAGGGATCCAATTGGGAGATTCTTAAGCAAAAGGTTAAATACCAGTTCCTCATATTGAGGAGCTGCCTGCTGTGCTCCAGCCCCTGATAGGCAGAAGAGCTGGCAAAGTATCCAACACCAATCCTCAACCGCTGCCCTTCCTCTCTCTCTTCTGAACTGTTTGTTTAGCTAATATTTCCAAGCTTCCCAAAGAAGTAAAAAAGAGGTTGTAAGTCCTGTTTCGGGGACAGGGGCTTTCATTTTTCATAGCAACTTGTATTATATAATAACAGGTCAATGTCTTGTTATTGTGAAGAGATACCATGACCACCACAACTCTAACCAAGAGAAATATATAACTGGTTCTTGTTTACAGTTGAGAGGTTTAGTCCATTATTATCATGACTGGAAGCATGGTGGCACTCAGGAGGGACAGCTCAGAGTTCTATATTCGGACCAGCAGGCAGCAGAAAAACAAACAACAAAAAAATTGAGCCACTGGACCTGGCTTGAGCTTCTGAAGTTGGAAAGCCAACCCTAGTGACTAGGCCTCCCTAGTGGCGCACTTCCTCCAACAAGGTCACACCCACCTCACCAATGCTACTAATCCTAATGACTCTTTGAAAACATTCAAATATTTGAGCCTGTGGGGGCCAATCTTATTCAAACTACCACAGGTAGGCAATGATGGCACCGTATATATCTATATATCTACCTTTTAAAGTACAAGGCAGATCCCCTTTTCCCTGGTCTGGTGATCTGGTGAAGGGTGGTTGAGCCTAGGTGGAGGAGAAGACACAGCATGTGAGAAAGAAGAAAGAATGGGTACACCTGCACACAAGCAGAGCTAAGGCCTCCCTCTTGACTGGTGTCATAGAGAGAGCAGGGTAAGCCTGGTAAGTGAAGCATTATCTCCATCAGCCCACAGTGAACATCCATAAACACATCTAGTATTTATAGGGGTACACAGTAGAATGTTGGCTTTGCTAACACAAGTGTTTTCTACTATTTTAAGTGCGCACTTCCATAGCAGACCTGGGTTAAGCCACATTTTTTTTTCTTTAATTAGACATTGTCTCCTGAATCCTAGGTGCACACTCTCACAAATAAGAAGTATCTCCAGACATAAAGCAGGGTTTCTTTAAAATCTTAAAAGAAGCTTACTGTTCACATAACTTAGGGTCTCTTTCAAAAGAGACAGATCTTAAAGCATGGTAAAAATGAGCCTTGGGCAACATAGGGTGAAGCTCTTCAGCTGAGCTGATGCTATCCATTTTCCAAGTTTCTAAAAAGATTATTTTGGATGACAAATCAGAAGGGCAATTCTTCTCTGATTGACAGTAGTGATAGGTTTGTAGCTAAGCTGTAAGTCAGATGCTTTTTTCGATTTCCCTTAGTCCCTGGTGTGCTGTGATAGTTTTCTTGAGAATAGACTTTTGAACCAAGATACTGATTACTTCCTGTTTTGAGTCGAACTGTAAGTACCTTGGAATGATCTCTCCTGGTTTTATTTCTGCAACTATGATAAGTATCCTGACATTAAAAAAAAAAGCCACTTAGGGGAAAAGGGGTTTATTTTATTTTAGCTCACAGTTTCAGGAGGAGTCCAAGTGTTGGGAACTTGGGAGGTATATAAGAGCATGCATGTTTAGGCCCAGTCTTCTCTATTCTTATACAGTCCAGGGCCCCAAACCAGGGGTTTTCGTTTTCAGATTGGGTTTTCCCATATCAATTAAAGTAATCAAGATAGTCCTATACAGACACCACAACCTGATCCATAACATTCTGCATGAAGACCTTCCTCCAAGATGATTCTAGGTTTTGTCAGGCTGACAACTAGAGTTAGAAAACTTGGCACTCCTCTAGTGTCAGAGGAGAGGGATGAATAATTAAACCTAGAAAGACATGGAAAGAAAAGGAGGAAGACTGCCCTGAGCCCAAATCTGTACTTCTAAAGTATAAGTAAATGACTTTCTAGGTTTGAATGTGGCTCTGAGGTTGGTCAGAGTTTGCTTATATCTGTTGACATATCAGCATTTATTTCAGCTTTGCTGACTTTGTTGCTTCATGCACGAGGGCTTGCTAAAATTTCAGAGAGTTCCAGAAAAGGTGACCTCAAGGAGACTGAGAAATGCTTCAAGGCTGGGAAGTTAAGTTCCCAGGGTGAATTCCTATAGAGATTCACTCTGCAGAAAACAGGGCCAGACTAGCAGAGACAATAAGCAATAAACAAAGACAAAAAAAAAAAAAAAAAGGCTAGGGGACTGAGGCCAAACCTTGCTCACCACAAGTGAGCTCAGAATCCTGCAGCGTTGCCTGCTCTGGAAGGCTCTCTGGGTATGAACTCTGTGTCTAGCAAGAGAAGAGATGGGTGGAAATGCTGCATTTGTCTCTCATGCCTTTAAATACATGGAAGTATTTTCTTATATCTTAAAGTATAATGTCATCAGCTCAAAATAAATTTTTTTATTGTAAGTAATAAAAAGTAGTGAACACCTATTAAATGGTTGTTTTGAGCCAGGGCTGATAGTAAAGGCTTTTTATTGCAACTCTCATCTAAGTTACCCAATAACCCTTGGAGTGAAATGCTACCAAGGCTCCCATTTTTACATACAGGTAAAACTGGAGGCTTAGAGACTATCCAAGGTTCTCAGACCAGCAGTGGTGGAAACCAGATTCAGACATTTACAGAACCTGAGCTCGTAAGGATGACCTTATAGTGTCTGTGTTAGTTACAGTGTTATTGCTGTGAAGAAATACCTTGACCATAGCAAGTCTTATGAAGGAAAACATTTCACTGGGACTGGCTTACAGTTCAGAGGGGTTAATCCATTATCATCATGGCAGGAAGCATGGTGGTATACAGGCAGCCATGGTGAGGGAGAAGGAGCAGAGAGTTCTACATCTTGGTCCACAGGCAGCAGCAAGTGACCTGGCTTGAGCTTCTCTGACCTCAAAGCTCACTCCTTAGGCACCACACCTACTTCAAGGCCACATCTCCTAATAGTGCCACTCCCTATGGGCCTGTGGCAGCCATTTTATTCAAGCGACCACACTGTCCAATTTGAGGTTCAAGAAAAATCTATGTTAAGTAAATGTTAACAGCCGAGAGAAGGCTCACTGGGTAAACACCTGCTGCACAAGTGTGGGGACCAGAGCCGGGATTGTCAGAGCCCACATTAAAAATGCTGGGGAAGGTCCAGCAGCCACCTGGAATCATGTCACTCAGTAGGCAGACAGAAGGGACCTCATGGCAAGCTAGGTAGTTAGAGTAGCCAGAATTGGAGCATCCTGGATTTAATGAGATTGCCTGCCTCAGAACATAAAGTGGAAAGCAACGAAGGAAGCACTTTTGAAATGTGCACCCACATATGCCCAAACATGCATACACACAAACACATGCAAAAATAATAATAAATGTTGACACAATTGTTGCAGTCACACTTGAAGACTAAGAGAGGAATGAGAAGCATTCTTTCCTGAAGTGAAAATGGAGACCATGGAGAGGCTGGAGAATTCTCTCTCTGCTCTGTTTTTTTTTTTTTATTTTTATGATGTATGTATGCTCAAATAGAAATGTTCTTGGGATAGCAGGATTACAAATGATGATTTTGTTCTGGTCTGGTTAATATTTCATTAATGCAGTCTGTAATAAAAACATTTACTAATTTAGAAAATCCCAAGGCAAAGGCTCATCATTAATGTACTTATAGAAATTTCTAATAGGTCGTGTTCTGAGGAAGAACACAGCACGAGGGATTACCTGTGACCGACATTCAGTGCTGTAGGCACTATGACCCCCACTATGTGGGGGACACTATGAGCCAATGCCTGTGTCCCACACAGACTCTGTGTGCTGTGCTCATGCCTTGGACTAGGGATAACATGTATGGTCGCCCTGCCTCAGTTCCTCAGGAACTCAGCGTAGATGTTTCTGACTGTCCTTTTGATTTCTCTTGGAGCTGCTTGCCACAGTTATCTCTTAGTAGATTGCTTTGTGATTTATTCAGGGCTCAAGGAGACCAAGGGTCATTTATCTTCAAACCAGGAAAGAGATGAAAGTGGCCCTGTAGTAAAATTTCCTGTGGAGTCAGATGAGAGCATCAAAGGGGAAGAAATATCATTGTTTCATGAAAAACTAGGAAACATGAGTCAGCTTCCAATGTCACAGAGATCTCCCTGTGAAGAGTTCAAACTTTTGAAAAATTCCACTAAAGATAAAAGCAACTGAGGCAGCTGTGCAGGGCCACACGGCGTAACCTTTCGCAGAAGGTTAAACGGAAGATAAAGAGGACCGTCACAGACTCCAGTTCACTGCCAGCTGCGATTATTTTTGCCACAACAAAGTCTAATTTTATGCCCTTGCTTATTAAATATTTGAGTAACATACTTTAAGAGGAAAATAAAAATAATTTTAAAAAGGCCCTCAAAACAGATGCTTCCTTATTGTGGACAAGCTTGTGCTTTTTCTACATCCCCACCCCTCTGGGCTTTGTATTCACTGACATCTCCGACAAATGATGATACCCTACTGCTTGGCGGGCTGTGCTGAATTTTTTTTTTTTTTTTTTTTTACCATGGTTACCGTGTTTAGTGTGTTGGAAGAGTCTTGCTCATTTTAAACGTGGTCCACAGATTCAGAGATGTTTTAAACACTGCAATGCCTCAAAGAAAAAAAAAGATTGCTGCGATTAGACCCTTCATCATCGTGCAGGGAAATATGAGATTCCCGGCGGACAGAAAAGACATTACGGCTTTCTCTCTGGCTACTGTACATGCCATAAGTAAAACAATGGTGCATGGAGCCGAACTGACTGCCAAGAATAGATCAGGAAGAAAAATGTCTCCCCAGACAATTGGCAGTGATCTTAGGTTTCTCCATTTTCCTAGGAAACCCTGAATGGCAATAGAGCTTTTCTCTTTCCTTTCCTTGCTTCCCTCCCTACTTTCTTTCCACTGTGATAGATGGCAGACAGTCTCCCAGACGTGTGGCCCCTGTCTAGTCTGTCTGAAGGCCCAAGCAGCAGCTAACAGCAGAGAAGTTCTCACTCAGAGTTCCTAGTTTTAAAAGCTAAGAACTCTATTCTGAAAGAAACCACAACTCAGTGTTGGTAGAGATAAAAACGTACTGTTGTTGTGAAACACAGACTCGGATATTTAAGTCTAGCCTAGATCTACTAGTAGTGGAGGAAAATGAGGGTCAAAGAAAGATCTTTTTTTTCATTAACTGGCCATAGAAATAAGATGGACTGTTCTGACCTTTCAAGGAAGGTCTTTGTGTGTGTGTGTGTGTGTACATGTACTTGTGTGTAGTATGCTATGTGTGTTATGTGGATGTGGTGTGTGTATGTTTTATATGTATATGGTATGTGGTGTGTGTGTGTGTGATATGTATGTGGAATGTATTGCATGTATGTTCTGTATGTATGATATGTATATGCTATGTGTATTATATTTCTAATGTGGTATGTTGTATGTGATACACATTTGTGGCATTTTTGTGGAATTTGGTACATGTGTTTGGTGTTTGGTATGCATGTCTGGTAAATTGTATGTTTGGTCTGTGTGTGGTGTGAGGAAGGTGTATATATGTGTGTGTTCCGGGTATGATGTATGTGTATGAGTGGCCTGTGTATGTGTGGTATGTTTGTGTGTGAATGTGTGTGTTTCCCTAGCTGCCAGCCTCTTTACAATATGCCTCAGCCTCAGAAGTACACATCTATATCATTCTGTACTTCATAGGAGAACCAGCATCTAATGACCTAGGGAACTGATATAAAGGCCTGGCAGTGCGGCCCAATGCAACACAGTTTGATGGACAGTTTTACTGTCTCTCAGACCCTGAAAAACCCTAGCCAGGCCTACGCCACAGCAAGAAACCTACTTTGTTTCCTTCATGAGTGCCAAGCCTGACCTAACTCTTTGCATCTTCATTCTTGTGCCATTGTCTGCCTTCAAGGAAGACAGCTTGTGATGGTCAATGCCATGACATTGCGTGTTGACATTTCTGATGGATGGAGCTTTTTTTTTTTTTAACACAATAAACATGAATGTGGCAGTCTTCATATCACGATCTGTAAAATGTTTAGGAAAAAGAAAGATGATCATAAAAATAAATGAAAAAGAAACATTCAATTTTAGCTGAGTTCTTTTTTAATCTGAAACCCTGAGCCATTTTCTTCCCCGTTAAAAAAGACCAGAAAGTGTCAGAGAGGCCAAGACTCCTCAGTGCTCTCATCTTGATATAATCAGAGGAGTAGGAAAGATTTCAAAGTGAACACTTTCTCACAGTGTCACTTGGTGCTGCTCACTGCCACCTGAGAATTTCCCTAATTCACACATCAGTGTCAAGAGTCCTGAGAGAGACACCTGACAGAATGACTGGTCACTTGTGGGTTTGCCATCTGAGACAGTTCCCATCTGTTCTTATGCAATTCAGAATGAAAATACATATACGATGCCTTTTTCTTAGACCAGATTTCCTTGTGTGTCCTCTTCCCCCATTCTCAAACAAACATAGCCGAGACTTCCTCATTACTCTGTGTCTGAGGGGAATTCCAATTTTTATTTTCCCCATGAAGACCCTTTCCACATTGCAGGCGAAATGCAAATAGGGAGGGTGGCTCAGTTCCTTCCGTTTCCTTTGATTCATTCACTGGGGGGTGGTTCACCTTCCTCTGCCTACAAAGCTGGGCCAGTGATGTCCAGTACAGAGCTGGGCCAAAGTGCATTCAGAACACTACTATCTGCATAATAGCCCAGGTGTGAGTTAGGGGAGAAAGGACCTGCAGTTACAAGTTGGTCCAGAGCAGCACAGCTCAATGGTAGCACACTTTAAAGCCCGGCACCCTGAGAAACAAAGCAAAACAAATTTTGACGCTTCCAGTGGGAGAGGAGTCCTAAATGAAAAGACGAAGAGAAGAAGTTAAGCGAAATGGGATAAGAATGAGGGCCCTGTGTTGCACACTCCAGTTTCTGGCTTGTTGGAGCCACGATGAGGCACAGATGGGATAGCCTCACACACATGTTGGAAAAAGACACCGAAAAAAAAAACGAGTCACTGTAAAAACGGTCTGTGAATAAGGCCCTGAATGTACCTCTCCTCGACACATGGGAAGGAGCCTGCCAGATATAGTGGCTCCAGACCAATGCGGAAGCAGATATAGCCCCAATGTTCGTGGCTTTCAGTTATGAATTATTTTCTTTCAAGAAAAAGAAAGAACCACCACCATCTATCCACAGAATCACTCAAGAGGTTGCATCATTAGCTGCTTTTCTTGTAGTTCTGTCAACCTTCCCCCCCCCAAAAAAACAGCTAAGAATGTTGGGGGTTACTTTGGCTCAGAGTTCAGGAAGACACAGTCCAGCCCATAATGGAAGGAAGGCAGAAGGGTGAGGTGACCAGTTACGCTGTGTCCCTAGGTAGAAGAAGACAGATGAATGCTGCTCGCTTTCCCCTGTTTATTCAGCCTAGAACGCCACGGAGTCGTGCCGTGCGTGTTAGGAGTGGTGTGACCTTGACACTCTTTCAGAGACTTACCCAGAGGTTGGTTTCTTAGGTGACTTTAGAACCTGTCAACGTGACAATCACTGGTAACTAACTATACCAGGAAATGGTATGTTTTGACACTGTCTGCCAGGCATGCTACCCATGTTGTACCCAACTCCAGAATCCTTTCTGTAGTCATCACTTGGGTTCAAACTATCAGGAACCTCCTCTAAAGGACGACTCAAAGGGATCTTTCCATGTAGACTCCCATAAAGCTGCAGTTGCTGGTTGACAGCAAAGGGCCTGGAAAGATAGATTACATACATCAAAAGGCAGTTTGTAATACTTTAAACACCACACACTGAAGAGCAGGGGCCACTGCATGCTAGGAAGTAGAGCTGAGTGAGTCTGCACTCCTCTGGCTGACTGAAAGAGAGGTGGGATCTCAGCGAAGCCTGCTGCATTGAGCCAAGGAGATGAAACTGGGAGACTGTGAGATAAAATGTTCAGGGTTGGTGAGTTGGAGAGCGAGTTTACCAGGAACCAGCCAAGGACTCCCCTGGAGCATGCAGCCGACTGCTGTCCAATGATGCATCTGAGCATCTACCTTTAGGCTGGCTAAAGATCCACCTGGAAGGGAGAAATGAGTAGTTTCCAAAGGTCTATTTATTCCTATTCCTACTGCCGGGCTTGAAAGCTCAGAACTCATGGGGTGTCCTATGTAGCGCAGAGAGGGATTGTGCAAAATTAGTTTAAGATTAAATGTACCAGAAATTATAATATGTGGGCAAACGTGAGACTCCCCTTTCCTTAGTTAGAGTCTGTTAACAACAACTGGTGGCTAGGGATGCAGCTCAGTGGTAGGACATTTGCCTAGCACGTAAAAGGCTTCATCCCCAGGACTGCACACCCACAAAAGATAGCTGGGTGCTTGCAGTAACACTAATAACATATATTGGTGTGGAATTCAGAACAAATATCTGACCTCAAAATAGGGTAAAACCTGGAACCAAATACCAGAAGTGTACCGTCATCATGTTCTTGCAGTGCATGTGAAATAGCAGTATCACTTGAGCTCACATCTGGTTTATTGCCGAAGGACTAGACACAGGCATGGAGTGATATCTGAAAGGCCCAACTCTGTCTGTAATGCGTAGTTACAAAAGTCAGCAAGAAAGAGGAGGCTGCAGGATGAGGGAATGCTCCAGAGAAAATATTTACTAGAAGGATGTGGTCTTAATGAAAATGGCCCTCACAGACTCACAGGAAGTGGCATTGTTGGAAGTGTGGCCTTGTTGGAGTAGGTAGGTATGGTCCAGTTAGAGAAAGTGTGTGGCTGCGTGCGGGCTTTGAGGTTGCAAATTCTCAAGGCAGGCCCACTGTCATCGTCTCTTCCTACCGACCGAAGATCCTGATCCAGAACTCACAGCTACCTCTCCAGGGCCACGTCTGCATGTCTGCCACCATGCTTCCTACCAGGATGAAAATGAAAGAAATCTCTGATGATAAGCTTTCTATTCCCCTGGAACTCCCCCCCCCCCTTAACTTGTTTTTAGTCATGGAGTTTTATCGCAGCAACAGAAAAGTAACTCATGCAAATACTGAGCATGTGGCAGGAGCTGTAAAAGTGTCAAAATTCTGCATGCCTAATTAGGTGCTAGCTAATGTCTTGGAGCACTTTCGGTGTATCTTGGGGTGACAAAAGGAAAAGCTAAGTGTTTGGGTTCTCACAGAGGCTTTAGAAGGAAGGAAAGGCTTCAGAAGGAAGGAAAAGCCTTTTGCTTTGCCCCGCAGACTGGCTGCTCATGCTCCACCTGCTGCTGCTGCTGGGGGGAAACAGTAAACTTCATTTTCCTCAGGTGATATCTGGAACTCGCAGGTCAGCCCAAGTTCAACAGAACACATTAGCACGTCATCAACTTCCGCTTGGGCCAAGGAGTTTTAACTCTGGAAATTGAGATTACAGAAAACGGTCTATGGTGACTCCTGAAACTTTTGAAAGTTTGGAGGAAGTGTTCACTAGTTATTATAGATGAGCACACATCATTCCGTGTAACTCACTAGTTTTAAATGGTGACATGCCTGCTAAGTGTTTAAACTGAAGAGCCGGGCCCACGTCCATAAGGAATCACACCCTGTGACACAGTGCTAAGAGGCAGTGTTAATGCTATTCTGTGAGTCATGTGTTCACACATGTGGTGCATGTAGGACAGAGCTTGATTTCAGGGGTCCTTTAGCACTCTGTGTTTTATTTATTTATTGGCCGGTTTGGCTGACTGAATGTGTGTGGAGGTCACAGGACAACTTGTAGGCCTTGGTTCTCACCTTCTACCGTGTGGGTTCTGAAGACTTGTGCCTGGTGTCAGGCTTGGTGGCCTGTGTCTTTACTTGCTGAGCCATTGTGCTGGCCTTATTTTTTTGAGTCATGTTTTCTCCCTGAACCTGGAGGTCACCTAGTCAGTTAGACTGACTGGCCAGTTTAGCCCTCCTGAGCAGTGCAGTCACAGATGAGGGTTTTATGGGGATCTGAACTCAGTCCTTCATAGGTGTGCATCAAGCACTTTACCTCGTAGTATCCCCCGACACCCCCACACCCCACCTTTCAAAAGCACTGGAACCAAATGCAGGAGATGAAATCTGACAGTGTTCCTTTGGTTTCCTACCAGTTTCAGTTTTTGCATAGGTATTTCCAAATATAGGTTTACATGAAGGTAATCAGTACCTTCAAAAATAGCATTTGTGGTGGTAGCTGACTATTCAGGTAGCATAAAATGCTGCCCTGCCCTGAACATAGGGTCATTTCCTACCTATGGGACCTTAAACAGCCATGTTACTTCTCTGTGCTCACTTTCCTGTTTTGCAACAGGAGGAGTGTGTGTGTGTGTGTGTGTGTGTGTGTGTTGGGTTTCACCTTCTACCTGTCTTGAGACAAGGCCTATTGTTTTTTTCTTGGTGTGTTTGCCAGGGTAGCTGGTCTGTGAGGCAGGGGTTCTTCTGTCCCTGACTCCCATCTGCACTTCTGTGTTGGGCTTAAAACTTTATGAGCTGCCTGCCATGTGTGGTTCTTCATAGGTTCCTGTGGATTCTAACTCAGTTCTTCATGCTTACATGCTTTTATTTTGAGATGGAGTCTCCTGAAGTTTCCCAGGCTGAGGTTGTACTTGCATATTCAGTTGCTCAGAGGGTCAGCCACCTGAGTAGCTGAGATCCTGAGCTTTGCTGGGAAGTGTGTGTCGGCTAACATGTCAGTGAATGTTCTTCCCGCCTGTATTGATGACTCTAAACTGTGTCAAGTTGACAACTAAAGCAAACTAGGACAGTTGGCAAAGATTTTCTCTCATTCCGCAGGCTATTTATTCTTTCTGGTGATGATTTTCTTTGCTGGGGTGAAGTTTCAAATTTCCTTGTGCTGTTACTTGTCAATTCTTGGGATCCCTTTCTGAGCATCTGGAGTCCTTTTTAGACAATCCTTGACTCACAGTGGATCACAATTATTGTTTGTTCACCTTCCAACTCCAGGACAGGCTGGGCTTCTGTAGAACAGAAACCATACCTTATTTCTGTACTTCCTTTAAAGTGGCCTCTGTTACTTAGGTTATTTCTTTAGACCCACCTGAACTATGCCCAGCACTAACTGATGAACTCACCTCAGCAGAGAGAGGTATGACAGTTCATTTTTCAAGGGAATGGGTATTGCAGCAAGGTGTGTTATTTGGGACCTTCAGGTATTGGAATAATGGGTGGTATTTTGATGTATTCACGTAGCTTTGTGGAAATAAATGGAACTAATGCCAAAGGATCTCTTCTGGGACATTTTCAGGGGTTACTAATATTGATTCCATCAAACAAGGCTTCCAAAAGAGTCCTAACATGCTGCCTTATTGGCCAAAGCACTGAGTGTGATTTCTTTGAACTCGAGAAGACCCAGACGAAGAGCCCATCTTTCTTATATTTACTAATCTAATCTACAAAAGTAAATTTACTCCTTTATGATTGGCTTGCATTTGATATACATTTTCAATCATCCTGCAATGATTCTAAAAAAGAATCATGATTGGAGCTTCCTGTAGCCGGAGTTTGGCTACTTTACTTGGTTCCTCTTCCTACCTCCCGATACAAACCCTATCCCTTCCAAATGTGCTCCAACACTAGGTAGGAAAGAAAGAAGTTTAGATATTGTTGGACTACTTTCTGCTGATTAGGGATGTCGAGTTCCTTGGTGCAAGTTTGATCTTTGTAGTCAAGTTATCTCCAACTAGCAACCAGCAGTCCAGCAACCAGCAACCAGCAACAAGCAGCAGCAGCAGCAGCAGCAGCAGGAGGAGCAGCCACCATCCTTAAGGCTTAAGGTATTTTATACCTTCTCAAGAGTCCCCAGAATTCCAAATGTAAACTATCGTCAGCTGGCAAAACCATGCCCCCACCAGAGCATGAGACAAACCATAGTTAGCTGCTATGATCAATCTGAAACAGCCCCAACATCTGGGATTGAAACACAAGTGTATTCACACATTTCTGTATTTTCAAAGAAACCGAATTTCTCGCCACAACCCTCAAAGCTGGATTGCTTTTGCCTACCCATCCCAGTATACATCCTGCCAACCGCTTTCTTGGCATGCTCTTGAGTTCTGTTCGTTCTTACACGAATCTACAAAGGCAGAGCTTACGGATATTCCAAAGGGAAAAGCTGAGGGTCAGGGATCCTAAATGATTCATAAGGTCTCATTGCTCTAGCAGAAAGCCCCAGCACTTAAAAGCACATTTCACAAGAATCTAGTAAAAGGGAGGCCATTAGGAAACGGTGAGGTTAGAATTATTTAGGGCCATTTAAAACCAAGGAAAGAGAACATCTGTGGATCAGTATGTGCTGAAGGGCACCAAACCACAACAATCACTGGAAATTTCTAGAACTTAGTGAATTCGTATGAAGACACACAGAAAGGAAACTTTTATTTAAGGTCAGGTGAAATTCACTTTCACTCAGGCAGGAATGTGACATAGACTTGATTTAAACATAAAATGCTTTAATGTATATAATTTTGGTTTAGGGACTTTCAGCGTTTTGGAGCCAGCTGGGAATCGCTACCATCAAGTGTAGAGAGATAAAAGCAAACTTAAAAACTGTGATCTCAGTTTTAAGTTTCATTTATCTGAGTATTATTTATTTATAATGAGAAACAATTTAATCAGGGTCATTCAGCTTTTACCAGATGCCATTACCTCTCAGGTTTTTGCAGGGAATAGAGAGAGCAATGACCGTGTCTGTCAGAACACAGTCCAAGAATGAAGCTATGTAAGGAGACTTCTAAGACTTTGTGAGAAAACTCCAAAAACAAACAAACCAAGATAAGAGTCTTGTGGCCTCAGTTTCTAGAAAACACAGAACTGTTTTAGGGTGTGCTTTCATATTTTCCTTAGGTATAGCTGATAGGAGTGAGTTTACTGCAGCTGTTGTTATTCACATGTTTGTAGCTGGTCCTTGCTACATTATGGGTTCTTCATTACCCCCACCCCTCACCCCATTTTAGCCTCTAACGCTAGATAAGAGAAAAAGGATAGGGGGGAGAGAGGAATTAGGAAAATCCCTGAATCTAACTTCTTTCCTTTTGTTTCTTCTTTGACCATGGCTACTAGTACAACAACCAACCTCCCTGAACAATTAGCAACCACTGACCCAGCCTTTTAGAGCCCTAGAATTTATGTATGTACTTCTGAAAAGCTCCCAGAATTCCAAACATCACACAGTCTCAGAAACTATCTGCAGCTGGCAAAACCAGCTCTACTAAAGCATGAGGCAAGTCATAGTCAATTGCTGCAGACAGTCTGAAGCAACCCCACATCCCTACACCTGGGAAATGAAAGGACATTCTTATAATATTTTTGTGTTTTTTAAAGAAACCAAATTCCAGACTTCTCAAAATGTCATTACACATGCCTCTATGGAAAACCTGTTTTTGCCATGTGCCACTTGCCTTTGTGATTACGCACTTATGTTGCTCTTTTTTAACCTTAGTGTATAAATTGTCTGATGCTCTGAATAAAGTTGGCTATTGTGTGAGACCATACTCTGTCTCGTTTTTAGGCCCCACTTTCCCAGGTTCACATTGCCAACTAGAGTGGTAAACACTTGTACCTGCCTCTGGGGAGACCACAGATGGATGAAGGGATGACAACATCAGTGGTCATGCTAGTGACAAGACTTACGCGCGGACTGAATGCGGAGTAGAGGACCAGGGTGCTTACCAAGCAAGCACGAGGCCGAGGGCTTTAAGCCAAGCACTTCATAAAGTGAGCTTGATGGCATTTGCTTGTATTCTCAGCACTCAAGAGGTAAGGACATAATGACCTGGAGTTCAGGGTCATACTTGGCTGGCCAGCCTAGGATACTCTCAACCCTATCTCAAAAACAAGAAATAGCAACAACCAAAAGAGTAAAGGGGATGCAAAAGGCCTGTTCTAGAAGTCTGGTTGGTGAAGTGATACATCCTGAGGACTACATAGGGTAGAGTTGAGAGAAGGAAGGTGGACAATATGCTAGACAGGAACACTGAGCTGTAAACTGGTGTGTTTAATGTATCACTAACCTTCCAGGTGCACATTCTCACTCATCTCTACAGATGCGTTTATCATCTTGAGGACGCTTTCTCCACTTGAAAATCTGTGGTTGACTTTGCTGTTACCTGACCTGTTTCTTTTTCTTCATTTCTTAGGTAGAAATCATCCATTCTCATCAGGACAAGTTTTAGCCAGGAGAGGAGAAAGATAACATGGATTAAATTTGTGTGTGTGTATGTGTGTGAGTGTGTGAAAAAAGGCCCTAAGTTAGCAGCCTGCTCGCTGAATTTAGGTGAATGTGACATGTGGGAATGAAGTAAAGACATCTCTAGTGGCGAAAAGTCAACTGAAAAATGAGTAAATTCAAGTTTTGTCTTTGATATTTAGTTTTCTCTTTTTTTCTCACCCATTCTCTCTTTTCCCCTTTCTTTTCCTTCCTTCCTTCACTTCTGCCAGTTCCATAAAACTCACATTCTATAGGCGATTGTGACTCTTTCTGTTCCTTCTTTCTTTCCTTTCTGCCTTCCTCTTTTCCTCCCTCCTTCCTTCCTTCCTCTCTTCCTTCCTCTCTTTTTGTTTTTTTAAGAAAAAAAAATCTCTCTTTATAGCTCTTTGTAGCTGTCTTAGCAGTTGCTCTGTAGACCAGGCTGGCCTTGAACTCAGAGATTCTCCCATTTCTGCCATCCAAGTACTAGGATTAAAAGTGTGTGCCACCATGCTTGGTCTGATCATGATTTTAACCCCAGGTGACACAGTTGTGTTTTTTTTTTAATTTGTGTGTGTGCATGTGTGTGTGTGTTTGCTCATGTGTGTGCATGAACTTGTGATTTCACAAGTTGTCTCCTGTAACGCTGTCCATCTTCTGGAGTCCATCAGTCAGGCTAGGCTGGCTGAGCAGTGAGCTCCAAGGATCTCCCTGTCTCCTCTTTTCCAGTGTTGGGATTTCAAGTATGTGGTGTCATAGCTAACATTTTTATGTGGGTACAGGCGATTCGGATAGTTAAACAGGATTCAAATCTGTTTCACCTTGTCTAGTCTGTTTTAATTTGTGACTTCTTTAACTTTGAGTTGATCCAATTTTCAGAGCTTCAGTTTTCCTATTCATGGGACAGACGTACTATGTGCTATGCTGGTGTTAAATAAAATTTAGCAGTTCCCAAGATCATAGTGAATTCTGAATGTGTAATTGTTTCAGATTTTGTTTTGATACATGCACTTCTTTAGTAGTAGCCTACTGCTTAGTGCTCAAACACATGACCCTAGAGTAGCTAACCTGACAGGATCAGGTGACTGGTAGTCATCAGTGAGTGACTTACAGAAACTTACCACCCTACACCTGTCACCAGGAGTAGAAAGCTAAGGTTCATGTCAAGCTTCTTTAAGTCCCTTCCCCATCAGAGGCCAGCTGTATTCTGGGCTAACCAGCTACTCAGATGAGGAAGCTCAGCTCTGCCTGAGTGTCCTGTGCCTGTTCTTGTGTTTGTGGTTGACGGTAAAAACCAGTATCAGTTAACTGTGTGTGAACTGGAGACCAAGAACAAAGCTCCCAACTCCTAAGGTCACAGGGGGCAGCTAGGGCAGCATTGTCCACACACCAGGAATGGTAATTTGCTGGGGGAGGGAAGGCTACCCATTCCTCAGTGTTCCTGACATCTTCATCTTCTTCAGAGAAGAAAGTCAAAGATCAAAGAACCAAACCCATTTTTCCCTCCACATCTACACACAATATCTTGTTAGGACGTTGGTCAGCATTCAAAAACACATGGGTGAATAGTCTATCACCAGCTGCGGTGGCAAGTGTTTATTCTCAGCATGCTAAGGCAGCCCATATTTCTAGGAGGGAAGCAGATCGCAGGGCTGTGAGGTTTTTATGCTACCTGATTAGAAAATAGCCCCTCTCACAAAGAAAAGTTGGGCGTCCATAGCAAAACGACCTCATATGATCTGACTCTGTTCTTATCCTGCCAAATGCTGTGACTAAGGAAGCAAACCTTTCCGAAGGGGCTGGGTCCACCCTGGGGACTGTTTCCTGTGATACATGGAGCTGATCACATGACTCCTCTGTCTAATGTCCACAATTGGGAAAGTATTGATCTTCCTCTGGTATAACAGATGTGGCTGTGGGTGGGGGGACATCCAAGTGTCACAATTGACTGGGATTGACTGGCCTAAATACTTGTCATTGGTCAATTTCTGTAGCTATGTGCAGGAGGCTTGATCCGTTTTGGAAGCCAGCCTGCAGCAAATGACTGAGAATGAAGTAACTTCTGCTATGCACATAACTCTTAAAATATCGACCAGCTATTCACATTAAAGTCTCACACAGAAACTCAAATTGCTTCTGTTTGGGTTGTTAGATATTAAATTTACTTGTATTTCCACCTGTGATAGATAGTTTTATGTCAAATTGACACAAGCTAAAGTCATTTAAGAGGAAGGAACCTCAGTTAAAAAAATGCCTTTATAAGGTCAGGCTGTAGGCAAGTCTATAGGACATTTTCCCAATTAGTGATTAATGGGGAGGGTCCAGCCTATTGTGAATGATACTGTCCCTTGGTACATGGTCCTAGGTTGTATAAGGCTGGAAGAAGAAGAATAACAACAACAACAACAAACAAAACAAAAAACAAAAACCCAAGATAACTAAAACACTCCTGCACAATAAAAGCAATTCTGGAGGTATTGCCATTCCTGACTTCAAGCTCTACTGCAGAGCAATTGGAATAAAAACTGCATGGGACTGGCATAAAAACAGACAGGTTGATCAATGAAGTCAAAATAAAGACCAAAAATAAATACACACTTGATTTTTTGACAAAGGAGTCAAATCTATACCAAAAAAAAAAGAAAGAAAATAAAAGAAAAGAAAGAACGAAAGAAAAAAAGATAAAAAGCATCTTCAACAAATTGTGCTGGTACAACTGTATGCTATATGTCTACATGGAGAAGAATGCAAATATATTTATATCTGTCACTGTGCACAAAACTCAAGTCCAAGTCCCAATATGAAACTAGATACACTAGGATCTGAAAGAAGAGAGAGTGGGGAATAGCCTTAAATGCATTGGCACAGGAGACAACTTCCTGAACAGAAAGTCAACAGCTCAGGCACTAAGATCAACAATTAATAAATGAGACCTCATTAAACTGAAAAGGTTCTGTAGGACATTGTCAAAAGGATAAAACAGTAGCCTACAGAATGGGAAAAGATCTTCACACCCCTACATCTGACAAAGGGATGATATCCAAATATATAAAGAACTCATGAAACTAGACATTAACAAACCAAATAACCCATTTAAAAATATGGGGTATATATCTAAACAGAGAATTCTCAACATAGGAAACTAATGGCTAAGAAGCACTTAAAGGAATGTTCAATATCCTTAGTCATCAGGAAAATGCAAATCAAAATGACTCTGAGAATCCATCTTACATACGTCAGAATAGCTAAGCTCAAAGACTCAAGTGACAGCACATGCTGGCAAGGATGTAGAGCAAGAGGAACACTCCTCCCTTGTTGGTGGTAGTGCATACTTGTACAACCACTGTGGGAATCAGTTTAGCAGTTCCTCAGAAAATTGGGAATGGTTCCACCACAAAACCCAGCTATGTGTACCACTGGCCATATATGCAAAAGATGTTCCACCATTCCACAAGGACACTTGAGCTCAACTGTCTTCATAGCAGTTTCATTTGGAATAGCCAGAAACTAGAAACAACCTAGATGTCTCCCAACTAAAGAACGGATAAAGAAAATATGGTACATTTACACAATGGAATATTATTCAGCTACTAAAATCAAGGACACCGTGAAATTTATAGGCAAATAGATGGATCCAGAAAATATCACCCTGAATGAGGTAATCCAGATCCAGAAAGACAAACATGGTATGTACTCACTTATAAGTGTATATTAGTCATAAAGTGAAGGATAACCATGCTACAATTCACAGACCCAAAGAAGCTAAGTAACAAGGAGGGCCCAAGGGGTGATTATTAAATCTCAGCGAGAAAAGGAAATTTAATAGACATCAGGCATGGATGAAAGAAGAGAACTGGGTGGGGGATGGGTGGGGAGAGGAGTAGGAGGGATCAAGTGGAGGGGCAAATGAAGGGAAAGAGTACTAGAATCAGGGGGGAGCATCTTTGGGATTAGCTAGAAACCTAGAACAATGGAAACTCCTCAGAATCTGTGAGGGTGACCCTAGCTAAGACTCCTAGCAATGGAGGGTGGGGAACTTGAAAGGGCCATATTGGGACACCAACCCAGCCACCTTGGGGTGGTAGGGAAGTCCCATCAGGGGCAAGTGATCAAAAAGCAGGCAACATAATCCATGTCAGAGATCTACCCCACTCCCCTAACTAGTGGGCCCACAGGAAGCCTAAGATGTCCATCTGACTTATCTTCTTGGGGACAGTGCATTGTAGTATGTCTATCCTGTACCATATGACTAAAGTCTGCTTATAAGTGAGTATATACCATGTCTTTTTGGGTCTGTGTTACTTTACTCAGGGTGATCTTTTCTAGTTCCATCTGTTTGCCTGCATATTTCATGATTTCCTTGTTTTTAATGGCTGAGTAGTATTCCATTGTGTAAATGTACCACAATTTCTTTACCCATTCTTTGGTTGAGGGACATTTAGGTTGTTTCCAGTTTCTGGCTATGAACATGGTTGAGCAAATGTCCTTGTTGTATGGTGGAGCATCTTTCGGGTGTATGCCCAGGAGCGGTAGCTTTTCAATGGCTTTATGTTTAGGCTGTTACTTTTTTGAGGGGGGAGGTGTGGGGGTAGGGGTTGCACTGAAGCCTTCAATGACTCTCTTTCTCTACTCTGAGTATGCAGTCATCAGTACCACTGCAAAAGTAGATTCCTTGCCCTTTACAGCAGTTGGAGCATGGATCATGGACTTCCACAAAGTTTCTATTGACAGCGTGATCCACAAACATCCACACGGCCTCCGCATGGTCTTCAGTGGCAGTACAGAGCACAGACACTGCCTTCTGCTGCAGCTCGGGCCATGGAGACCACTGTAGACCCTGACATTAACATGACCCTCAGCTACAGTAGGACCATGGGCCCTAACATAGTCTTACAGCAGCACCTCCTTACAGATGTACATACCAACACCGTCAACATGGCCTCAGGAGGCGGTACAGGCCACCCACATCAACATGGCTCCAGCAGCAACCCAAAACATGGGCCCTAACATGGCCTCCTGTGGTAGCACAGACTACAGAAGTCCACCTAGCCATTGGCGATAGTATGAGCCTCCGGCATGAACCTGGCCTCCAGCAGCAGCTCCAAACACAACCACATGAACCTCAGGCTCCAACACGGACCTGGGGCAGCAGGACACCAAGGATAGCAACATGGTCTCCTCAGCGCAGACCATGGAGGTCTTTCAAGGAGGTCTAAGCCAGAAAATGAACCATTCTTCAAATCAGACATCCTGGTGTTGGTCAGAGCCAGGGCAAATCATAAGGTACACTGGAGGCAGAGTCGGCCCAGGCTTGAGGTTGCTACACACAACCCTGCCGACTGTACTCTGCAACATATTCGTCCCTCAACCTCAGTCTTCTCTCACATCTGTCACGGCTGTTGCATCTCCAGTTCTGCCTCTGTGCACTGCACAGACACCTCTGCATTCATCCATCTTTTCCACCTCTCTGTCGAATGTTCATTTGTTGTGGGGGCATTGTACGCTGCAGAAGCTGCAGTGTGTATTATATGTATAAAATGTGCATATATATATATATATATATACTTTTATACACACACATATATACTTTTTCCCTCAAACAGCTTTACCTCAAATATTCATTGCAATGGGTTTTTAGCCTGCTTCCAGGTTTCTTGTTTCTGACACACCATAAATACTGAACCAATGCCATACTGAGACTTGTCTCAGATATCCTGCTGTTGCCCAGAGTCCCGGCAATCTTGGGGCTAGGCAGGGCACTTGGGGGCAGGCTTCATGCAAAAACCTGCCTGCCTCATCTCCATCCTCAGTGCCCCTCGGTTGAGCTTCCCTGGCTCAACCTTTGTGTTGGCAGCGTGCAGAGAGCACCACTGTTCTGTGCTCTCTGTCTCCCAGCAGGGCACACAGTGCAGGCTGCAGCTACAAAGGCTCCTGCTGGGGGCCTGCTGGGGGCCTAGGACCAGCTCTATTCAGCAATGACATCTGGTTCTGCAGGACTAACTCCTCCACATACTCCAGCAGCTCACAACTGAGGAGGGCATACTTAGGTGACACTAATTGAACCTTAGAGGAGGTGTCAGGAAGAGGTGCTGTCATTCTCATATCAAGTGAGAAAGCAGCTTAGGAGGCACAAGAGGCAGGCTCCAGGTTGACTCATTGTGACCCTAAGGTCAACGAGGTGTCACCATCTTAAACTGTCACCTTCTCATATGTCAAAGTTCAGCACAATTTGACCTCTGTTCAATCATCCTCTGCTGCGATGAAGGCAACACTTTGTGGTCACAAATGAATTTGCAGATGAACAGAACATCATTCTTGCCCAAGAACAATGAATCATCCTAGTGCAGACACCCATGCACACAAATCTCTAATGTGAGACAGAGCTAAGGGGTCTTATCACTGCAGAACTGCCATCTCTTGATGGGCATGGGATGGAGCTGGTGGAAGGGTGAGGAGACTAAGAGGAGAATTCCCTTTGAGAAGGACAGGTTTATCTGGGCTATCTTTGAGGACATGTTTCTTTTATATAAATAAATACAGTGGGGTATTTTTGTTTGTTTTGTTTTGTTTTTATTGAACCAAAGTTAAGTTTCTCTATAATGTTCAGTGTCGTCTCAGGCACAGTTTATGTCTGAAATCAATGTAGAGATGTAATTTTCCAAACTAAATCAACTAACAGTATTTTTAATTTAATATGCCCATAAAAGGCAGAATCTTGTCTTTTAAGCCCAAACCATATCTACTCTATAAAATTAAAATTCAGTTTGTAAGAGTTTTTGTTGCCCTTGCAGAAGACCCAGCTACAGTTCCCAGCCTCCGCATGGTAGATCATGATTATCTATAACTCGAGTTCTAGGGGATCCAATGCCTTCTTTTGACCTCTGAGGGTACCAGGCACATAAGTGGCACACACAATACATACAGGCAGCACTCGTAAAGATAATTAAAAAAAAGAAAAGAAACCCTAAGAGTCTGACATTGTTGTGCATGGTGGTAATCTTAGTACTCTTGAGGTAGAGACAGGAGGGTCAGGAGGTAAAAGTGGTCCTCCAATGCTTAGCAAGTTTGAGGCCACCCTAAACTATACAAGACTATGCCACAGATTTCCCCAAACAAACAAACGACCCTACAGATTGCTTGTGCTCTGGTAAATATCCCCCCAACCATGTGCATAAAGGTAGCACTAATTAGATTCAGAGGGCTATTGAGGAGGAGGGGGAGGGGGAGGAAGAGGAGAAATATATGTAGGAGAAGGAAGTAAACTTGAAGAGGTTGGATCTGATCAAGATTCGTGGTATGCATATCTAATTGTGATAGAATACATTTTAAATTTCTAAAAACAATAGAACCTGTATATACTTCAGTCCAACAACTGCATAGTTGTTGGAAGGGCCCTGCTGTTTGAGGTTGCAGTCCTCCCAGTATGTCAGATATTCTGAGCGCCTTAAGGTGCAGGACTCCCTCTCTCCAGCAAGGCCTCCTACTCTTTGCCTGACTTCATCTGGAGAATGTCTCTAGACACTCTAGATGCCCCTAGCCGTATTTGACATATGGCTGTTGACACAGCTCCCTGGTAGCTCCCCTCTCCCTGACCTATAGGATAATTAGGTACTGTATTCCAGTTCATAGGATAGGAGCATGCTGTTTAATGCAAGCCAAGCATCCCGAAGTGTCTAGTTTTAGCCAGTTATGTATATCTATCCTTGGAGCCTCCCACCCACTCCCCAAGGGGTATATAGCCTTTTTTTCCCTCCGGAATTAAAGTTGAACTAGCTCCCTGAAGTGGTTTCTGGAGTGTCTGGTCTTCATCGTGCTTGCCAGCCTTCTAAGCTCTGAGGCCTCATCTCCTGGCCCTCCTTTCGTGGGCTGGTGGCAAACAGCCTCCCAGATAGGAGGAGAAGCACACATAGTCAAAAACATTCCTAGAGGAAATATTCTGAAATACAGGAAAATACACATGTAAAGGTACTTATTTTATCTGAAATAATAAAAACATGAAAGTTCAAACATATAGCAAGAACACATTTGACACATTCTTTTGCATCTGCAATGATGCAGCTGCATCAGACATTCAAAATCCCAACGGTTCCATGGTGAAATACTCAGACAGTGGGCATGGAGACACCAAACTGCATTTTCAAAAGGATTTCATAGAGAAAGTTTAGAATAAAATGTCAAAATGCTAATAGTTTGTGCTGGGTTGTAGTATTTTTTTAAATTTTTTTTAAAAAACCTTCTATTGTTTTCTTAGTGTGAATTTCACATCATGTACCCCAAACCCGCTCATCTCCCCCTGTCCTCATTCTTGCCCCAACCCTTGCAGCCTTCCCTCCAACAGGGAAAAAATATCTTATTATGGAAGCTGTAGAGTGTAACAGTGTGTCCTACAGCATACTTTTTTTTTTTTCACTGCAATGACTCATTGATCTGGTTTGAGGCCTCTGGCTTTGCTACTCAGTCAATACGGGAACTCTTCTCAGATATCCTGTTGTTGCCCTGTGTCATTGAGACCCTGTGGTTTTTCAACCTGTAGGACAGGCCCCTTCATGAACTCCAGCAATTCCTCAGTGGGGTGGATGTTGGGGTGGGTTAATTCAAAGGCCTGGATCTGGGCCTGAGAGGTATCTGAGCTGGTCAGCCCACCAGCTCTCCTGCTTTCACATCTTCAGGGCCCGGCTCACCAGCAACCCCTGCAACCAGGGCCAGCCCTACCCTGCTGCCCAGGTGAGGTGCAGGACCTGCTTTCCTGCTTTTTGCAGTTGGTAAGGGATATGGCCTGTTCTCCTACTCTCATGACTCTGGGGCTCGCTCTCCTGCCTGCCAGAGATGGTGAGAGATGAAGGAGGGAGAAAGGATGCCTCTCCTTTGTGCCACCTCCTAGCAGACAAGAGGCAGGGCTGCTGTCTCACACTCACGTCCTCAGGTGGATCACCCAGAAATCCCATATCTAGGGCCAGCTCTACTGGGCTGCCCAGCTGAGGCGCAGGACCAGCTCTGCTACTCTCATGACCCCAGGGCCAGGCCTCCTGCCTGCTGCAGAATGAGCGGAGAGGAGGGTATCCCTCCCTTGTCCACATAGCCTCACAGGAGATGAGTGGTAGGGACAGGTCTCCGATGCTTCTATTCTCAGGCCGGCTCGCCCACAACTCCCCAAGTGTGTGGGGCCTTCTCTCCTGAGTGCTGCAGCTGGCCAGGGGCAGGATCAGCTCTCATATTCTCATTGGCCCAGGGCCAGCTCTCCCACAGTGCCCAGGTGAAGGGTGGGGCCAGTTCTGCACAGACCTTCAGTCACTGACAAGTCCCAGGGTGGCAGTCCACACCAAGGACATCTGCCTGGCCTTTGGTAGTAACAGACCTGGGCTGCTGCAGGGCTATGGACCTAGACATGACTACTGGTGGCAGCACAGGCCAGGACCCCACCGTGGTCCCAGGTGGCATCACCAGCTACTCATATCAGGCTGTTCCTTACTTCCAGAACCTCCAGTTCTGCCTTTCTTCATTGCATCCACATCTTTCTGTTTTTTATTTTCTTTCTCCACCACTTACTTGCTCCTCTTAGTGGTCTCCTAAGTGTCTGGGGTTGACTCAAGAGTGATCTCAGGAGTGCTATGCTGCTCTCGTGCATTATGGAGCTGGGCAGGGGTCATCTCCAGCATATTCTATACTGTCAGGCCTGCACATTGTGGATGGAAGCTAATTCTCCACTTCATGAAGCTTTTAAGAACAAATGTTTTGTTTTGTTTTGTTTTGTTTTGTTTTTTGGGAGCTGAAGTAATGGCTATTTGGGAGCTTACGGCCAGAGGATCTCTTGATGCCATGCATTTGAACTATCTAGTGACATTCCATCTTTAAATGCTCGGGCACATGCACACACACACACACACACACACACACACACACACACACTCACACACAGTCTTATCACAGGAATCAAAGGCTGCTTTAAGTCACCTCATTTCTCTGCTAGTGCAAGACTGTGATGAGAAGAACATCTCATGATTTGAAGTATTTAAGAAGCAAGGCAGGACAGTTATGATGGGAACTTCTGTTTGCACTGATCCAGGTTGCAAGATACAGGTTGTTTGCATGCTGGCCTAAGATGGAGAAGAACTGTCAGATACGTCCTGGGAATGCAAACAATCTGCGAACACCTTGCAGACTGATGACACCTACCCAGGAGGGCAATATCACCTTTACGCGATAGTCTAAGTGGTACCAGCACCAAGCACCCTGACCAACTCCAGAGCAGCTGTGGGCAAGCTCTTTTAGACAGTGTTGGAGCAGGGGTAGGATGGCAAGTCCACAGTGGGCAAAACTGGCCTACTCTGTGGAGATTTGAACTCAACATGATGGTTTTGGTAGGGGCATTATTAAGTACAAATGGTAGGTCTGGCTTTATTCTCATCTGCTGTGTCTATCCAGGGAACTGGAACCATGGCCACTTAACACCTTGCAAGGTCCTTCACGCCATTCAATTGATCTTTATCATGCTTTTTGAAGTCACTATCATTATCCTCATTCATAGCTATCAGGTGAGAGTTGCATCTTATCCCATTAGAGCAGATTAGGTCTAGGACCCAAACTGAAGCCCTTATGGCTGAAACCAGTCTGCAAAAGTTTCCCACATTCAGTTACTTTAGCGTCAACCTTGCATTTTTTTGAAGTTACACACAACCTGGACTCCATCTGGTCAATATTTTTCTGTCAGTCAACCGCTTTTCTTTTTCTATTTAAATAAATCAGCTTGTATACTAATCAACAATGGTCAGAAAATTCATGAGCTTAATGTGCTGGTTGTGTTTCTTTTAGTGTGTACAGTTAAACATCTACACGTCAAAAAAAAAAAAAGAAGTGAGTTTGTTCTCTTCAGTTTCTAAAAGATTGCCACACTGGAGGGTATGAATCATAGTTTGGGAAACTGCATGATGCTTCCTCCTTCAGTTTGGACCGAAGGGGTTTCTGCTGTTTCTTGGTGAAAATTTCCACATAACCTTTAACGATAACAAAACACCAATCATCAACTGTTCCTGTATCCTCCCCCCTGGCCATGTTCCTCTCTGATTACATGGCCTCCACACAAAATAGGGATTGGGGTCTTATGATGACAGGAGATTTTTACTCTTTGTGTTTAGTGACTTCCATAAAATTCATGCAATTTCTTTTCTTCTTCTTCTTTTTTTTTTTTTTTTGTAGTATCTTCTTTGTGCTAGGAATAACAGGCAACCTCTCAGCTGCTAGTCACATGCAGTCTTGTCCTTCTGTCTCTGCTACGTGCTGACTGGGCCTTCCTTACTGGTTGACACATCTCTCCCAAGGCGGACGCTGGCAGCCGCACCAGCTTCTCCTCCAGCCTTTAATTCTAAACCTGGCTGTCACAAGCCTTGCATCCTGGCACAGGCAGAGCTCTGTGGACTTCCAGCTTGTTGATCGAGTCTGTCGGGCTCGGGCTCGTAGTGACAGTGGTGAGGCTGGCTCTCCAGAAGCAGTGCTCAGAATTTCTATGATGTGATTTGCATGGGGAGTGCTCTCAAGGAAGCTTTTAGGACCTCCTCATTTAACATTCCCAGTGTGAGAATTGGCCAGATTACCAAATGCTGTCAGTCATGCATTTGGTCCTGAGACATTCACTGGTATGAGTCCCCAGGGGGCAGGGAATGGGGGACAGGGTGGGAGAGTTACTATTGCTTTTTCCTGAGCTAGAAACGATGGCTGTGGTGCTGCTTTATGCAGACAGTTGGAGAGAGCTCTGGAAAACAGCAGATTCACCTCATGAATAAACATTTAGCTAGGAATGAGGAGGCCGTCCCTTTCCTCCTGGCTGTGTGACTGTAGGGAAGCTCTGTGCTTTCTGTGCCTTGTCTATGACAAGGGCTCCTTATAGAGCTGTCAATCTATACTTCCAGTGTGCAAATGGGCTGAGGAATTGCTCTTGGCACAGGGCATGCCACCCTAACATGAGGACATGATTTCAGATCCACAGGACCATGTTACAAGTCAGGGCTGGCAACAGCAAACATCTGTGGTCCCAGTACTTGGGAAGACAGAGAGAAGACATTCTCTGGGACTTCTTGGGCAGCCAGTACAGTCTATTCCATGAATTCTCGGTTCAGTGAGAGACCCAGTTTCAAAAAAGACAAGATGGAGGGCAATAGAGAAAGATACTTGATCTGTTGTCTCCACAAGTACACAGGCACACACCCCCTAACTCTCCCCACAACACACACACAAGTTCTTTCTGCTGTGGTAGTTACTATTATGCATTTGTATGTAATAGAAGCAGATCTGAGCAATGCATTGGGCCTTTACATTTGTATCTTATCCTCTCTGTGTCCATGTGTTTGTGGCAGTGGGGTAGAGATTGTCCCAGGCACCAGAGCACCAGTGTGGAGGACAACTTTGTTTTCTTTGTTTTTGTTTCAGGGATGAAACTCATGTCCCTCAGGCTTAGTGCCAAGCACCTAGCTGAGCCATCATGCTGGCATGGAATTGGGGATTTCTTCACCTCTAGGGCAACAAGACCCTGTCAAGGACGAAGAGGACAGAAGATTCTGAGCAATCATGTGAGTTAGTTTGCTTGGCTGAGCGAATTAATTACACATAGAACCTCTCTGTGTTTATCAGGCCAGAGAAACCTGTTTGCATGCTTTGGACTTGGTACCTAGGCTGAAGCAGAAATGAAAAAGATAGTAAGAAAAATACTGTCTAGAACTGTCCCGTCCCTACCTGGAAGAACAACTGAGAGAAATCATTGTGGCACAGAAGAGCAATACACTAGTGGTAACTCCTAAGCATTTTTGCCCATTACGCCTCTAAAAAAAAAAAAAACTCAAAAGGAGTTGGAAAAGAGGGTGGGTAGGGCTAGTCACTGCCAGTTGCAGTGTTCCAATGAGACAACAGAAAGATGTTATTTGATCTTTGTGTTTGTCACTCATTACCAAGTGCTTAGACTCTGATAGTACGTTAATCACAATCGGCTTCCACATTTAGCCAAGGATTTTAATAATAGTTACTATGTCTTACCTACTAGTAACTCTGTGGAAAGCATTTTAATATGGATGTTGTTTATCTCAAATCCTCAACCCTATGATATGGGGCAAATGCTACCGCTTCTGTCTTTTTTTGTGGTACACAGGTCCCAGCCCAGGGCCTTGCTCAGGTCATGTCAGTTAAGCATTCTACCACTGAGAAGTCTCCACAGCTTTACCCCTTCCATTGTACTCTAAGGAAACAAGAGGAAGCTGGTTGTGCAGTGAATGGAAGGAAAGAGGGTAGGTCTGGATGACTCTAAAAGCTTAGCTTTTCTCGAATGCTATTTTTAAGGGGGTAAATCAATGTTTTTGAGTTTTAAAAACTTGACTTTTATTGCCAAGCCTTAATGGACTATTAAGAGAAGCATGGAAAAATATGTCACTGAGTTAGAATCCGAAGTTTATTACATTAGCTATCATTCGAATAGGTTTTGGAAATCACTTACCTAATTAGCCATTATGATTATTAACTTGGTTGTTTCTATGGATACAACTTCATCTTATTACTCAAAATAGACATTCATTTGTGTGGCTGTTAGTCCAACCTCATACACCAGTATCTGATTGCTCTGACACAGGCTGAGGTTCCTGTTCCTTTAGTAGGCCACGTATTGGTAACACCAATATGAACTTGTAAATACAACTGTCCCTTGGTATAGTCCCATGGGGAATTGGTTTCAGGAGCTCCTGTCATCCTAAAAGTCATGAAGGCTCAAGTACTCATAAAAATGTCAGTGCTCAATCACAGCCAGAAAATCTTCTCATGTCCTATAAATATTTATTTTTTATTGTGTCTTAATATGTTATTTGTTAATAAATATATAATGTGTGTGTGTAGGTACACCCACACAAGTCCAGGTGTCTACACCAGAGGCTCTGGATGCCCCAGAGGTACAGGCCGCTGAGGATGGCCTGATGTGAGTGCTGGAAACTGAATGGGGTTTATGTAAAAGCAGCAAGTGCTCTTAGTCCTTTAGCCTTTTTTTCCGACCTCCTCCCATGTGCTTTAAAGAAAGCTTTAAGCTGGGTTCGGTAGCACAGGCCTGTATTCCCAGCATTTAAGGAAGCAGAGGCAGGTGGATCTCTGTGAGTTCGAGGCTAGCCTGGTCTACAAAGCAAGCCCAGAACAGCCAAGGCTACACAGAGAAACCCTGTCTTGAAAAACCAAAAAATAAAATAAAATAAAAAGCTTTAGATCATGTATAATTATGTAAATGGTGTGAGATCAACAAGAAATAAATTGTTATTTGTGCAGATGTAGTTATTATTAGTATCAGTATTATTATTGTTTGTGTATGTGTGTGTGTGTGTCTGTAGTCCAGGTTGACTGTAGGGAGAACCAATTGTGTTCACCATGAATTTCCTCAGGCAGTGAGCTTCAGTGTCCTGGCCACAGTGCAGTGGTTCTTTGAAACCGCCTGAGGGTAGCTGTCTACGCAGGAGAAATTGGGTAGCTTCAGGCTTACTGTACTGTAGGTGTCTTCAATGGACAGTTAAGGTTATACATCTCTAGAGCTCAGCATAAACGAAGTGCAAAAGTATGGCGCAGAATTCTCTCTCCTTGTAGGTGCACCAAATCTGAAAAAGTGATTCTCAATATGGTGGTACACATTAGAGTCATGTTGTGGGGATAAGCTTCAGTCTCAATCACTCTAGGTTTTTTTATTGCATAGTCCCTGGATTTGAAGCTTTGAAGTATTCTTTTAAAATACCCTAACTCACTCTAACAGGTAGCCAGGTGTTGAAGGACTAAGTCAGGCCTCTAGCTCATTTATCAGGCTAGTACTACCTAGGTCAGTGAGAGAGATGGATACTTTTCACCAAGCATCTTAGCTAAGAAATTAAGAATCAAGTAATGAAAAGTTCAGTGGAGGTAAGATTTTTCTGGTGGCATGAGGTTGGGAGACTTCCTAAAAACACCTCACCGGTGTGAGTTATTGCATACTGACACTATCAGTTATTGATAGAGCAGCAAGGGATTTCTGTGAGGGGTGGAGAGGCCTAGTTTACTTGATCTATTGGGCTTTTCCTCCTAGCACTTTAAGTTCCATTTCCCTCATAAAAATAAAGAGTTTTAAACAATAATAGAGCTGGGGAGATGGGCCCCATCCAAAATATGCTTGTCTTAGAAGCCTGAGGACCTGTTTGATTCCCAGAACTCACATAAAGAATACAAATAAAAACAACATGAAAAAGCTAGGCATGGTCCAGAGGTGGAGACAGATGGACCTGGGAGGTCCATTGCCAGCCAGTTTAGCTTATTTGGCAGATTTCAGACTAGTGAGAAACCCTGCCTCAATATAAATCAATAAAATTAAACAGAGTAAATAAATAAAATAAGAAACAGTGGCTAATACCTGAGGAATGGTATCTGTCCCCTGGCCTCCTTATGTTCTGGCAAATTCATTTCCCCACATGAATACAAATACTTAAACAAACAAACAAATCAAATGGCATCATATCAGAACACTGAAAATACTCAAGATGCTTTATCACAGAAAAGATCCTTGGCTGAATTAGTTGCTAGCTCTAGTTTGAATTTCTTCCTAAGATTTCTGCTGTTCGTGTGGGTAGCCTGCCTGCTCTTTCCTTTTCAGGCATCAGTCCCTGCTGAGTTCACAGAGCCTCTTCTGTCATCATGGAAAAGAAGAAAGAAAGAAAGAAAGAAAGAAAGAAAGAAAGAAAGAAAGAAAGAAAGAAAGAAAGAAAGAAAGGTAGAAAGAATAAACTTCTCTAATAACCCAGAAATTCCAAAATTAAAACCCAAAATGCTTATGGTAAAGATGCTGGACATGCTTTCTCTATCACGATTACAAACAGGTTCATAACTAGCGTCAAGACTGTCTTTGCAAGTTTCAATCAGTTGTTGTGGCTGCTTTCTGCTTTTTGGGCAATCTGGTTAGTGGGGCTTGGAAACTGCTGTGGCTTGAGTCCTTACTTACACTGTTGATAACCATCCTGGGTTCTTTCAGAGCTGCAAAGATATATGTATTAGTAAATATATATGTATACACTTCAAAAACCTAAAGTGCCACTAGCTGGATGTGGAATACCTTCCAAATAGAGAATAACTCATTCTTTCACTCTGAATGTCCCTCCCCTGCATCCCCAGGACCAGATGCCGTTAAAGAACTGACAGAAAAGACCTTCTGTAACATGGTGGTCACTTAGGGAAATGACCTTGAAAGAGTGAAGGGCAGATAAAAACAGGGAAGCTGGTTAAGGACAGCTTTACCATGCTTCTTCAGCACACACCCTTGACTTTTAAAACTCTTTTTGGGTGCAAGAGAGGGGGTGTTTCATGTATCCCAGGGTGTCCTCAGATTTGCTACAGTCAAGGATGACCTTGAACTTCTGACCCTCCTGCCCCTATCTCCTGAGTGCTGTGATTACAGGTATGTGCCTCTATGCTCAGTTTATGTGGTATTGGAAACTGAACTCAGAGATTCATGTATACTAGGTACTCGATCCCTAAAATTTTTAATTATTGCAAACAGATCTGCTGTCCCTTGGTTGAATGCTACTGGGAGAATAGTTCTTATTAGTTAAAAAAATATCTTAGCAGACAACCTAAACATTAGAACTGGTTTAGTTTTTCACAAAAGTTTCTCCTCTACCAAGGTTGGTATCAGGTCTAAAGAGGAACACCTGTTTCACTAGAGCCTAACTGAAGCCTTCTAATTCTTTTCATGTAAGTCAGTGGACAGCTGTTAGATAAGAGACGGCAACAAGTTTAGACACTTGAGAACCATGACATTGAGCTAGTGACCTGGAGGTCCTCTGGCCCTGTTTACCCTCTGGACCACCTGTCATGGCAGACAACACAGTCATTAAGGGAAAAAGCATTGCCCTGTTGTCTGAGAATAGAGCAGCATGTGTTCGGCATTAGGAATATTTCTTCCGGCTTAAGTAGCACTTATTCCTGATTACTTTTGGTCTTGTCCCTGTTCTATTTGGTGATGCCATTATTTCCAAGTCTAAAATCAGAGATTGTCTTTGATCTTTTCTTTACAGAGCCTGGATGATCTATTTCTGTTGTGATTCCATTTTTTCCTCTCATCTAATGTCATCACTTTAATCCAGGCTTTTATGACCACACCAGCATCCTCTTGAGATAGCTGAGGTGCCACTGGAACACCTTTCATGCTTCCTCCTCTCTATAACCAGGTTCTTCTGTGGCTCCTTGGCTAGGCTCCAATGTCTCATCATGCTCTTCCTCATGCTCTGGTTTCCTAATAAAACTCTGGCTGCATCTGTCCCTCACCTCATCAAAATACCTCAAACATTTTCTCTACTGCAGCTTTGTGGACTCATTTTCATCATTAGTAGGGCTTTGTAGGTGTTCCAGATATTTCTATTACCTGCAATCATATCCTTCCTTTCTTCCCTTCACCATTATTTGTTCTGCTTGCAAACTCATATCAATACTATTGATATATGATATCAGTGATATCATACACCATTGATATATGATATCTTGAGGCAGTCTTCTCTACCTCAAGATGGATAGGATGCCCCTTGCTTTTACCCTTTAATACTTAGTCTTTCTTGTCATGTTTGGGCCCACTCTTCACAAATGAGGTGTACTTCTTTGGTTTACCCTGACCTCCCTGGGCAGCAGAACTGCATCTTCTTCATCCTTCTACCCAGAATGTTTGAAACTGTATCTACTGGTAGGTGCTCTGACCATGTTATAATGGTTCCAGGATTAGAGAGCACTGGATGCCCACTGTAGATCTTGGAGAGCTTCTAGCTCAGTCCCAAATCTGAACAACACCTGTGCAGCATAGAGGTTGATCTATGCGCTTGAGTTCCTAGTGAACTTAAACAACAGAGGGAATAAACCTAAAATTGGGTAGCTATTTCCTTCCTGAAGTATGTGTGCAGGCTGGTCTTCTCACTGACTCTATGCTTCCCATCTCTCGCACCTGCTGTCTGTCTCCCAGACTGTCTCCATCTCTTTAGAGCTTACCTCATTATGTCTTCTTCCACAGGAATCTTCTTTTTCCCTATATAGCACTTTGTTAGAAAAGTCCTGACCTGTTTGGTAATTATTTTAAACTTGTTTTTAATTTGTTTAGCAAATTCTTCCCACTCAATTCAACTGAAAAGGATTGAGTCAGGCTTACTTACATAAAGGCGTTCAGCCTGGCTGTGTGATACCATATATATCTAAGAAAGTTTTAAACCTTACCCAAACCTAAAGTTAGGAAGATAATGCTGTCTATTTTACACCAGGGAAAATACATTGGAATCCCACGGTGTCCGATAAACATAAGTCATGTTTTCATCATTACTGGGGAGCAAATGTTAGCAGGGCCTGATGCTCTGAGGTCTTTGTCCTAGCAAAGGGTAATTGCAGTGATCAGTTTGCACACAACTATGCCTGGCTTGTCTTCTGGAACCATTCTTCTCCACTGAACAAGGGAGACAAAGCCAGTGTAAGCTCTGCAACCATGGTTCACTCAGAGATGTTTTATTGCATGAGTTAACCACAAGAGCTTATAAACTATCCTAAAACATACAAATAAAATGTGATTCATTAGTCATTAACTAATACATTCAGTGTGTTCCAGTGCCGTCATACCCAGACTAGAAGATCATTGAAATAAACCCCAGGTATTTCCCATGAAGATATTAAAGGTCACTTATTTCTTTTCCAGAAAAAATAAGAAAGAAACTCATCTCAATGCTGTTACTAAGAAATACTTGCTTCTAAGCCATTGCAGTTTGTTCTGTTAATCTCTCATATCTCATTGCAGAACATCCAAGTTAGCATGGCAACAGGCCACTGTGTGAATTCAGAAACAATGTAATTCTTCTAAGTCTTCCACAGACTTGCTTTTTGGGCCAGAAGCCCAGTGAATTTGGACACATGTGTCCTCTGAACTTATGGTGCCAGTTAATGTTTTCATGTCTAGGCTTTTATTTGTCTTATTTGTTCCAGAAAGTTCTCTGCTTTCTGATTAAATGTTCCACTATACCCACAGATGCATAACCTTTTTCAGTGGCTGAGTTGCCAAAGCTGAGATTTAAAGAGACAGTTACTAGTAAAAACACTTGCACCTTTCCACACAGGATCTAGGTCTGTCCTACGTACAATTTCAGTACAGTTTGAGTTTTGCCCTTAGTCCTAAAATTGTCTCTTTCAGTCTCTTTCCATTTTAGAGAGGTTTCCTCAACTAAATCTCTGCCAAGTTGGTTTGGTGCCTTTTCTAAATTTAGAGAGCTAGACCCTAATCCTTCTTAAGGCACTGGCAGCTCACAGAGCTATTTATATCTGAAATTAATATGACCAAAATTTGGAAATGTTTGAGAGCCCCAAGGAATGAAATGCTAACAGGAAATGATTTGGATGGATCCAGAATTGCCGCTACGGTAATTTTTACTGGTACAATAATAATAATAATAATAATAATAATAATAATAATAATAAAAATGGAGTGATGAACCTTGCTCTCAATTCCTTAATTTGCATTGTCTTGTGAGGATTTTGAGGAAATCTAGGCTTCTGTTGATATGATTCTCATGAAGAATGGTGCAGAGCTGCAGAGCCGATGCTCGAACTGCTAGCGCAGACAGAGACCTGCAAGAGAGATAAGCCTGAGTGGGATAATGGTTGGTGCTATGGGCACAGGCTCATTGCTGGACAGTATGGGGACCCACAAGCACACATAAGGTGTCAGAGTGGCCCAGATATCTCCATATAGAAACAATTATCACCTTCATTTCTTGTCCTAGTTATGTTATGCCTCTTACGCCTGCCTTCTTCTTGTGCCTCAATTTTGTTTAGCTTAAAATTTGGAGTACAGAACAGATGTACCTCTTTTCATCCTTCATGAGTTTTACTGAACATGGGGATTTTGACAGTCAAGACGGGGACTCTGTAGAGCAGGGAGAAGACCTGCAGAGTTTGAGTCACACCAACATACTGCTGTGCCAACATTTATCTCAGGCCAAAGAAACCCAAATACGGGCAGGCCCCAGAAGGGGGAAGGGTGGTCCGAAAGCTCTGCCACCCAAGCTCTGCTGTTCAGCTAGGCTCAGCTAGTTCCCTCATTCTTGGGCCACACGGCCATCACTCCTGCATTGACTTGCCAACCATGACGGGGCCAACAGCAGAGCCCTGTGTATCTGGTAGACCTCTCTCTAGGATCACAGAATTATCCATTCTTTGGCATCTGTGGTGACTGGGGCATGCTCTGGGATGGGCAAACATAAGAGACACCTGCCTTTGGTGTAGACTGGTGTGGTCAATCCCTGGGGAATATTGGAAAGACGAGGAACACAGAAGGCATGACATTCAATTCATCGCAACACATCAAGGAGATGCTTCGCACAATGGCCCGATTGTGGCGCTTGCTTCCCTTTTGTCACAGCTGGTGAATGAGCCTGCCAAAAGTCTGCACTGTGTTTTTCGTGTGCTTGAGCAGTAAGTGTACCCTCTAGAGGAAGTGAGTCCTTCCAGAGGCAGTTGGCCATTCCTTCTCAGTAGTCTAGTATCATGACATTGTTCCCTGAATTTTTCTGTGACGAGGAAATTGTTATGAATCTACCCATTCCTCCTGTGGCTATAGAGTACCTTAAAGTATGCCTGGTGTAATCAGAAGTACATTTTGATGCATTTAATTTTAATTCATTTAAATTTTCACACATGGCTACTAGCTACCAAAAATGTCCACAAAGGGCTGGGAAACTACTATATGGCTTGCCTAGGGCAGAGACCAGTCATTGTCTGTTGAGTTGAATTTGAACATGACCATTTTAAAGCATATTTCCCCCCAGGCATATTTTTACCACACATTTTTCAAATGTCTAAAATGATTTCTTTTAAAAATTCCAAATTTTCAATTCATACAGTAGTACAACTAAAAACTTGTCCTAATTCTGAGTATAAATAGTTATTTCAGTGTTTCCAAGATTCTAGGACTTGAGTAATAATAATAATAATATTCAGGATATTTTTACTGTTTCTAGCAATATACACTATACATCTTGTCTGCTTTTCACTTGCTTCCTATATACTTTTCCAGTGAACTGAAGAAACTAGATAATATGTGAACATTTACACTTTCTCTACATGAACAGGAAGGAAGGGGGTGGTTCTCTGCATTAGGAGTCAGAGGTAGAACTGTTCTAAGACCTTGGAAAAATAATTTAAAGATTTAAAAATTATTTAAATTCTTTTTCAAGTAGAAATAAAATTTTGTTCAGTCCTAAATGTCTTTCAGATTGAAGCATAATAGTATTTAATATGGAATACGTGTAAGTCTTTCCCGTCTGTTAGAGTCTGTGCAATTATCTTTGACTATTGTCATTCTTATCTCAGTTAAGATTGGAACCTTCATTTTTACTTTGTAGAATGTATGTATTTTTATGCCTTCAACTAAACATGCAATTAGGTACTGTCTAGAGTAGCTGGAAACTTACTAAAAATATTCAAGATTTAAAATTTTTCTTTAAAAATTTTATTCTCTGTGCATAATGTGTGTGTGGGCTGTACACGCCTCAGTAAATGTGTGGAAGTAAGAAAACAACTTTGTGGAGTTCTCTCATTCTACCTTTATGTGGGTTCTATTTTCAAACTTAGATTGCCAGGCTTACCCACAAATGCTGTTACCTGCTGAGCCATTTCACTGGCATAATATTCAGGACTTTAGTGTCCTCCATTCCAGGCCTAAAATTTATTAAGAGCTCATCTCTTCAGAAAACCAAATACCACATGTTTTCCTCATTTTTGTCTCCTAGATATTATAGATACTTAAAAATAATGTCCATAACTATGATCTGAATATAGAAGCAAACCCATCTGAGAACAGAGGAGACTAATTAGGGTAGGAGGATCAAGGGTAGGGGGAGAGTCATAGGGAGGGAGAGGGCCAAGGGGAGGATAGTAGAAAATGAGGAGAAATATGCTTCAAGTACATTACACAAATGCAAGAAATGGCTTTATGTAAACCTGTATAATAAAAAATAAATTCATTATTTTTTTAAGAATGATATTTACATTATGGAATATTGTGAGAAACTGCTGACATGAAGCCACATGCCTCAAAACAGGAGAACATTTGAATTGTTCTCTTTAACCCTAATATCGTAATAAGATATTTCCTCCCTCGGATAGATGGCAATTTGAGCTCTGGTCCTACCTTCAGGACTCACTGTCAGGTAAGAGAAATACTTCTAACCTACATAGGAACTCTCAGAAGAGGGATGAAGTTGGGGTCAGCAATTTCAGATCCCTATTGGTAGTTACTCCGTCTATCAGGTGGTTTGAGGTTTCCTCACATGATTTGACACTCTCTGCAGATAAGAAGTGCATATAAATGTTTTCATTTGAAATCCATGTTTCCTGAGTCCAACCATCTGGACGTGTAGAAGACACACAGTAAGACTACTAATTTAACTCACACTACCTACAGATGCTCGTAGGAATACAGCTCGTCTACCGTTCTGTGGCTGATTTATGCTCTCCTTGGCCTTTGCTTTGCTGGAAATGAGAAATACGTTAGGCAGCAATTGGTGTCAGCAAATTACCATATTTAGCAGCTAGACACATTTATCATCTCATTGTTTTTATAGGTCAGAAAACTGGATTTCCTGGGTTCTTTGGGTCAGTTGGAGTTCTTACTAGACCACGTTCAGAGTTCAGTTGGGTTGCACATGTGGTGACAAGTGATCAGGGATTGCTCAAGACTGAGGCATTTCCTGAGACATGGAGCTCCTGGTGGAAAGAAAAAGGATGGCAATGCTGGCATGGGTGAGTTTCCTTGGCTGGGCTGTGTGTAAATCCTAGACTATACTAAGGTGTAGTTCTCCCTTAAGGTCATCCACATCACAACGCAGAATTCAGGTATTCCTGAGTTGTTGGGCTGCAGGTGACATCTGTCCTCTGGCCATCTCAGTATGGCTCAGCCCACAATCAAGTAGCAGAGATTGTAATAGGGCAAGAACCTCAGGATATAAAATCACCAAGAGCCATCCTTGGAGCTGCCATCTTATTTCACTGAGAAATAAAACAAAAGATATTCCAGTTTGGTAAATGTGAACTTCGGAGTCTGGAAAAATCATGACTTCACTTGTACATGTAATCTAAAACAAATAAACTCTCAGAAGCAAAGATAAAAATGGTGGTGCTCAGAGGCAGGGGAGGAAGAGCAGGAGAGTTATAAGGAGGTGACAGTTAAATAGCACGGTGTTTTGGTTCTGTGGAGTCAATCAGTTCTGGAGACCTATTAGAAGGCAGTGTCATCCCTATAGCTGAAAATGGTACCGAATAAGCTTAGGAAGAGGGCAGAGCTTCTTTTGACTGCACAGGCCAGCAGATGGAGTGGGAGGAAATACTAGGTGACTATGCTTATGGCCTTGAGGATGGTGATGGATTCATGAGTGTATACTCATCCTCAAAGTTCTTGAACCAAATATTTTTATAGTTCTCCTACTTAAACAATAACTAAAACAAAACAACAAAGAATTCCACACACCCTTTTTCTTTTCTGAGATGTTTTCTCCTTGTATGGGACAAGAAAGCCCCACTGGCCTAGTGACAGTATGATAGTGAGTTCTGAGACTTGTGTTGATTTGGGTCCTCTATTCTCTGCCATGAGGCCATTAGGCCTGCTCTCTGCTCAGTAGCTGAAGTTGGTATCTGGTAATGCTATGCTCTGTATGCTCCTCACTCAGTGGCCTTGGCTGTCTTCTCAGCTGAATGGATGTGTTGTGGGACTTCTCCTGGGGAGATGTAAACAAATATCAGTACTCGAGATAGGGTACTGATGACAGACCAAAGACGCTGTTCCATCCAAGTCCAGCTCAGTGAGCCCAAGAGTTTATCTGAGGTTATGTAGAGAAGCATGGGTGACTCAAAAATAATTATAGCCGTATCAATCCAAAACCTCTCTCAGTGTGGGTGATGCAACTCAAAAAGCTATGTTCCTTGAACTTCCTGCCCATCTTTCAGGCAGTTTCAGTGAATGGACTC